>CM068968.1:55687115-55701622 GCA_035128595.1 Eptatretus atami
CTCTACGGCCAGCGAAGCTGCGATTGAGCCGGGGAATGTACAGTGCAGGCCACGTTGGCGCGCGCGCGGAGCAAGCGTGTTGATTGACGCTGGTCGAACGCCCGAGCGAGCATGCGGGACTCTGAACCGGTCGCCCGGGCATGGCCTGGGGGTTTTTGCAGGACAATTCGCGTGCCAATTTCGGTGTGGGCGATTCGTGTCATCTCGTGGGGTCGGAGCGGAATATTCCCACTGTCTGGGATGGCCTTGCCGGAAACAAAGTGAGGCAGTTTCCGGCCAAAGTTGGCGGGCCACGTGAGGGGTCGGGGCCAATCGGAGCGCCCGATTCGGGTGATGACGTTTGGATTCGGCATAGAGATCTCCCCCCGAGCTGCGGCCCTATAAAGGTCGGGCAGTCCCTCTTGCCCTCTCTCTTGGCCTCTTTCTCTTCTCCGCCTCGCCTCGCCTCGTCGACACCGCCACGAACCGCCTCCTGCTGCCCAAACTCCGCATCTTCATCTCCGCCCATACGACGTCGACCCCACCTGCCTACCTGGTCCCGCCTACCACTCCACCCCGCACTCTAGACTCCGCCCTTCTCGACTCGAGCTCCTCCTTTCACGAACACGCGTCTCCACCCATGCGGTTGGGGCCGGAGACAACGCGCCACTGTCGGTACCACGCCACGGAGCATCCCCCCCCCCCCCGAACGTATTTGTGGCACGTTGTGCTTTCGGGTGCAAAGGTACCGAGATCATAGCCTCAACTCCCCTCCCTCCTGGTTGCAAAACTCCCTCTTCATCGGGTTTTCTGTGTCTGTGTGTGTGGTGTGTGTGTGTGTGTGTGTGTGTGTGTGTGTGTGTGTGTGTGTGTGTGTGTGTGTGTGCTGGCGCCTGTCTCTTTAAGTAAGACTGCAGAAGATTGTTATCATTATTATTGTTATTAATTTCGTGTTGTCTGCTCTGTGTCCCCTTTTGTAAGTTGACTGTTAATAAATTATTATTAGGAATGTTCCCTGCTCGTTTTTGTCTTTTCTTCCATTGATCCAGCATGGTCCGAATCCTACTTTAGTCGGACTATATTCCCAACGATCCGTTCCTTTTAGCCGGTACGTCCTTGGCAGTGTTTCTCGGATCTGATCTGGAAAAGTGATCCGATCGCGTAGAGTGATCCGGTTCGGACAAGGCGTACCGAGGGCGTGTTCCCCGTAATTAAATCACGTGATTAATTAGGTAACCCAATTAACCCATAGACGGGAGGACCCTAGGTCACGCGGTTGATTATTGGCGTCCACGGTCGATTACGCGACCCGCCGCGTCACGGAAATATCCGTGTGCGACTGCCGACAATTCCGGGGAGTCTGGTGAGAACCACATAGCTTCCCAACCTCGTGGTCTTCACACCCGACCCCCCCCCCCGCCCGCAACAATCTGTACAAATGATACTTACTCGTCATGCAGCATATGAAGACGGTTTTGGGGTGAGCGGTGTGCAATAACGGATTGATTCAGTGATTAATTGCAGAATTAAAATAAATAGTCATAAATTAATTGATTTCTCAAACAATTGCCAAATAGCATACCTAAATCACCACTGTTTTATCCAAATCTGACTTTTTGGAAATTAAGTAATTAATCGAAAATGAATAATTGATTAATTGAATAATCAATAAATCAAAAATACCCATTTTAACCAAATCGCTTGGTCACCGTCATGTCCAAATATCAGCTTCCTCACTCAAAATATGCCTGAGATATTGCCAGGATGACAAATAAAATGAATAAGTAATTAATAAATCGATAATAATTAATCAATTAATTGATTAATCAAAAAATAACATTTTTGCCAAAGCACACCTTTACTATTGTCCCCAAATTTCAGCTTCATAGCTCAAAGAATGGCTGAGATGTCACCTGGATGAGCAAGAAAGAAAACAATTAATTTATGAATCAAGAAATCAAAAATACACTTCATCGTGAAATCACTTGGTCATTGTCATGTCCAAATATCAGCTTCCGAGCTCAAAATGTGCCGAAGATATTGCCAGGATGAGAAATAAAATAAATAAGTAATTCATAAATGTATATCATCACCTTCGTTACCTCTTCTCAACCTTTTATTTGCCAGTCAACTACCCTGTCTTTCACCCTTGGTGACCCTTTGAAAAGAGAGGCACCCATGATGATTGAAACACCCTAAATACTCTGCCCCGTTCACCTAACGCAGCCACCAGGTTCCCGGCCACGCTGCACACCCCCCTCGGTCCCCCCCTACCAAAGCCCGAAGGCGCCGCTGGATTGGCAATACAAGATCTCATCTTTGCACCCACTACTTCGCATGCTTTACCAGCTCATACCCCACCCCTTTCACAAGCCAGCCCACACCCCCTAATCCCTACCACACCCTGACCCCCCCCCCCACTTCCCTGACCCCTTTTCAATCCTCTCCCTTCAACTTCATGTGTTTTTCCATGTGGATTTCACTGAATTCGTCCACCTATCTTCTGCTTCATCTTTGTCCGTGCTCTGTCAGGTCCATTACCACGAGATCACGTAAGCTGACGTGCACGCGTGATTGGTTGCTCGGGATCAAGGTGCAGGCCACTTGCCTGGCCCCTCTCAGATGCTGAGGAGTCACGTGACTGGTTGGGTGTGAATCGGGTTAACGATCACACAAGTCGATGTACCTCCATCTTGGTTACGTGCTCGAGGCCATGGCGTCCGATTATTGATGCTTTTAAATCCCAACATAATGCCCACCATCATCGCTTAATCAGCTGATTCATTTGTTCGTCCAACTACGGGGACAAATCACTCGTCACCTCACTGCACATCGGTTCGCGTAGGGGTTGAAACTATTTACCGAAGACCCTTGGAGTCTTGGCAGGACTAGATCGAGTTGCAGTCACGTCAGTTTGGGAGCACCTGGAGACCTTTTTATTATGATCTGAATGAAAAGATCATGCTGGTGCACGAAGAGAACATTCACTCTCTCGTTTATCAATCGTTGTCCACCGATCACGTGACGTGTCACCACATGCTGATTTCGGGGCGCTTTCATGATTTAGTGACAACTGCGTAATTGTCTGTAGGAAAGTTGTGAGGTCATCACCAGAGATCCTCCATCCTCCGGACACGCCAATTCAAAACGATGGCCTGCAGCTGGAGCACGAGGTCCCGCGGAAGGCAGGCACATCGGTGATGGACAAAACCACACCGTGTGAGTGACCTGAGCTGAAGTGCTGCACATCATTGGGCAGGTGCCTACTTGGAGTACACCAAGTGCCAGGTTCATCAACTTGGTGGTGTTATAAACGTCGAGCAAGAATTGGGTTCTGCCTTCCTTTCGGAGCCATCTTCATATGACGTCCGTAAAACTGTGGAATTTTAACCCGCCCACGTGCTGTCCCCTCCGCTCCCTTTACTCCAATCTCCCTATTTTCCTTCCTTTCCTCTAAAATCTAACTCCTCCACAACCAACACCCACACCTTTACATGTACAAACCCTGATAAATACATCTCACCTCGTGTGAGCTGTCATACCTCGACATGTTAGGGGTTTGAAACCAAGGCCGTGTGTGTCTCCCTCCCTCTCTCCCCCCTACACTTCTGCTCGTTCTCCCTCCCTCATTGGCTTTCCCAAACTCCTCGGCCAGCTTTGAAACTCGACACCGTTTAACCAAACTCAACCACATCAGCGACACTTTGTTAAAGCAAGCTGTCGGCAGGCCAGGGAGCCTCGGGAGGAGGAGTCCGAGAATTGAGAAAGGACGTTAAAGGCTTTTTCAGTCGCCTCGCCTGGAATCGAACCAGAATTATGACTGGCTGTCCTGGACACTTCGGCCGAGCTACTCACAGGCCTAATCCCTGGCACCTGTGGCCTGCACGGCCTGATGGGTTTCGCAGAAAGGCACATGATGCGTCATTGCTGTCCTCATCTCCCATTGTCCTGTTTTTTTGTTGGTTTTTTTCCTTCCTTTTCCAGATTTTCCAAGCTTTCAGCTGTTTGTGAATGGTTTGGCGGTATTCAAGTGTCAATAATCAGTCCAAAGGATCTGAGGCATCAAAGCTGTACAAGTTTGGGGGGGTGTTGTGACACTTGTACTTTTGGGAAGTCGACATGACTGGCAACTCTTCCTTTGGGTGGTGGTCTAGCTGGACCTGCCCATGTGTGCAAAGATCCTGTTTTAACCACCACTTTCCTTCCCCAGGAAGTTCCTTCCCCATGTAATCTTCACTTGGTCCTCACTTATCCATCTTCCGAGCCATGTAAGTCGCTGGACCAAACGGATCACCTTGTCCAAGATGGGTTGGGTGTCAAGAAGCAAGATGGAGAGCCTGTTTGTGATACGACGAGTGATGGTGCGTTGTATCCGCATTATCGTCGTGTGATCCAATAGGGATTAAACATATATATTGCACGATTGGAAATGTTCAATGACGAGGCACATGATTTGGTTTGCAAGATCAGTTTTACATGATTGAAGTGGAAGAGACACTTCGTTATTGACGAGTAAGTCCAGAATATTCAAATGAGGGTCGACCACTTCTGACCTTAGGTCGCATTTTCACCACAAGTTTGAGATTTTTCACATCAGTGTTCTTCTTCACTTGTTCATTCTATGAAATGTGAAGGATGGGCATCCTGCACATGACTGGATAACCCATTTATTCTACATTATGACGGGTTACCACTATCAGGGAGCCATGCACAGGTACCTGTTTATGGAGGAACGTAAACATCGAGTATACTAAAGATTGATGGCGCAAAGGGGATATCAATGGTGCAAAGGGATATCATGGTACAAGGGGATATCGATGGCACAAAGGGGGATATCTATGGCACAAAGGGGAGATACTACGATGGCACAAAGGGGGATGTCGGATGGCGCAAAGGGGGATATCAATGGTGCAAAGGGGGATATCGATGGCACAAAGGGGATATCGATTGCACAAAGAGGGATATCGATGGCACAAAGGGGATACGATGGCGCAAAGGGGGATTCATGTCAAGGGGATATCATGGGCACAAAGGATGGGATATCGATGGCACAAAGGGGATATCGATGGCACAAAGGGGGATGTCGATGCCACAAAGGGGGATATCGATGCACAAAGGGGGGATATCGATGGCACAAAGGGGGGGGGGGATATCGATTGTACTTCTACATTAATGAGGAAGTCATTTGGAGATATTAAAGTATTTTGTTTTGTATACATGGTCGAGGCTCATGGAAGAGCTAAAGCAGAATGGAACGGAACAAAATGCAAATGGGAAATACTAACAGAGTAGATGTGAGAGTGACATCAACGGGAGGGATAAGGACACATGGGGGTGAACATTCTGCACACAAGCAGAATGAGAACACAGCAAGAAGAGGAAGGGAAATGGTGATGAAACAGAAAAGGAACAAACCAACCGACAAGTAACAAATGGAGGGAGGTGGGGGGTACCACAATAAACCAAAATGGGATCATTTGGGGGTAGCAGTGATCATGAGTGTTGATGGGAGGGGGGGAAGACCTGAGTAGTGTTGAACAGCTGTCTTGAAGCCATGCAGGGGAAGAATGTGACTGAAGAGACTGGGAAGTTGGTTCACCAGGTGAAAGAAAAAGGAACTAATGAGAGGAGGTGAGCAGTAACCTACTTGATTTTGGAGATTAATAAGAAGAGGTTACTGGCAGACCTGGCATCCTGCAGAAACCCGGGGGACAGAGACAAATGAGGGCAGAGGATGCAAGACCAAAATAGGACCGCGTGTCCAGTAGCTCACCTGGATCAGGAGCAACAGACACTCCAATCCCCCGCAGACCCCCTCAGACGCTGATGTTTTTTTTAAATGTCCTGAAAAAACTTTGGTACATCACGGGGTGATGAAGGTTGTGCTAAGTTTCATTGAAATTGTGGTGTGTAGTTTTGGAGAAGAGAGCAAATAACCTATTTTGGGGGACTCAAACCCCACAGACCCCCCTAGACCCTAATTTTTTTTCTATGCTATGAACAAAACTTTGGTACATCAATGGCTGATGAAGATTGTGGTCAAGTTTCATCAAATTGTTTGTGTAGTTTCAGAGAGAGAGCAAATACCTACTTTTTGGGGGGGGGGGTCAAAAAAAACCCGTTGTAGACCCCCTTAATGAGCACAGATTTTGATGTGGTCAATACACCTTCTTAGGCATTAGATATGAAGCTGTGGCCAAGTTTCATCAAAATGTGTTTCATCATAATGACACAAAACAATGACTGATGCGACTGTGGAGATTTATGACACAAACGACCCCAAACAATGGAGCACTTCTTGTCTGCCCTCTATTGCCAGACTATGCAGACCAGATGACCTGCAAGTTTTCAATCACATGCCAGAGCATGTGTCTTTCAGTGGCTGAGGAAGATGTAGCGACACGGAGAGAAGAAGACTGCTGATTGCATAAGCTAATAGGACTAAAGTCCAGAGAGGTAAAAATGAGGTGTAGAGTACAGAGAGGTCACTGACCTGCCTGTGATGTGAGAGTAACAGGCCATGACACTCAGGCATCATCATGGGAAATCCCAATTGTTTTGAGGGCTTGCTTCCCAAGGTATCAAGAAGAGCAGGGTGATGGAGTGTTGTTAGATGGGCCTTTCCAAGAGACATTGTGTGCAGGATTTGTTGGTGTTGAAAGACATATTCCAAGTGTTGAACCAGTCCTCTATTCTGGCAATGTATGCAGAGAGGAGAGAGAGAGAGGCTGCTGCCTGTCTGAAGAATGAGAGATTATATGACAGAGGTGGAATCATCAGCAAAGAGTTAAGCAGGATTTCTCCACGGAATCAGAAAGATCGTTGATGAAGATTAGAACAAGACTGGTCCAAGACACTGCCTTGGGGACACTCTAGCCCTTGACAGGAGAGAGAAGAAAAGGATACCGTTTAAAGATTACACACTGAATAAGGGAGTAGAGGAACGTCTGTATCCATGTGTGGAGTTGTTCTTGGATGCCATCACCAGATAATTTGGAGATGAAGGTGGGGGAGGCAGACTGTATCAAATCCTCGAGATATGTCCAGAGAGACGGCTCTGATCCTAATGTCTGACATTGGGAGCTTCTATCCATTGGAGAGTAGAAGCAGCATGTCCTGGGTTACAATGACCGGATCCCAAACTGAACTGATGATCTGAGATCAGGTCAGGCCGTTGGAAGTAAAGGAGAATTTGATGTCAACTGCATGATGGATTCCACGACCTTGCATATAATTGAAAGCAAACTAATAGGCCTGTAGATAAGAGGATACCGTTTTGGACCATGCTTGTGTATTTTCAATGAAGTGACTAACTTCAGGCAGATGGAAACTGACCCACAGAGAATGAGTGAGTGAACAGAGCGAAGGAGGATGAAGATGAGCAGCAGAGCAGGTTTTTCTGACACGTGAACTGATGCTTTCCGGGCAGGTTGCAGAATCAGAATCGAGATTTCCAGAAACCTCTCCACCATCTCACAGTGGGAAAGATACTTTATCCAGGAGCAATTGGGCATGAGAGGGAAGGATAGGTGTATGGAGTGGGGGGGGGGGGGTGAGTACACAAGATTTGGAAACAAAAACAGAATTAAGGCATTTCAGCCTTCTGATGAGTGGAATCAGTCATGGTGTCATTTTGAAGAGAGGGAAGAATGGAGTGGGAGCATGCACCAGAGACAACTTAGCAAGATGCCACCACATCTCTGAAGAAGGGAGAAAGGTTTGAGAGTTTCATCCTTGAGGTTGGCCAATGTTGTTTCTGACTTTCCTGAGAAGAGGCACACAATTGTTCTGGCATTGTGAGATGACCTGAAGTTGCCTTCAGTTGGATTTGCTTTCCAGGAAGAGAAGGCAAGTAGTTGAAGGCAACAGCTTCACCGCAGGATTCTGGTGTACCAGGCTGAGAGAATGGGTATGATATCTGCAGATGAGATGGTATAAATCTGTAAATAAGGAATGCAAGCTTGTGTGGAAGGATTCCCTGATGGTATTTGAAGAGGTGGAATTGAAGGACCAAGTCTTGACATCAGAGGGCAGCTTGCAGTTT
Organism: Eptatretus atami; assembly: GCA_035128595.1. Lineage (NCBI taxonomy): Eukaryota > Metazoa > Chordata > Myxini > Myxiniformes > Myxinidae > Eptatretus > Eptatretus atami. The sequence goes on from CM068968.1 coordinate 55,695,139, forward strand.
CAAGAGAAAGTCCACACCCCCTTTCAAAATTTTCACCTTTATTGCTTATAGCCTGGAATTAAATTGCATTAAATCAAACATCGTAACCCACAACTTCCAAGTGAAAACAAATTCTACAAATTTCAGAAAATTAATTAAAAATACAAACGAGAATACCTTGGTTGAGATTAGTGTCCACCCCTTGTAATAACAATTGTAAATTAGTTCAGGTGCAACTAATTACTTCAAAATCACACACCTCGTTAATTGGCCTCCAACTTTGTTAAATTGTCATGATTCTGATTATTTCAGAATAAATCAGCTGTTCCTGCAGGTTTCCTCTGCTGGTAGTGAATTTCACAGCAAAGACTCAACCATGAGCACCAAGGAGCTTTCAAAAGACCCTCCGCGCGATAAAGTTGTGGAAAGGCACAGATTAGGGGCATGGGTATAAAAATATTTCAAAGGCCTTGATATATCCTTGCGAGCACAGTCAAAACAATCATTATGAAGTGGAAGGTGTATGCTACACCAAGACCCAGCCTAGATCAGACTGTCCATCAAACTGGATGACCAATCAAGAGGAGACTGATAGAGCGCCACTAAGAGACCAATCGTAACTTTCAAAGAGCTACAGGCCTTTCTGGCAAAGATGGTTCACTGTGTGCATTGTGACAACAATATCCCAAGACCCCACAAGTTTGGCCTGTATTGGTAGGTTGGCAAGAAGGAAGTCATTGCTCAAAAAAGCCCACCTTGAGTCCCGTTAGGTTATGCCAAAAAACACACTCTGGAGATTCTGAAGCCATGTGGAAAATTTTTTGTTGTTCAGATGAAACCAATATGGAACATTTTTGCCTAAATGCAAAATGTTACATTTGACGCAAACCCAACACAGCACATCACCCAAAGAACCACCATCCCTACTGTGAAGCATGATGTGGCAGCATCATGTTATGGGAGATTCTCATCAGCGGGGACTGGGGGCATTGCAGGATAGAAGGGAAAATGGATGAGCAAAATACCGAAATTTCCAAGAAGAAAAACCTGCTGCACCCTCGCAAAAAAGCTGAAATTGGGACGAAAAGTTCATCTTTCAGCATGACAAAGACCCGAAGCACACAGCCAAAGCTACACTGAGTGGCTAAGGAACAAAAAGATAAAAAAGATAAATGGCTAAGGAACACAACTCTTCAGGATTTACAAGACACCAAGACCCCCCAATCCCCACTCAGCCTGTTCGCAATCTCCTCAGCTACCCTCTCCTCTTGAGCTTGCCAACATCCAGCCAAGGCTGGATGGTACCATTCTCCCAGATTTAGCTGCAACTTCACAGTTGCTTCCACAAGTCTATGGTCGGTATTGAGGAACTGAGCACTCCAGTCGACTCTGCAGTTCTGGTCATCCTCCAGCGACCATCAACGAGCACATGGACCATCTCCATTGCCACACCACCTGCATTGGATACCAAGCCTCCAGCGATGAGCCTCCTGTGGGCACTGAAACCATGAACGGCCACCCTAAGATCCATGACTTCTTGCAAAGTTAAGGACTTAGTGCTATTCTGGTTCACAGTTCCAGACCCATGGGACCAACACACGTTCTATAACCATCCCTATCAGTTTCATTCGATGCATTGAAATCCCCCAAGACTAGAAGTGTATCTCGCCTGGGGCACTGATCAACCCCAGACTCGAGCGTGGCATAGAATGTGTCCTTCACGGTGAGATCACTGTCTCAGTCGGGAGCATATACAAGAGACCACGGAAATGACACCCAAGGAGTGACGAATCCTTAGTTCATAATCCGCTCGTTGACCAGTGTTACCTCAATTTCGTTGGAGTCAGTTCATTGGACACAGCATACAGCAACTCCTTGGGCGATGGTAACGATCAGAGTGACCAGACCAATAGTAGGAGTAACCACCCACCATGATCTTGTTCTCTGAACCTCAGAGAGTGCTACAATACCGATTTTCACAATGCTTGAGTTCAGAGGATAACAGACAGGTGATCATTCCTATCTTAGAGATAGGACAATTCCAGCACCCACTCGCAAGGACCACCAAGGTTAACCCAAGGAGACAGCCGTCTGGTGGACGACACCTCAGCACCACATTGACACACACTCGACAGTCTGACCCTAAAGGTCTACTCCGTGTTTCCTCCTTTCATCACAGAATGGGGGTCCTGAGAGCTTTGCCCCATCCCGTCATCATACACGGCAACATCGTAAAATAACATCTTCACATAACAAAATCGACTGCAATATACTTTGAAAAATCTTGGATTCTGCAAGTAACAAGTTGAGGTACATTCAAAGTACTCCACCCTCATGCCAAGTAAAATAAATATATCCTCAAGCGCCCCGGCAATGCCGCCTTGCAGCATGTGGAGACGGAATTGGGAATGAACGGTGTACTTCGGAGATAAATATGTTCAAATGATACTTACTCGCCATGCAGAATATGGAGACAGATTTGGAGTGACGGTTTTGCAATAATGATTGATTAATTGATAAATTTGCGTATTTTAATAATAGTAGTCGTAAAATAATTGATTTCTCAATCACTTGCCTTATAGCCATACCTAAACCACCGCCTGTTTCATCCGAATCTGAACTCTTTGAAAAGTAAGTAATTCACTCGAAAAATTTAATAATCAATCGATTCATTGATTCATCAAAAATAAAAATACCGTTTATTCAAAGCAAATCTCCACTTTTGTCCCAATATTTAAGCTCCTAACTCAAAGGATGGCTGAGATATCGCCGGAAAGGAAGAAAGAAAATAATTAATCGATAAATTGATTAATCAAAAATACTCTTTAGAGTCAAATACTTGTTCAATGTCTGTCTAAATATCAGTTTCCGAGCTCAAAAGGTGCCTGAGATATTGTCAGGATGATAAATAAAATAAGGAATTAATAAATCGAATAATAAATTAAGTAATTAATCAATTAATTGTTTAAATCAAAAAAATAAAAAAATGCTTTTTTGCCAAAGCACATCTATCAGTTTGTCCCAAATTCAGCTTCCCAGCTCAAGGATGCCTGAGATATGCGCCGGAAAGCAAGAAAGAAAATAATTAATCGATAAATGATTAATCAAAAATACTCTTCCGAGCCAAATCACTTGTTCACTGTCTTGTCAAATATCAGTTTCCGAGCTCAAAAGGTGCCTGACTATTGCCAGGATGAGAAATAAAATAAATAATGAATAATAATCGATAATAATTAGTAATCATCAATTAATTATTTATCAAAAAATTGAAATACATTTTTTGTCAAAGTACAATCTTCAGTTTTTCCCAAATTTCAGCTTCCTAGTTCAAAGGATGCCTGAGATATCGCCTGGACAAACAAAGAAGGAAAATGAGAAAACAAACAAACAAGTAGGAGTACATTCAAAGTACACCTTCCCCATGCCAAATAAATAAATATCCTCCAGCACGTGACATTGCCACATTGAGATGGATTGTGAGGGAGCGGTGTACTTCTGAGGTAAAATATTTTGCGGTTCTCGGAACCGCATGCAGACAACAGATAGGGTCCCAAGACAGTTATTCCATTATTATACGTGTAGATAGTCCCTTTCCTTTGTTTAGCGGGACAACAAGGGAGTGCGTTGCGATGATCTAATAGCTAGGGTTGCTTAAATCATTTCTCCTTCATTTCGTCCCAACTCTTCTTTTCTCTGATTATTCCTGAGGTAAATCAGCACGTGCAGCGCCGCGGTGAGGGAACTGCTGCACAGAGATCCTCGTTCCTGGGCGAGCCCTAAACCCGGCGTGTGCAGCGAGTGATGTGTGCTTGCAGTGCGGGGTTGTAGACTCGAGCTTCCGATGGTCTGGGAGGATTGCCGGTTGCATTAAAGAGCATGCGAATAAATACCTCTTAAGAGGCTATGGTGTTTTTCACAACCCAGGAAACACAGCCAGCACGACGCCCACGCTGCACAAAACGTGTACGGAAGCCGATAAAGACGAGCTCCACGCCAGTTTGGCAGGATATGAGTGTGCGAGAGTAGAAGCGGTTTGTTCTTTTTTAACCTCAATATCCGACGCATTATGGTGTTTGCCCCGCGCACACGCTAGCGGAGTCGTGTGAACCGAGCGCTGGCCACGTGCGTAATGGCGGAACCGCGCGCACTGCATGGAATGTGCTCAAAAGCAGACACGTACGCCGCTCGTGAAACGTGCATGGATTTATCCATGGAGAATGTACCTTTGGCCCTGCTGGCAGCAGCGGATTCTCCACGGATGGTGAACGTCTTCTCGTCTTACGGCCAGCGAAGCTGCGATTGAGCCGGGGAATGTACAGTGCAGGCACGTTGGCGCGCGCGCGGAGCAAGCGTGTTGATTGACGCTGGTCGAACGCCGAGCGAGCATGCGGGACTCTGAAACGGTCGCCCGGGCATGGCCTGGGGGTTTTTGCAGGACAATTCGCGTGCCAATTTCGGTGTGGGCGATCTGTTCATCTCGTGGGTCGGAGCGGAATATTCCCACTGTCTGGGATGGCCTTGCCGGAAACAAAGTGAGGCAGTTTCCGGCCAAAGTTGGCGGGCCACGTTGAGGGTCGGGGCCAATCGGAGCGCCGATTCGGGTGATGACGTTTGGATTCGGCATGAGATCTCCCCGAGCTGCGGGCCCTATAAGGTCGGGCAGTCCCTCTTGCCCCTCTCTCTTGGCCTCTTTCTCTTCTCCGCCTCGCCTCGCCTCGTCGACACCGCCACGAACCGCCTCCTGCTGCCCAAACTCCGCATCTTCATCTCCGCCCATACGACGTCGACCCCACCTGCCTACCTGGTCCCGCCTACCACTCCACCCTCGCACTCTAGACTCCGCCCCTTCTCGACTCGAGCTCCTCCTTTCACGAACACGGTCTCCACCCATGCGGTTGGGGCCGGAGACAACGCGCCCACTGTCGGTACCACGCCACGGGAGCATCCCCCCCCCCCCCGAAACGATTTGTGGCACGTTGTGCTTTCGGGGTGCAAAGGTACCGAGATCATAGCCTCAACTCCCTCCCTTCCTGGTTGCAAAACTCCCTCTTCATCGGTTTTCTGTGTCTGTGTGTGTGCGTGTGTTGTGTGTGTGTGTGTGTGTGTGTGTGTGTGTGTGTGTGTGTGTGTGTGATGTTGTGCTGGCGCCTGTCTCTTTAAGTAAGACTGCAGAAGATTGTTATCATTATTATTGTTATTAATTTCGTGTTGTCTGCTCTGTTGTCCCCTTTTGTTAAGTTGACTGTTAATAAATTATTATTAGGAATGTTCCCTGCTCGTTTTTGTCTTTTCTTCCATTGATCCAGCATGGTCCGAATCCTACTTTAGTCGGACTATATTCCCAACGATCCGTTCCTTTAGCCGGTACGTCCTTGGCAGTGTTTCTCGGATCTGATCTGGAAAAGTGATCCGATCCCGTAGAGTGATCCGGTTCGGACAAGGCGTACCAGGGCGTGTTCCCCGGTAATTAAATCACGTGATTAATTAGGTAACCCAATTAAACCATAGACGGAGCCCTAGGTCACGCGGTTGAGTTATTGGCGTCCACGGTCGATTACGCGACCCGCCGCCGTCACGGAAAATATCCGTGTGCGACTGCCGACAATTCCGGGGAGTCTGGTGAGAACCGACATAGCTTCCCCAACCTCGTGGTCTTCACACCCGACCCCCCCCCCCCGGCCCGCAACAATCTGTACAAATGATACTTACTCGTCATGCAGCATATGAAGACGGTTTTGGGGTGAGCGGTGTGCAATAACGGATTGATTCAGTGATTAATTGCAGAATTAAATAAATAGTCATAATTAATTGATTTCTCAAACAATTGCCAAATAGCATACCTAAATCACCACCTGTTTTATCCAAATCTGACTTTTTGGAAATTAAGTAATTAATCGAAAATGAATAATTGATTAATTGAATAATCAATAAATCAAAATACCCATTTTAACCAAATCGCTTGGTCACCGTCATGTCCAAATATCAGCTTCCTCACTCAAAATATGCCTGAGAATATTGCCAGGATGACAAATAAAATGAATAAGTAATTAATAAATCATAATATTAATCAATAAATTGATTAATCAAAAAATAACATTTTTGCCAAAGCACACCTTTACTATTGTCCCCAAATTTCAGCTTCATAGCTCAAAGAATGGCTGAGATGTCACCTGGATGAGCAAGAAAGAAAACAATTAATTTATGAATCAAGAAATCAAAAATACACTTCATCGTGAAATCATCTGGTCATTGTCATGTCCAAATATCAGCTTCCGAGCTCAAAATGTGCCGAAGATATTGCCAGGATGAGAAATAAAAATAAATAAGTAATTCATAAATGTATATCTAACTAATAAATGAGGAAATCTGTGTGTGTGTGCGTGGTGTGTGGTGTGTGTGTGTGTGTGTGTGTGTGTGTGTGTAGATGATAAATGGGGTTTCTGGGACGCCCATTCAAATGAATGGGGGAAAAGGGAAAAACTTTCTGACTCAAGCCCAAAAGCCC
>CM068968.1:55705046-55723416 GCA_035128595.1 Eptatretus atami
TATGCTGATTTTGAAAGTATCCTTGAAACGATAGATCCTGTTTCTCCAAATCCAAATAAATCATGCCACAAAAAATTTGAAAAACATACTCCTTGTGGTTTCTGTTATTATTCAAATCACTGTTGGTGTGAATACAACAGTTAGAACTTTATAAAGGAGAATATGCCCTCAGAGGATTTGTAAGACGATTGGATAAAAGACTGCGAAGACAAAGATACATAATGGTTAAACGGATAACCAATGTCATTAAACAAAGGAAAGGAAGGAATTTAAGAAAGAAGAGTACCTGTCATTTTGTGAGGAGAAATTGAAGGGAGAGGTCAAGTTCGGGAATCATTTGTATCTTACTGGAAAGATATAGAGGACAGCTCATTCCGTTGAATCTTAATTACAAAGCCCCAAACTTTATTCTGTCCTTTCTTCAAACAACGCTCACTATGACACATCTATTTATAATGACCTTTCAAGATATCTGGAGATAATTTCTGCATTCCTAACACAGATCAAAAATACAATCTCATTCACAAAAACATTCATACATCCCCTAACCACTATAAGATTTCTTGACACATACAAGTTTATTGGCAAGTCCATTATCTAAATTAGATCAGATATTAAAAACTTACCGAAACTTAAATCACATTTCCTCAAATCAGAGAGCATTGATCTCTTATCACAAAAGGGAATATATCATATGATACATGGATTCATTTGAAATTTAAGAAACATAACTCACCTTCAAGGGAAAGTTTCTCGGCAAGTTGAATAAAACATATTTCGACCAGAGAAAAATACACAAGCTAAAAAGTGTTGGGGAATTTTAATATAAAGAATCTTGGAGAATATCAGATTTGTATCTTAAAACTGATGTCATTGTTATTGGCTGATGTGTTTGAAAAACTTTTATAACATCTGTCCATATAAAAATTATTATGGATAGACCCTGCTCATATTCAAACCCCGGGTTTGTCTTGGAGTGCTATTTAAACAAATGACAAACAAAATTTGGAATTAATCAGTGATATAGATATGCTTTTAATGACAGAGAAAGCGAAAGAGGAGAATATCTCAAGTATGTTCAAGAGATATGCTAAAGCAAATAAAATATTTCCGATTATACTAAGAATGAGGACAACTCTTACCTGATGTACTTATGAGGCTAACATTTGTATGGTGGGCTAGTTCAATCTTTACCTTATGGAAAACTTAAATTGGTTAAAGAAAAACATTATGAAAAAGTCTTTACAATACATTGCTGTCTCCTCTCAAAAGAATTTGAATAAAGCTGAACGTTGGAGTATTATTTGGAGGTTTGATTTAAAATCATCCAGAAGAACTTTCATCACAAACATAAAAGACCTACCTTAGCTCCTGATAAAGAAATCCACGAAAGAATGGCTTCAGTGATTACCAACCGTCATTTAATATAAAGGTGAAATCTCCAGAAAATAACTTACGACATTTAATTGATAAAGAAAGTAATGTTTTTGCATAAACAGGAACTTAGACACATATTTTGCTGGGGTTGACCGAGTGAAGGAAAAATTCATAGGATTTTGAAATTTAAACAGTCATTGGTTAAAGGAAGTGTATTGATTTTATACAAAAGGAGAAAGAAGCAAAGACAGATTTTGAGAAGGACTTTTATAAATTCATGGAATAATGCCTGTATTTGGAAAGACTTGGACAATGTTTAGGAATTGACAAAACATAAAGACTTGCTACATCTTGGAAACAAGGCTTCAAAGTTAATTAATAGACAAGTTTTTGAACGAGCGGATGGTTTTTCAGAGAACTTTTGTTGCTATTCATTTGATAAAAAGAGAGTATGAAATGGATAACTATTTATATCAGAACAACAATTCCTTCGACTTGTCAAAGTCGTTAATGTATGACTATTTACTATAATAATACAAAATCAAGTGTAAGGATAATATGTCTGTTATGTTGGATAGTCAGATAGCTTTATATTGAAATTAAGACAAGTGATGTAATATGAGGATATGATTGATAATTATTTGATATTTATGATACAAGTAATTATAAGTCAGGTGATGTGTTGTTTTCATCAAAGAATAAAAAGGTTATTGGTAAGTTTAACCGGATGAATTGGGTGGGAAGGTCATGAGTGAATTTATAGGATTGAGACAAAGTTTATGCTTTCACCGTATATTGATAATAATAACATTGAAAAGGTGCGATAACGAAGCTAAAGGCGAATAAAGACAAAATATAATTCAAGGAAAATAACTCTTAAACATATTACAACTGTTTAAGCCTAAGAAGGAAGAGTGCAGAAAAATGATACAATAAGAGTTATAAACATCAATTATTACAGAAGAATATAAATTAAGAATGCATAAGGACAGGCTTTTGATGATAAAAGCATATTATTTAGAGAATGAATCAATTGTGTCCCTTGTATGGTTATAAGTGAAAGTGTGAAGATTTGGGGTTTTGGGCATTTTAATTAATAAACTTAAAATATTTTAATACCGCCGTCTTTTTACTTGATTATAAATGATAGCAACCAAGCATAAACCAAACCAAAGAGTGGAAGATGTAATCAGCCTTGGTGATTAAATGGGAACAAAAGAATGTGAGAAATATCAAATAATCTTATTGAAGAAATAACCGAGGTAAGTGGATAAACTAAATACGCGGATAAATTTAATTACTATAAGTTGGAGGTGTAAAGAAAAAAGATAAATATCCTTGAATGGACCTAAAAACTTTGAAATTTGCTTATCAATTGAACAATGGAAAAACAATTTACTAGCAATCTTCAAATGATATTGTCAGAGGTGGTCAAATAAGAGCATTCAAGAGAAGTTTACCATTTCATTTCTGCTCAACAAAGACATTATAACCAAGGTCCAAGAAACGCAAAGTTTCAGTTATTCTTGTGAATAATACTCGCATGGAATGAATGTTATTGGAAAATTAAGTTCTTCCCCTGAAGTATAACATGGGCAAATAATTCGTTGGCTCGCTCTTGAGTGGAATGAAATATAAAAGGAAAGAATAGCTTTAATCAGTAAAGTCTCAATTTTTTCAGTCTCAATTTAACATTTGCTTGTAGGGAGGAAGGGGAACGGTGGGGCAGAAAATCAGTCTCCTAATTTTTGGCTTTTGGGGTTGAAGTCAGAAAGTTTTTCGCCTTTTCCCCATGTCATTTGAATGGGGCTCCCAGAAACCGCCATTTATTTATCATCTAACACACACACACACACAACACACACACAACACGCATGGTCACGCAACACACGACAGATTTCCTCATTTATTAAGTTCGATATACATTTATGAATTACTTATTTATTTTATTTCTCATCCTTAGGCAATATCTTACGGCAATTTGAGCTCGGAAGCTGATTTGGACATGACAATGACCAAGTGATTTCACGATGAAAGTGTAATTTTCTGATTTGCTTGATTCATACATTATTGTTTTCTTTCTTGCTCATCCAGGTGACATCTCAGCGCATTCTTGAGCTTATGAAGCTGAAATTTGGGGACAATAGTACAAGGTGTGCTTTGGCAAAAAGTTTATTTTTTTGATTAATCATTAATTATTAATTATATCCGATTTATTAATTACTTATTCATTTTATTTGTCACTCCTGGCAATATTCAGGCATATTTTGAGTGAGGAAGCTGATATTTGGACATGACGGTGACCAAGCGATTTGGTTTAAAATGGGTATTTTTGATTTATTTGAATTATCAATTAATAATTATCATTTTCGATTATTACTTAATTTCCAAAAGTCAGATTTGGATAACGTGGTGATTTAGGTTGCTATTGGCAAATTGTTTGAGAAATCATTAATTTATGACTATTTATTTTAATTCTGCAATTCAATCACTGAATCAATCCGTTATTGCACACCGCTCACCCAAAACCGTCTTCATATGCTGCATGACGAGTAAGTAATCATTTGTACAGATTGTTGCGGGCCGGGGGGGGGGGGGTCGGGGTGTGAAGAACCACGAGGTTGGGGAAGCTATGTCGTTCTCACCAGACTCCCGGAATTTCGCAGTCGCACACGGATATTTTCCGTGACGCGGGCGGGTCGCGTAACCGAGCGCGTGGACTGCCAATAACTCACCGCGTGACCTAGGGCCTCGCCGTCTATGGGTAATTGGGTACCTAATTAATCACGTGATTTAAATTACTGGGGATACACGCCCCGTACGCCCTTGTCCGAACCGGATCACCTATACGGATCGCATCAATTTTCCAGATCAGATCCGAGCAACTGCCCAGGGACGTACCGCTAAAGGAACGGAATCGTTGGGTAATATAGTCCCGATAAGTAGGATTCGGCACAGCTGGATAATGGAAGAAAAAGACAAAAACGAGCAGGGAACATTCCTAATAATAATTTTAATTAACAGTCACTTACAAAAGGGGACACAGAGCAGACACGCGAATAATCAACAATCATAATGATAACAATCTTCTGCAGTCTTACTTAAGAGACAAGCGCCGCACACACACACACACACAACACACACACACACCACACACACACACACACACACACACAGACACAGAAACCTCGATGAAGAGGGAGTTTTGCAAACCAGGGTGGAGGGGAGTTGAGGCATGATCTCGGTACCTTTGCACCCGAAGCACAACGTGCCACAAAATACGTTTCGCGGGGGGGGGGGGGAATGCTCCGTGGCGCGGTACCCGACCAGTGGGTGCGTTTGTCTCCGCCCCAGCCGCATGGTGGAGACCGTGTTTCGTGAAAGGAGGAGCTCGGAGTCGAGAAGGGGCGAGTCTAGAGTGCGAGGTGGAGTTGGTAGGCGGGAGACCAAGGTAGGCAGGTGCGGGTCGACGTCGTATGGGCGGAGATGAAGATGCGGAAGTCTGGGCAGCAGGAGGCGGGTCGTGGCGGTGTCGACGAGGCGCGGCGAGCGGAGAAAGAGAAAGAGGCCAAGAGAGAGGCAAGAGGGGACTGCCGAACTTTTAGGGCCCGCATGCTCGGGGGAGATCTCAATGCCGAATCCAAACGTCATCACCCCGAATCGGGCGCTCCGATGGCCCACCCCGCACGCGTAACTGGCCCCCAACATTTGGCCGAAACTGCCTCACTTTGTTTCCGGGACAAGGCGCATCCAGACAGTGGGAATTTCCGCTGCCGACCCCAACCGAGATGACACAATCGCCCAACCGAAATTGGCACGCGAATTGTCTGCAAAAACCCAACCAGGCCATGCCGCGGGCGACCGGTTCAGAGTCCCGCATCTCGCTCGGGCGTTCGACCAGCGTCAATCAACACGCTTGCTCCGCTGCGGCGCGCCAACGTGGCCTGCACTGGTACATTCCCCGGGCTCAATCGCAGCTTCGCTGGCCGTAGAGACGAGAGACGTTCACCATCCGTGAGAATCCGCTGCTGCCAGCGAGGGCCAAAAGGTACATCTCCATGGATAAATCCATGCAACGTTTCACGAGCGGGCGTCACGTGTCTGCTTTTGAGCACATTCCATGCAGTGCGCGGCGTTTCCCGCCATACGCACGTGGCGCAGCGCTTGCGTTCACCCACGACTCGCTAGCGTGGTGCGCGGGCAAACACCAATTATGGCCGTCGGATATTGAGGTTAAAAAAGAACAAACCGCTTTTCCTACTTCCGCACACTCATATCTCTGCCAAACGATGGCGTGGAGTCGTCTTTATCGGCCTGCCGTACAGCGTTTTGTGCAGCGTGGGCGTCGTGCTGGCTGTGTTTCCTGTTGTGACAAAACACCAATAAGCCTCTTAAGAGGTAATTTATTCGCATGCCCTTTTTATGCAACGGCAACCTCCCCAGACCATCGAAGCTCGAGTCTACAACCCCGCCACTGCCAAGTAGCAACACATCACTCGCTGCACATACGCCGGGTTTTGGGCCGCCCAGGAACGAGGATCTCTGTGCAGGCAGTTCCCTCACCGCGGCCGCTGCAACCGTGCTGATTTACCTCAGAATAATCGAGAAAAAGAAGAGTGGGGACGAAAATGAAGGAGAAAAATGATTAAGCAACCTAGCTATTAGATCTCGCAACGCACTCCCTTGTTGTTCCCGATAACAAAAGAAAGGGACTATCTACACGTATATATATGGAATAACTGTCTTGGGACAGCTATCTGTAAGCAATGCGGTCCGCGACCACAAAAACAATTACCTCAGAAGTAAAAACCGCTCCCTCAAAATCGAGTGGCATGTCACGTGCTGGAAGGATTTATTTATTTATTTGGCATGAGGAAGGTGTACTTTGATGTATCTACTTGTTTGTTTTGTTTTCTCATTTTCTTCTTTGTTTGTCAGGCCGATATCTTCAGGCATCCTCTGAACTAGGAAGCTGAATTTGGGGGACAAAAGATATATAAAATTTTATATTTTTTGATTAAATAATAAATTGATGATTAACTTAATATTATCGATTTATAATTATATAAAATTTATTTCTCATCCTGGCAATAGCTCAGGAACCTTTTGAGCTCGGATAACTGATAATTTAGACAAGACAGTGAACAAGTGATTTTGGCTCGGAAGAGTATTTTTTGATAATCAAATTTATCGATTAATTATTTTCTTCTTGCTTCGCTTTCCGGGCGATATTCAGGCATCCTTTGAGCTGGGAAGCTGAAAATTTGGGGACAAAACTGAAGATGTGCTTTGGCAAAAAGAAGCATTTTTTTAATTTTTTTATTAAACTTATTGATTAATTACTTAATTATTATCGATTTATTAATTCTTATTTATTTATCACATCCTGACAATACTCTAGGCACCTTTTGAGCTCGAAAACTGATATTTAGACAAGACAGTGAATCAAGTGATTTGACTCTAAAGATATTTTTGGATTATCAATTTATCGTTAATTATTTTTTTCTTCCTTTCCGGGCGATATCTCAGCCATGCCTTTGAGGTTAGGAAGCCTGAAATATGGACAAAAGTGGAGATTTGCTTTGAATAAAACGGTATTTTTACTTTTTGATGATCAATGAATCGATTGATTATTATAATTTTTCGATGAATTACTACTTTTCAAAAGAGTTAGCCGATTCGGGATGAAACAGCGTGGTTTAGGTAGCTATAAAGGCAAATTGATTGAGAATCAATTATTTTTACTACTATTTATTAAAATTACGCAATTTATCCATTAATGCAATCCACATATTGCAAACCGCTCACTCCAAATCTGTCTCCATATTCTGCATGGCGAAGTAAGGTATCAATTTGAACATATTTATCTCCCGATAGTACAACCGTTCTTCCCATTCCGTCCTCCACATGCTGCAAGGGCGGCATTGCCCGGGCGCTTGAGGGATATATTATTTACTTGGCAGTGAGGGTTTGGAGTCTTTGGAATGTACCTCTACTTGTTACTTTGCAAAATCCAAGATTTTTCAAGTATAAGTTGGCCAGTCGATTTTGTATGTGAAGATGTTATTTTACGATGTTTGCCGGTGTATGATGAACGGGTGGGGCAAAAGCCTTTCAGGACCACCATTCTGTGATGAAAGTAGGAAAACCACGGAGTACCTTCTAGGGTCAGACTGTGGAAGTTGTGTGTCCATGTTGGTGCTGAGCGTTCGTCCACCAAGAAGGCTGTCTCCTTGGGTTAACTGTGGTGTCCTTCGAGTGGTCGCCTGGAATGTCCTAATCTCTAAGTCAAGGATGATCACACTGTCTGTTATCCTCTGAACATGCAAGCATTTGGAAAATCGGGTATTGTACACTCTCTGAGGTTCAGAGGAAACGAAGATCATGGTGGGGTTGGTTACTGCTACTATTGGTCTGGTCACTCTGATCGTACCAAATGCCAAGGAGTTGCCTGTAAGCTGTGTCCAATGCAACTGACAATCAAATTGAGGTAACACTGGTCAACGAGCGGATTATGAGATAAGGATTCGTCACTCCTTGGGTGTCATTTCCCTGGTCTCTGTATATCGCTCCGACTGAGACAAGTGATCTCACGCGTGAAAGGACACATTCTATGCACGCCATCGAGTCTGTGGTTGATCAGTGCGCCCAGGCGAGATACACTTCTCCGTCTTGGGGGATTTCAAATGCATCGAATGGAACGTGATAGGGAAATGGTTATGAGCACGTGTTGTTGGTAGCCATGGGTCCTGGAACTGTGAACCAGAATAGCCACTAATGTTCCTTAAACTTGCGGCAAGAAGTCATGGACTTAAGGGTGGCCCGGTTCATGGTTTTCAGTGCCACAGGCTCAATCGCTGGACTTGTATTCCAAATGCAGGTGGTGTGGCAATGGAGATGGTCCATCGTGCCTCGTTCTGTCGCTGGAGGACTGACCAGAACTGGCGAGTCGACTGGATGCTCAGTTCCTCAATACCGACCATGATTGTGGAAGCATCTGTGAAGGTTGGCAGCTTAATCTGGGAGAATGGTATCCATCCCAGCCTTGGCTGGGATGTTGGCAACGCTCAACGAAGGGAAGGTAGCTGAGGAGATTGCGAACAGGCTGTCGTGGGGATTTGGGGGTGCTTGGTGTCTTGTAATATCCTGAAGAGTTTGTGTTTCCTTAGCCATTATCTTTTTTATCTTTTGTTCCTTAGCCCTACCAGTGTAGCTTTGGCTGTGTGCTTCGGGGTCTTTGTCATGCTGAAGAATGAAAACTTTCGTCGCCCAATTTCAGCTTTTTTTGCAGAGGGTGCAGCAGGTTTTTTTCTCTTGGAAATTTCTGTATTTTGCTCCATCCATTTTCCTTCTTTCTGCCAATGCCCCAGTCCGCCGCTGATGAGAAATCATGCCCCCATAACATCGAATGCTGCCACCATCATGCTTCCACAGTAGGATGGTCGTTCTTTGGTGATGTCTGTGTTGGGGTTTGCGTCAAATAGTATACATTTTGGCATTTAGGCAAAAATGTTCCATATTGGTTTCATCTGACAACAAAAAAATTTTCCACATGGCCTTCAGAATCTCCAGGTGTGTTTTTTTTGGCATACCTCGAAACGGAACTCAAGGTGGCTTTTTTTGAGCAATGACTTCCTTCTTGCCACCGCCTACCAAATACAGGCCCAAACTTGTGGCGGTGCTTGGATACTTTGTTGGTCCAAACATGCACACAGTTGACCAATCTTGCACGAAAGGCCTGTAGCTCTTTGAAAGTTACCATTGGTCTCTTAGTGCCGCTCTGATCAGTCTCCTCTTGATTGGTCTCCAGTTTGGATTGGACAGTCTGATCTAGGCTGTCTTGGTGGTAGCGATACACTTCCACTTCTTAATCGGATTGTTTTGCTGTGCTCGACAGGGATATATCAGGCCGTTTGAAATATTTTTATACGCATCCCTAATCTGTGCTTTTCCACAACTTTATCCCGGAAGGTCTTTTGAAAGCTCCTTGGTGCTCATGGTTGAGTTCTTTGCTGTGAAATTCACTACCAGCAGAGGAAACCTGCAGGTAACACTGATTTTATTCTGAAATAATCAGAATCATGAAAATTCAACAAAGGTGGAGGCCAATTAACAGGCTGTGTGATTTTGAAGTAATTAGTTGCGCACCTGAACTAATTTACAATTGTTTATTACAAGGGGGTTGGACAACTAATTCCAACCAAGGTATTCTCGTTTGTATTTTTAATTAATCTTTCTGAAATGGTAGAATTTGTTTTTCACTTGGAAGTTTTGTGGGTTACGATGTTTGATTTAATGCAATTTAATTCCAGGGCTAATAAAGCAATAAGGTGAAAATTTTGAAAGGGGGTGTGGACTTTCTATGAAACTGCAGCTGCCCTCTGATGTCAAAGACCTTGGTCCTTCAATTCCACCTCTTCAAAATACTATCGGGAATCTCTTCCACACAAGCTTGCATTCCTTATTTAAGATTTATACATCTCATCTGCAGAGTATCATACCCATTCTCTCCAGCCCCTGGTACACAGAATCCTGCGGTGAAGCTGTTGCTTCAAACTATGTGCCTTCTCTTCCTGGAAAGCAAATCCAACTGAAGGCAACTTCAGGTCATTTCCATCAATTGCAGAACAATTGGTGTCTTCTCTTCAGGAAAGTCAGAAAACAACATCTGGCCAACCTCAAGGATGAACTCTCAAACCTTTCTCCTTCCTTCAGAGATGTGGTGGCTCTGCTAAGTCTGTCTCTGTGCATGCTCGCTCTCCATGTCCTTCCCTCTCCTTCAAATGACACCTGACTGATTCCACTCATCAGAAGGCTGAGATGCTTACTTCTGTGTTTGTTTCCAACATCTTGTGTACTCACCCCCCCCCCCCCCACTCCATACACGCTATCCTTCTCTCATGCCCAATTGCTCCTGGATAAAGTATTTTCCCACTTGAGATGGTGGAGAGGTTTTCTGGAAAATTCTCGATTCTGATTCTGGCCAATCTGCCCGGAGAAGCATCAGTTCAGTTCATAAAAGAAAAACCTGCTCTGCGGCTCATCTTCATCCTCCTTCTGTCTTTACGTCACATCATTCTCTGTGGGGTCAGTTTCCCATCTGCCTGGAAGTTAGTCAAACTTCACTGCAATCACAAGCATGGTCCAACCCCCGGATCCTCTTATCTAGCAGGCCTATTAGTTTGCTTTCAAATTATATGCAAGGTCGTGAATCCATCATTGCAGTTGACATCAAATTCTTCCTTTACTCCAACGGCCGACTGATCTGCAATATCAGTTCAGTTTGGGGATCCGTCAATTGTACCCCAGGACATGCTGCTTCTACTCTCCAATGGATAGAACTCCCAATGTCAGAACTTAAGGATCAGAGCCGTCTCTGCTGGACATATCTCCGGGATTTGATACAGTCTGCCTCCCCACCTTCCATCTCCAATTATCTGCGTGATGGCATCCAAGGACAACTCCACACATGGATTGCACAGACGTTTCCTCTACTCCTTATTCAGTGGTGAAGCTTTAAACGGGAATCCTTTTCTCTCTCTCCCTGTCACGGCCTAGAGTGTCCCCCCAAGGCATGTCTTGCCCAGTCTTGTTCCTAATCTTCATCAACGATCTTTCTGATTCGTGGAGAAATCTGCTTAATGCCAGCAGAATTATGCAATCAGCAGTCCTCTTTGCTGGCAATATGCAAATCCTGCTTATGCAATCAGCAGTCCTGCTTGCCTGATGATTCCACGCCTCTGTCAATATCTCTCATTCTTCAGACGGCAGCAGCCTCTTCTCTCTCTCTCTCTCTCTCTCTTCTCTCTCTCTCTGCATACATTGACAGATCAGGAGCTGTTCAACACTTGGAATAGTTGTCTTTCAACACAACAATTCCTGCACACAATGTCTCTTGGAAAGGCCCATTAACAAACACTTCCCTCACCCTGCTCTTCTTGAACCTTGGGAAGCAAGGCCCTCAAAACCAATTGGATTTCCCATGAAATGATCGCTGAGTGTCATGGCCTGTTACTCTCACATCACAGGCGGTCAGTGACCTCTCTGTACCTACCCAACCTCATTTTTACCTCCTCTGGACTTTAGTCCTATTAGCTATGCATCAGCCAGTCTTCTTCTTCTCGTGTCGCAACATCTTCCTCAGCCAACTGAAAGACAGCTGCTCTGGCATGTTGTTGAAAACTTGCAGGTGCATCTGGTCTGCATAGCTCTGGCAATAGAGGGCAGAACAAGAAAGTGTTCCATTGTTTGGGGTCCGTGTTGTGTCATAATGCTCCACAGTCGCATCCGGTCATTGTTTGTGTCATAATGATGAAATCACACAATTTTGATTGAAAACTTGGCCATCAAGCGTTCATATCTAGATGCCGAACGAGGTGTATTCAGTCACCACATCAAATCTGTGCTCATTAGGGGGTCTACAACGGGTTTTTTTTTTTGACACCCCCCTCCAAAAAAGTAGGTATTTGCTCTGCTTCTCTGAACACTACACAAACAATTTTGATGAATACCTTGACCACAATCTTCATAGCATGATGTACCAAAGTTTGTTCATATCATGAAAAAAAAATTAGGGTCTATGGGGGGTCTGTGGGGGTTTGAGTCCGCCCCAAAATAGTTATTTGCTCTCTTCTTCTCCAAAACTACACACACAATTTCAATGAAACTTTAGCACAACCTTCCTCACCCCGTGATGTACCAAGTTGTTCAGGACATTTAAAAAAACATCAGCGTCTGAGGGGTCTGCGGGTTGGGATTGTGAGTGTCCTGTTGCTCCTGATCCAGGTGAGCTACTGGAACGCGGTCCTATTTTTGGTCTTGCCATCCTCTGCCGCTCATTTGTCTCTGTCCCTCCGGGGTTTCTGCAGCGATGCAGGTCTGCCCGTAACCATCTTCCTTATTATCTCCCCAAAATTAGGTTACTGCTCCCTCCTCTCCATAGTTCCTTTTTTTTCACGCTGTGGAACCCACTTCCCCAGTCTCTTCAGTCCACATTCTTCCCCTGCAATGGCTTCAACGACAGCTGTTCAACACGTACCTCAGGTCTTCCCCCCCCCCCATCAACACTCATGATTCACTGCTACCCCCAAATTGATCCCATTTTGGGTTTTATTGTGGTATCCCCCCCCCCCACGCCTCCCTCCATTTGTTACTTGTGCGTGTTGTTTGTTCGCTTTTTCTGTTTCATCACCACTTTCCCCTTCTCTTCTTGCTGTGTTTTCATTCTGCTTGTGTGCAGAATGTTCACGCCGCCATGTGTCTTATCCCTCGCCCGTTGATGTCACTCTCAACATTACTCTGTTAGTATTTCCCAATTTGCATTTGTTTCCATCCATTCTGCTTTAGCTCTTCCATGAGCCTCGACCATGTATAGCAAACAAAATACCTTAATATCTCTACATGACTTCCTCATTAATGTAGAAGTACAATCGATACTCCCCCCCCTTGTGCCAATCGATATCCCCCTTTGTGCCATGCCGATATCCCCCTTTGGTGCCATCGACATCCCCTTTGTGCCATCGATATCCCCTTTTGTGCCATCGATATCCCTTTGCTGCCATCGATCACCCCTTTGGCCATCGATATCCCCTTTGCACCATTGATATCCCTTTGCGCCAATCGACATCCCCTTTGGTGCCATCGATATTGCCCCCTTGTGCCATCGATATCCCCCTTTGTGCCATCGATATCCCCCTTTGTACCATCGATATCCCCCTTTGTCAACCCATTGAATATCCCCCTTTGCGCCGCATCCGATATCCCCCTTTGTCCATCGTATCCCCCTTTTGTGCCATCGATATCCACCCTTTGTGGCCATCCGTTCCGCTTTGTGCATCGATACCCCTTTGCACATTGATATCCCCCTTTGCGCCATCGACATCCCCCTTTGTGCATCGATACCCCTTTGTGCCATCGTATCCCCCTTTGGCCATCGATATCCCCCTTTGTACATCGATATCCCCTTTGACCATTCGATATCCCCCTTTGCGCCATCATCTTTAGTATACTCGATGTTTACGTTCCTCCCATAACATGTTACCTGTGCATGGCTCCCTGATATGGTAACCCGTCATATGTTAGATCAATGGTTATCCAGCATGTGCAGGATGTCCTATCCTTAACAATTTGCCATGAATGAACAAGTGAAGAAGTCAGAATGGTGACCCTCATTTGAATCATTCTGGATTACTCGTCACATAACGAAGTGTTCCCACTTCAATCATGTAACATGATCTTGAAACCAAATCATGTGCCTCTCGTCATGACATTTTCAACGTGCATATTATAATGTTTAATCCCTATATGGACTCACACCACGACGATAAATGCGAGAATCAACGCACCATCACTCGTCCGTATCACAAAACAGGCTCTCCATTCTTGCTTCCTTGACAGCCCCACCCATCTTTGGACCAAGGTGATCCGTTTGGTCAAGCGCTTACATGGCTGACTGGAAGATGGATTAAGTTACAGGACCAAGTGAAGAATTACACTGGGAAGTGACTTACCTGGGGAAGAAACGTGGTGGTTTAATAACAGGATCTTTGCAGCACATGGGCAGTCAGCTTAGACCACCCCCAAAGGAAGAGTTGCCAGTCCATTCGACTTCCCAAAAGTACAGAAAGTGTCCACAACACCCCCCCCCACTTGCACAGCTTTGATGCCCCCCCCAACAACCATGATCCTTTGGACTGATTATGTGACACTTGAATAACCCAAACAATTCCAAACAGCTGAACTTGGAAAATCTGGAAAAGGGAAAGGCCAAAACCACAAAAAAAACAGGACAAATGGGAGATGAGGACAGCAATGACCATCATGTGCCTTTCGCGAAACCCATCAGGCCGTGCAGGCGCACAGGTGCCAAGGGATTGAACGGCCGGTGGAGCTCGCCGAAGTGGTCCAGGACAGCCAGTCATAATTTCTGGTCCGATTCCAGGGCGAGGCGACTGAAAACGCCTTCTACTTCCAAATTCTCACCCCCTCGGACTCCCTCTCCCGAGGCTCCCTGGCCTGCCCGACAGCTGCTTTACAAGTGTCGCGAATAGGGTTGGTTTGGTTAACGTGCGAGTTTCAAAGCTGGCCGAGGAGTTTGGGAAAAGCAATAGGGAGGCGAGAACGAGCCAGAAGCTTAGGGGAGAGAGGGAGGGAAGACACACACACCTTGGTTCAACCCCTAACATGTCGAGGTATGACAGCTCACCAGGTAGATTATTTCTCAGGGTTTGTACAATGTAAGAGGTGGTGGTGTTGGTTGTGGACGGAGTTAGATTTTAAAGAGAAAGGAAGGACAAATAGGAGATTGGAGTTAAAGGGCATGAAGGGACAGCAAACGTGGGCGGGTTAAAATCCACAGTTTTACGGACGTATATGAAGATGGCTCAGAAGGAGGCAGAACCCAATTCTTGCTCGAGCGTTTAATAACACACCAAGTTGATCGAACCTGCACCCTTGGTGTACTCCAAGTAGGCACCTGCCAATGATGTCAAGCACTTCAGCTCAGGTCACTCAACACGGTGTGGTTTTTGTCCATCACCGATGTGCCTGCCTTCCAGTGACCCTCGTGCTCCAGCTGCAAGGCCATCGTTTTGAATTGGCGGTCGGAGGATGGAGGACTCTCTGGGTGAATGACCTCACTACTTTCCTACAGGACATTACGGCCAGTTTGTCAACTAAATCAGAAGCGCCCCGAAATCAGCACAGTGGTGACACGTCACGTGATCGCTGGACACATCCGATTGGTAAACGAGAGAGTGAATGTTCTCGCTTCGTGCACTGCAGCATATCCTTTTCATTCAAGAATCATGATAAAAAGGTCTCCACGTGCTCCCAAACTGACGTGACTGAAACTCGATCAAGTCCTGCCAGACTCCCAAGGGTCTTCGTAAATAGTTCTAACTCCCTACCGATGAACCATGTGCAGGTGAGGTGACGAGTGGATTTGTCCCGTAGTTGGACGAACAAATGAATCACTGATTAAGCGATGATCGGTGGGCATTATGTTCGGGAATTTAAAAAGCATCAATAATGCGGACACCAATGGCCTCGACACGTAACCAGTGAGGTACATGAACTTTGGCTGTGATCGTTAACCCCGATTCACGCCAAACCAGTCACGTGACCTCATCCAGCATTGAGAGGGGTTCAGGCAAGTGGCCTGCACCTTGATCCCGAGCAAACCAATCACTGCTGCACGTCAGCTTACGTTGATTCTCGTGGTAATGGAACGCTGCAGACACGGACCAAAAGATGGAAAGCAAGAGATAGGTGGAACAAATTCATGAATCGCTGGAAAAAACAACCTGACGTTTGAAAGGGAGAGAGAATTGAAAGGGGTCAGGGAGTGGGGGGGGTTCAGGGTGTGGTATGGGTTTAAGGGGGTGTGGGCTGGTGGCTTGTGAAAGGGTGGGGGTATGAAGCTGGAAAGCATGGAGTAGGTGGGTGGCAAAGTGAACGTTGGTTTCGCACATCAGCGGCCCGCTTCGGCTTTTGGAGGGGACGAGGGGAGGGTGTGCAGGTGGCCCGGGAACCTGGTTGGCTGCGTTTAGGTGAACGGGGCCGAAGTATTGAGGGTGTTCAACATCAGGGTGGCCTCTTTTCAAAAGGGTCACCAAGGGTGAAAGGGCACAGGGTAGTTGACTGGCAAATAAAAGGTTGAGGAAGGGTAAAGAAGGTGGAGTGAGAATGGAGTGTACGTTTCAACGATGGCGCGAACTCGAACGGGTAAATCGACGATAGCAATTTGTTGTACTGTGCTCAGGTTTATGATAAGTCAGGTCCAGATCCAGAATAAATTCCTTGTTATTCCCGTCTTTATCTGCCCGTTCCATCAGTCCTACACCATCTCCGTCTTCCTCGCCTGCCCCAAATCTGCTTAAACCCCCCCAACATATCATTTCATATCTGTCTCTAATCCCGCGCATGAAACCTGAACCCCGAAGCAGCTGAAGACTTGCCAACACATCCTGGACTTTCACTAGGGAGGGAGGACATAGACCGAGGGACCAAGACGACGTCACGTGAAACGGCATTTCATCCGAACGTCTGCTGGTCGGTTTTGTGATGGCGACCAAAGGATGGATGACGAATGAGTGAGGAAGGAATGAGAGCGTTAGAGAGCATCTCCTCACCCCACACAGCTTTGGAATAGAGTGCGCGCACGCACGTGGTCTCAGTGCTGAGAACCACACAAGGTCTCACACAGCCTCGTACATCACTCCCTCGTACCGTCTTCACACAGGTACTCCATCTCCCTCTCACTTTACCTGTGTTTGCTTTCAAACGTTCACCGCTCCCCTCTGTTCTAATCCATTCATTATTACTCCATCAAAACTTCCTTGAAACATTTCATGTTTATTGCAGGCACAGCATATACACAGGAGCATATTGACCAGTCAACAGTTCAAAGCCGTGATGATGATCTAAAGACGCGCAGGCCCAAGGTAAAGTCACAACCCCTGGACTTGTTTCTATAAAATAAAAACAGCTATGAACAAAATGATAATTAAAAAAAAAATAAAAAGCAATGGTAAAAGAAAACGTCTCATCCCCTTGGAGAATGAAGAAATTCCAGGGAACAAACCAGCAAGAGGAGAAAAAGAATGGTGATAAGATAGAAGGGTAAAGCGGTGAAGGAGGTGAAGAAAGAGGAAGTGGAGCAAACAGGAAGACATTTTGGAATGCTCTCTAGTTCCATTGGCAGGCAACAAGCGAGCGGTTCTTGGATGCCAACATCTGGTCCACGTTCCAATTGGCACCACGCCCAGGGTCACGTGACGCCATGCCAGGCCCAACGTCCGACAACATTTACAGAAGCGGGCCACCGTGGCCGTCCAGAGTTGAAGATTGCTCGCCGAAGGACACCTTCCGTCACATTGAGGCTCACTCGTTCCTGGGCCCATGTGCCAAACGCCATGAGCTTGGGGCCCTTGGCCTCCCTAACCGAGATCCCTACAGGCTACGGCGACTATGTAAGCCGCCTCTAGACAACTACATTTAAGACAAAAATTAGGACACACAAACGGTGTACGCAAACTGAGTGGATAAGTTGTTTGATTGGGTGGTGTCGTAACGTACGGGCACGGGGCTCGCGACAATTCGTGCTTGTGCAAAGGTCATTTTCACCATGACCCTCTGGCATAGCTTGTGCACCTTGTTTCACGCTACACCACACACACACAGCACACACACACACACACCACACACACACACAACATCACACACACACACCACACACACAACACACACACACCTTCATGCAGAGCACTTGTGACCTTGGCACACAATTGCATTTATAAGGTCAATCAGATATAGGTGAAGAATTTGTATGCAAATTTCTTGTTGTGTATCTCTCCATTTGACTCGGTCTACTTGGACATCTCAGTGTCTTCTGGTTGTTAAACACCCATTAACAAGCACCCAACCGTAATCAAAGAACATTGCTGCATTAAGGTCTTCATGACCCTTACATCATGAAAGGGTCTCATGAACCCCTTGCTCCATGATGGGTCTATCATGAACCCTTGCATTCCATGAGGGTATTCATGAACCCCTGCATCCATCGAGGTATTCATGAACCCTTGCCTCCATGAGGGTATTCATGACCCGCCTTTCCAATCCATGAGGGTCTTCATGAACCTTTACATCCATGAGGAACTACATGAACTCTTGTAGCCATGAAGGTGTCAAGGAACCGCTTGTATTCATGAAGGCTTCATAAACGCCATTCACCAGAATGTATATTATTTACATCTCAAGGCACAGCAGGAGTACGTTTGGCTCATCAACTGTTGTTGTCTCGTGTTTTAGCCACGACAATGGCATATATCACAAACAGATGTTTTATAGATTTGTTAAAATCTTTGAATGATATGTTTGAACCTGCTTTTGATAAATTTATTTCAGTTGATTTATGATTACTTCAATATTTCGAATGTTGATTTAATCGTTCTTTTGAATGAAAGGAGTTGAGACATCTCTTACAAGGATACAT
>CM068968.1:55763445-55775318 GCA_035128595.1 Eptatretus atami
GAGTATTGGTGCGAGAGAGAATAAATAAAGGGAGAAAGTGGAAGGTTGAGGAGGTAAAACTGGAGACATCAGAATGAGATATTTTTGACAAAAGAGGGGCTTTGGAAACAATGAGGCGCAAATTGCAGGGGGTGGGTGATGATGAGGGAGGATGAGTGAGGGGTAATGGAGAGGGAGGGAGTGGGAATGATGAATGTAGTGGGGATGGAATGGGGAGACAAGCATGGAGGTGGGAGGATGAATATGGTGGGGGATGGCGAGTAAGAGTGTGCTAAGGAAGGAGTTGGGAGGGGGGTGTATGGGTAAGGAGTACAGGATATTTGATGTGGTACAAGTGAGTAAAATGATAGCAAGTGATATACATGATATGAGTGCACACATTGGGTATTACGTGTAAAATAGATTTCCATGAATTTGATGGTGAAGGTGGTGTTTCTGAAAGGAAATGGAGGATTACTGATGCACGCATGAAGATTAGTTAAGCAGAGTTTTGAGAGTTATATGAATAAATGTTATTTTTTTTTAACGAATGAAAACGAGATTGTCCTTGTTTTATTACTGACGAAAGGACGAAGTTAGTGTTTATAACTGATGAAAGGAGAGATAGTGTTTTGTTAAAGGACTAAGTGTGTTTATTAACTGATGAAAAGACTAAGTTAGTATTTTATTACTGATGAAAGGAAAGAGTAGTGTTTATTAAAGGATAAGTGTTTTATTAAGGACTAAGTTAGTGTTTGTTAACCGTGCAATGGATTAGTGTTTATTCAGAGACTAAGTTCGTGTTTATTAAGGACTAAGTTAGTGTTTTTATAACGATGAAAGGATGTGAGATAGGTGTTTTATTAAAGGACTAAGTTAGTGTTTTATTAACTAATGAAAAGACTAAGTTAGTGTTTATTACTGATGATAGGATTAAGATAGTGTTTTATTGAAGGACTAAGTTAGTGTTTGTTAACCGATCGATGGACTTAGTGTTTTTAAGGACTAAGTTAGTGTTTTATCAGGACTAATTAGTGTTTTATTCAAGGACTAAGTTACTGTTTTATTAAAGGACTAAGTTAGTTGTTTTAATTACGGATTAAAAGGACTAAGTTAGTGTTATTAAAGGACTAATTTAGTGTTTTATTACTGTAAGGGACAAAGTAGTGTTTTATTAACTGATAAAAGGACTAAGTTAGTGTTTTATTAAAGGATAGTGAATATTTTTATTAAACGATGAAAGGACTAAGTTAGTGTTTTATTAAGAATAATTTAGTGTTTTTATTATCGATAAAGGGACTAAGTTAGTGTTTTATAAACTGATAAAAGGACTAAGATAATGTTTATTAAAGGACTAAGTTAGTGTTTTATTAATGATAAGGGACTAAGTTAGTGTTATTAAAGAACTAAGTCAGTGTTTTATTAACCCGATGAATGGACTAAGTTACTGTTTTATTAACGGATAAAAGACTAAGTTCGTGTTTTTATAAAGGACTAATTTAGTGTTTTTATTAACTGATAAAGGGACTAAGTTAGTGTTTTATTAACTGATAAAAGGACTAAGATAATGTTTTTTAAAGGCTTATAGTGTTTTATAACTGATAAAGGGACTAAGTTAGTGTTTTATTAACAGGACTAAGTGAATGTTTTATTAAACGATGAAAGGACTAAGTAGTGTTTATTAAAGAACTAAGTTAGTGTTTTATTAACGATGAATGGACTAAGTTCGTATTTTTATTGAATGAAAGGACAAAGTGAATGTTTTAATTAACGATGAAAGACGAAGTAGTGTTTATTTAAAGGGCTAAGTTCGTGTTTTTTCAAGGACTAAGTGAATGTTTTATTAATGATGAAAGTACGAAGTTAGTGTTTATTGAAGGATAATTAGTGTTATTAACTGATGAAAGGACTAAGTTAGTGTTTATTAACTGATGAAAGGACAAAAGTTAGTGTTTCATTAACTGTAAAGGGACTAAGTTAGTGTTTTATTAAAAAGACAAAGTTAGTGTTTATTAACTGATAAAGACTGAGTTAGTGTTTTATTGAAGGACTAAGTTAGTGTTTTATTGAAGGACTAAGTTAGTGTTTTATTAACTGATGAAAGGACTAAGTTCGTGTTTATTAAAGGACTAAGTGAAGGTTTTATTAACTGATGAAAGGACTAAGTTAGTGTTTTATTAACTGATAAAAGAACTAAGTTGTGTTTTATTGTAAGGACTAAGTTACTGTTTTATTAACTGATGAAGAGGACTAAGTTAGTGTTTTATTGAAGGACTAAGTAAAGATTTTATTAACTGATGAAGACTAAGTTAGTATTTTACTCTACTGATAAAAGATTAAGTTATGTGTTTATTAAAGGACTAAGTGAAGGTTTATTAACTGATGAAAGACTAAGTTAGTGTTTAATTAAAGCACTAAGTAAAGGTTTATTAACTGATGAACATAAGTTAATATTTATTAACCGATGAAAGACTAGAGTTTGTTTTATTAAGACTAAGTGAAGGTTTTATTAACTGATGAAAGCTAAGTTAGTGTTTTATTAAAGCACTAAGTAAGGTTTTATTAACTGATGAAAGACTAAGTTAGTATTATTTTAACGATGAAAGACTAAGTTGTGTTTTATTAAAGGACTAAGTTCGTGTTTTATTAACCGATGAAAGACTAGTTCGTGTTTTATTAAAGGACTAAGTTCGTGTTTTATTAAAACGGATTGAAGACTAAGTTGTGTTTTATAACGATGAAAGAATAGTTAGTGTTTTATTAAAGGACTAAGTTAATGTTTTTTACCGATGAAAGATAAGTTAGTGTTTATTAAAGGACTAAGTTAATGTTTTTTACCGATGAAAGACTAAGTTCGTGTTTATAAAGGACTAAGTTCGTGTTTTATTAACCGATGAAAGACTAAGTTCGTGTTTTATTAAAGCGAAAGTTGTGTTTATTTAACGATGAAAGACTAAGTTCGTGTTTATTAAAGATAAGATTCGTGTTTATTAAACGTTGAAAGACTAAGTTCAGTGTTTTTAACCATGAAGACTAAGTTGTGGTTTTATTAAGGATAGTTAATGTTTTATTAACAATGAATGGACTAATTAGTGTTTTTTAATGATGAAGGACTATCTCTGTGGTTATGCCAGGTAAGATCTGCGGAATGCAATCGGTTAATTGAAGGCTTTGCAGGGAGTGCTGAGAGGTATAGAGGGGTCACCAAGGAGGTCAGGTGTTTGAATCATCGACTCAAGTCCAGATCCATTTGCTCTGAAAGCTGGTGAGTATTTAATACTGGAATCTAACTCGGCATTTTATGTTGGTAACTGTGATTCATACATAACGAGGAAAATTAATCCATAACCGTCACAGAAAGGTTAAACCCCACTGTGAAAACGCCTTTGGCATTTGGTTATGTTCATGAATTGTAATATGATTCTTACAGGTGTGTTATGTATACATATTTATATACAGAGAATTGTGGTTCCCCCCTCCCCAAACCCCAGGACTGTGTTTTTTTTTTCCCTAAATCTTCCCGTGCCACGCACCGAATACAAACGCTAGTTTTTCAACTTGATCGTCCAGGGGTTCAGAGATGTATAGAAGTCAAACACACCACCAAAACAAACAAACACACAATAACATAAACAAACTAGAAGGCATCGCTTGAGACACCTCGCCAGGCTGACAGTTCATATCTGTATCCCTGATAGGCCGGGTCTTATCCAGACCTGAAACAAAATCTAATCAGTTTAGTCTTCTCACACCGCAAACTGCCCACCGAGTGTTGTCTGAATCTATCCACAATTTTTGAGAAACACTGCAGACAAATAAATGACAAATAAAAATCACTCTGAGAGCGACCTTGGAACAAAACAGTTAAATAAATAAAATGCAGTTCCTTTTAATATTTGGATCATTGAATTTGGCAATGTCATTGTATTTCGAGCTTTTCGAAACATATGGCCTTTATATATCTGCTTCAGATTGTGGTGAATTTAATCAACACTTTGCTTTGTTAATTCACTTGAGTAACATGAAACCAGAATTTACTTAAACTATCGTGTATCAGATTGATTGAAATAAGGGAATATTTTCACACGATGTGGATGTGTGTTCGACATTGCTCAATATGTTCGTGTGCTCGCTGTGATCATGTGTGTCCATACATTGTGTGTAAGATGGATTTTACAAGTCATGCTTGTGAAATCAGCAGGAAGCACGCTGATGTATCAAAGACTTTTGCCTTCTGGAAGGTGAGATGATAGCCAAACTAGTTACTACTAGAGAAAGGCTTGTTCTCTTTGAGGTTGTGTTGTTTCATTAATATGTGGGTTTCAAGGTCGGTAGAGCTATTTGGACTGCATTATCACATAGGAGGAGCTCTCGGTTGAGAAACTTTCCTTATCCGGTTGTGACTCCTCGCTCCATCACATGGTGTAAGGGAGGGTGGGTTATTAATAACGCGTTGGTACTGCAGGCTGGAAGAGTTAATAGAACTTATCAATGGTGGGGATGTGGGACTGAAGTGAGGAGTGGGGTGGGGTGGGTTGAGGTTTTAGTACACACACACACACAGACACACACACATTTTTGTTTTTTCTTTTCTTTCAATTTGGTTTTGATTATAACATTAAAAATAATAGTGCAAATAAATAACAATAATTTCCTCACTGAGGATATTGCATTTGTATTTGTAGTTACGTTCAAAATCGAAGATTCACAATTATTTGGTTGGTCTGCTTTGTTATTCTGTCTGTCTGTCTGTCTGTCAATCACCGACATGTCAACATTCTATACAATCTTCATGAAACACTCTTCAAGCCTATTGCTTTTGAGTCAATAGGAAAGGATAAAAGGTCACAAAATCCATTTTCATCTGATTGACTTGAAATTTGAACACGATTTGTGCATTGGGTCAATTTAATTGGTTCACCAAATATCAAACAATCGATTTAGCGGTTTAGGCGTTTTGACACGTCAACAGTTTCCATGACAAAATTTCCTCATTATAATGCAGGGACTTTTTAATGAGTTTATTATTGTCATACCTTGATAATTATTCAATGTTCAAATTGAAACTTATGCACCTTATTCGTAAGGTATGTGTAGTATGTGTTGAGTAAATTTGTTCAAAATTAGTCAAAGGTCAAAGTCAAGGCATCCAATATATGTAACACTATTAAGCCACAATTGCAAAAATGTATCAACCAAATTTGTTATGCACAACATTCCATCATATAAAAAATTGATCGGTCAAATGCTGTTTCCATGGCAACTATTTTATCTGGATTTCGCAAGTATTTGTGCTATGCACGTCATCTTTCTTGTTCCGTCTGTTTGTCCGCACATAATGAGAAAACGTATGCCAACGCCACCTGGTGGTAGCTTGTATTATTTTTTTCAACGAGTACCTTTATAAAGTATGTACAATCAGAATGTGACTGACTCGGAAGAGAGACAAGCCAACCTGCTGACCAAACCAAATGACACCCACAGACAGAGGGGATAGAGCAAGCGTATAGATGATAATGAGGAGGAAGATAGGGGAGAAACTGAGCAGAAATAGCGGCGGAGATGATGAGGAGGGTGATGAGCAGCATTGACTCGAAGAAGATTTGCCAACAAATTAGAGGGATGGGATTGATACCACCCAGGGAAAGATGACATCGCTATATGAATAGAAACACAAGGGACAACAACAACAAAACAATAGAAGGAGAACCAACTGAACACTCAGAAGAATGTTACATATCATCCCATTGAAATAAATAAACAGTGAGTTTTGCAGCAGCACTGCTCATTCAGAAAAATATCAACAAAAAGCCGCAAGACTGAACAGGCCCCAGAAATAGGAACCAAAACAACAACACCACAAACACACAGGAACCAAACCACAAAGACTCAAGAGAAGAGAGAGAATACTCCAAAAAGGAGATGGAACAATACAGCAATTCCAGAGAGGAAATCAAAACTTAAAACTAAAGGAAGAATCCAAGACACAAGAAAAAGAACAATCAGATTGCAGACCTCGCCAACTTCTTTTGAGTGGTGTATTTTATAGTGTTTTAGGGTAAATCCAAGATGGCTGCCAAACATGTAACCTCTAATATCATATGTGTGTGAACCTTTTGTTCCTCATAGACAGGCGGTCGTCATTATGTGTAAACTTTCGCCTCAATGTTTAGCCATTTCAGAGAAGAAGATTTTTGAAGGTTAAAAAAACCCAAAAAACAATATGGCTGCCAAATCACGTGACGATGACGTCATTAATGCTTTCTTCTGTGGACCATTTTGTCCATAGATGACTCAAACATTTTCATACGGATCGAATGTGGCGTTCTAACATATGCAATTATGATGTCATAACGAGGGCACCTACGATGTAATTTTTTTTTTAATCCTCATTCCCCATTAGGAGTACTTTATATCTAACATCCCAATATCTAACAGACATATCATAGTTATCGGTCCTGTTGTTTGTGTCCTTTAAACTTCTTAAAACAGGAAGCTTCCTGTTTAGATTGATTAAAAAACTTGTTGACTGCCAGACAGGCAGACAGAGTAAAACACTTCCTCGATTATAAACTGATGACAGACAGACAGATGGACATGAACCGATTGCTTAACCCCGCTTTTTGCTTCGTTGTAGCACGGGTTAGATGGCAAGGTAAACGAGAATGTTTGCGTCACAAGCGAGTACGCAAGGTTAAGCCTCCCTGGTCGCGCCGCGGTCCAATGATTGCGTATTTTTTTTCAGACCGACATATGAACTTGACCTTCATCATTTATGGATGGAGAGGAATTAAGAAATGTGTCCCCATCTGCAATAGATCGATAAACTCAACATCGTGAAAATCGGAGTAAAATTATTCAGTTCTGATAAAAAAAGAGTGTTTTATTAATTAGGTCCAATCTGAAAAAGTAGTCAAGAACACAAACAATAATCAGATGCACAACTTCAGTGCAGGTTAATATTATGATGCAAACATCTTGGAACGCCCAAGCGGTCTTGGAGATTCCACTTTGGAAAAATTTAGCAATGACAGAAAACACGTTTTAAAAATTTATAATATATATATATATTTATATATATATAATATTATATTTTTTTTTCAGACCACCATTTGAACTTTGACCTTTAACCCGTATGTCATGAATTTGAATAAATGCGGCTTGCTCTCGGCTATGTAGAGAGGGAAATTTGTTCCAATCGGACAAACCTTAGTCAGTTAGGTGAAAAATGTTAAATTGTCTATAATTAGGTCATGACCTTAAAATTAGGTCTATGGTCAAAAAAAAAAATATATATATATATATACACACACACAGTAGACACAAATTATATGTGACATATTATATCCGATATGAAAATCACCCTATACACATCTTCCTCTTTAGGTTCCCTTCGATCCAACAAGAACGTCCAGCTTGGACTGTCGTCCAGCATCGTGGAACGGATCTCACTACCCTCCCACCTCCTCGATCATCTACCAGGTATAATCTCGCTTCCTTTGTCGTCCACATTATGTTGAGCAACTTTCCCGACCGGAATAACCAACCAAGAGGGTCATGTAATCCACTATTTCGAAACCAGCATCTCCTACATGGTTGAAGGAGTGATTCACAACTCAGTAATCCAGGAATGACAACATGACGAAGTATCTGCATTTAACCACGTGGTAACAGGCACTGGCCTGCTTGTGGCTCTGTTGACCCAATAGTTAGATGGTATATAGAACTCTGAAACGTTTCCCTAAAAGTGTTGGTAGTTGAGAGACAGTGCTCGATCCTGCTCGATGTGGACCATTGATTGACGAGTGCGCGTGGAAACTTTCATGATGAAAGGTCTTGGTGTTTGTACCTCTGAACATGCCATCAGCCAACTTCCAAGTGAAACTTCAATGAAGTCCGATTGTTATATTGATTGATTCCACAGCTGTATAATGTAATCTTTGAGTTAAACTTGATAATTTAAATATGTGTATATTTTATTACTATAAATCACCCCAAACATCGACTGCTTGTTATTGAACATTTAATTGTACCTCAACAAGTCTTGTATCTCCCATCCTCTCTCTCTCTCCTCTGCTAAATAAACATCACATTCTGTGTTTGAATCTGACAAAGGTCAGCCTGTGGTCCTCAGGCAGGGTGGTGAAGGTTTGCGAGGGACTACTGTCGCCTTGTCTTCTTTTCTTGGTTAGTATGATGTGTAAAACGAGTGGTTTTTTTTGCACCTGTTGACCCTCCGTTACAAGCTATGCTGTAATCTGTCTGGAGATAAATGTGGAGCAGCAACTGGATTGAAGAAGTTTGAGCTTGAATAGGAAAGGATTGAACCACACTTGGATCTCTGGCGTGTGTGTGTGTGTGTGTTTGTTGTGGTTTGTGTGTGTGGTTCAAGAGACGAGGGTCAACGAGTGTTTCAAATGTTTGGTTTAGATATGCAGATTTGGATTGAGTGGAATGAAGATGGGAGGGGAGAGGGACATTTATCATTGCCTCCGCCACCGAAGGGGAAAGGAAGTTTGTTTTTACCTTTTCTGTCTGTCTGTCTGTCTGTCTGTCTGTCTGTTTGTTTGTTTGTCTGTGTTTGTTTGTGTGCAGGATATCTCAAAAACTTTGTGACGGATTCGTCCGAAACTTGGTGGACAGGTTGTGTGTGTACAAGGACGAATTGATTAGATTTTGGTGAAGATCCGAATCCGATCTGGATACGAGAATTATTTTTTTTTTTTAAGTGATTCTTCTCCATTGAGAGATAGGGCCTGAAACGATATAGTAGTGTATAGCATGATATTTCAAACGTGTACTGGCCTGATATGTTCTCGTGGATCAGGCATTACGTGGCGGAGGTATGTGCTCCACCGAGTGCCCTTCTGTGTGTTACTGTAAACAACAAACACGAAACATTGAAGATGGATATTTAATTGGAGCTGATGATCGCTTGCAACTTGGAACCATCCTTACGATCCTCGAAACCCAGAACAACTCGGGTTCTGTTCCTGAAACGGAATGCCCATGTGGACGTGGTACATGCGGATGCGATTGGGGGTGGTAATAAGTGACAGGTGACCATGGTGCTGGTTCAACCACTTTGTGGGTCTGATTAATTTTGACCAGCCATGAAAATGTCACCACCTCCTGGTTATAAATGTCTTCTGGCTCAATCCCACGGCGCTTTTATTAATCTCCATTCACCCCCTGCGCATCCCTGACACGCACGTCTGGCTTTCACAGACAACTAGTCACGCAACAAACCAGTATCGGTCTCGTCCTGCTCTTAACATGACCTTTTCACAATCTTCGTCATAATCCTGTACTTTCTTCTCTGACGTCATAATCTCGTTTTTCTTCCTCTGACGTCACAATTCCGTTTCTTGTTTCCTCTTTGTTAAAGTCCTCTTAAACGCCGATAAGTTGCATTCGGATTAGCAGAGGTGGTGACACTTTGTATTTATCACAAGGTTCAATAACTATGGACTTGGATGAAACGTCAGTTGTTTAACCATTTACTCAGTTGACGTCGATCACTTCATTCAGGTTGGTTAATAAGAAACAAACGTTAACAAAATGAAACAAACGTTGTGATGAACTTTTCCTGATTCCTCCTGGTTGTCTGAGCAGATGATGACTGATGTCTTTGTGCCGATTGTTAGTAATTGTTTCAGTAATCTGCTCATCCTGTGATGTCCATCATCAGAGCTGGCGGGCACCTGAGCAAAGGTGATATGCTGTCCGGACCTGGCGAATAAAACTTCACTGGAGTTGGGATTAGTCCTGAAGTTGAGGCACAACCAGATTTTAATGATGGAGATGAGGATTCAGGTCTGATGTTTCAAACAACTGCTGCTTTCATCAGGGAAACAGGGGGAAAGGGAGCTGTTGCCTGTGATGCTGGCAACACTGGGTCTGGGTACAAGTGAGACGCACATCTTGTCTCGTCATTGTCCAAGAGGTAGTAGTGATGTGTACCAGTTGGATGAGCTGGTTCGTTTCGGGTGTGAGAGGATTCAAGGAAAGGGAATTGTTGGTGGTGAGGTGTTCTCAGGTGTTCATGGCATGGGATTCGATCTTGAATTCAGACCGCTGGTTGCGTTCATGGAGGGAAGTGACTTTCCTCAAACATTTGCTCTGAGAGGTAGCTCCCTGGACAGGACCATTTGGTCTAATTTTCATTTGATTCCGGTATCATCGTGACACCTTACAAACTCAGGTGTTCTATCATATTGTTAGAAGCAACCATTTTACAGGTCCGTCGGTAAATAGACATTAAACGTCACTTTGGTCCAACCAACCATAGTTGGTGACACCTCCATGATCTCCTCTGTTCAACTCGATGGCTGCTAAATGGCAGAGAGACCATAAAACTACCCGGGCATTATGGTGGGGGCAGAGGAGGGAGTTGATGGGAAGAAGGGGGTGATGGCTATGTGACAATAAAATTTAATTGACATTAATTTTATTTCATTCCATGGACATCCAGAGGTTTCGGAAAACATATCAGAGTGGGGTCCGAGTGTGGAATGGATGACGATGGGTTGGACTTGTATTTCAATTCCCACGTGGGTGAACAGGCTTCTTGTTGGAATTGTGATGAACGATAAAATTGTCAGGTTACCGGTATAATGGTAGGATACCGGTATAATGATCAGGGTACGGGTATAATGGTCAGGATACCGGTATAAGATCAGGGTACGGGTATAATGGTCAGACCGTTATAAATGTAGGGTACGGGTATAATGGTCAGGATACGGTATAATGGTCGGGTAGGTATACATGGTCAGGGTACGGTTATGGTCAGGGTACGTTATGGTCAGGTGTATAAATGTCAGGTTACCAGTATAATGACAGGGTAGGTTATAGTATGATAGGGCCATGTAGTAGGTGTATGTGGTGGGTATATCAGGGTACCGTATAATATCAGGGTACAGTAGAATGATCAGGGTACCAGTGTAATGATCAGGGTACCAGTATATGAGTCAGGGTAGGTATAAGAGGTGTACTGGTAAGTGTAGGTCCAGTATAATGATCAGGGTACTGTATAATGATAGGGTCAGTGGTAATGATAGGTACCAGTGTAATGATCAGGGTGTTGGTATAATGATCAGAGTACCGGTATAATGATCAGAGACAGTATAATGATCAGGGGAACAGTGTAATGATCAGGGTACCGGTATAATGATCAGGGTACAGTATAATGATCAGGGTACGGGTATAATGAGGGTACCAGTGTAATGATAGGGTACAGTATAATGATAGGGTACGGGTATAATGATCAGGGTACCAGTTAAATGATCAGGGTACAGTATAATGATCAGGGTACCAGTGTAATGATAAGGTGTTTGTATAATGATCAGGTACGGTATAATGATCAGAGTATATATCAGGTACAGTTGTAATGATCAGGGTACGGTATAATGATCAGGGTAGTGTAAAGATCAGGGTACGGGTATTGATCAGGGTACGGTATAGTATGATCAGGGTACAGTGTAATGATCAGGGTAGGGTATAATGAATGGGTACGGTAAATTATAAGGGTAAAGTGTAATGATAGGGTAGGTATAGGGATGATCAGGGTCGTAATGATGATAGTTCCGATATATTGTTATAATGATCAGGGTACCGGTATAATGATCAGGTTACCGATATTATGGTCAGGGTGTTGGTATAATGATCAGGTTACCGATATTATGGTCAGGGTATAGGTATCATGATCGTGGTGTTGGTATAATGATCGGGATACCGGTATATTGATCGGGATGCCGGTATAATGATCGGGGTACCGATATATTGATCGGGGTACCGATATAATGATCAGGGTACCGATATATTGATCGGGGTACCGATATAATGATCAGGGTTCCGGTATAATGATCGGGGTACCAGTATAATGATCAGGGTAC
>CM068968.1:55791241-55808320 GCA_035128595.1 Eptatretus atami
GACAAAAGTGTTTCATCAATTTCCCTGGTCAGGGATTTGAAGGCTTTGTCATGTGCAGAATGTTCTTTATCATCTGTCTTCTTCTGTGGAGCAGTTATATCACAGTTTGAAATATAATGTAATTTACATGTTCTATGGTATTTTCCATCATATGTGAAGAGGTCTGGGTGAGCAAGCATCCGTCGGTGTATAGTTCTGTCTTGTCTTCTTTCTGCAGCTGTGAGCACTTTGTCTCGAGTGCTTTGTCCAATTCCTGTTGTTATTTAGGTTAAGTTTTACCCTTTCCTTTTCTCAACGCCACAGATGAAGCAGTGTTTTCTGATATCAAAGTTATATGTTTCATATCTACTCAGTTTATGTGTTGAGCTACCTGAATCACTGGTTGCTGCACAGCGATTCTTATGACTATCACATGCTTGAAATCTTGACAAAGATATATTGTGAGTGTAGCTTTCACGACATGTGGAAGGATACTTTTAGTCTTGTCTTTGGTGGAATATGTGGAAGGATACTTTTAGTGTCAGTGCCGGAATGGCATCTCAAATGTTCCACAAGCTATTATAAACTACATCTTTCCTCATGTCACTTGTTCTTATTATGGAAAGTAGTCCTTCTCGTGTTGCAATGGTTATTTTTCGTCCTTGTCTTTTAGTTTGTTGAAACATGCGACGCAATTTGAAGGATCCACCTTCAGACGTTTAGCTGCGGGTTCACCAGCATCCATTTTCAATCAAGCTTGTGATTCATCGATCTGAAAACGAACAAAACAACATTTGAAATATGTGCAAATAAATTGATGAGCAAAAAGCATTCCTTTGAAAGAAACCTCAAAAACCATGCAAGACATTACCGAAGTATATAAAGGTCCAACATATACAGGTGTCGTGCGCTTCTTATGGCATAGCATGGCTGCCATATTCATTTTATACAATTGAATGATTTCAGAAATCAAACTACCAATACCTTAATTTACTTTCTACAGATATGTAAATAATTTGGAATCATCTCAAAATTCCATCTGGAAACAAATAGGTTTATTAAATTAAACGACCATCTTGGATTAGGCAAGTTATGTGGTTTCAAGAATACAAATTATTATGTATTCCTATTGATCAAATTAAATCAGTGAGAAAGAAAAGACAAGTTTTCAAATGAAGTTAAATCATGTGCGCGACTTCACCACCTAAGATCCAGATTTGTGAGTAAATTACGATATACTACGACAGCCATATTTGATTTGTACAAATGCTATTGGAATGTGATGTTATCGAATGCTATCGGAAAGCTGCTAATGATAAAAAAAAAACTTCTCCTGAATGTAGAGATTCCTTTGAAACTTTAGATCATTCAAAAATCCCATCGAGAAGATGGAAAATAAAGTAATGAAGTTGAACATGTGAAATAGAGGTGGCCATCTTGGACTTATGCAAATTAGGTAAGTTTGCATATTATGTAAAATATTTTTGGCCAACAATGCATTTCATAAAAGTGACACCTCGATGAATTAAAAAAAAGAGGTTGGCTTTTATCCTACCCTGAGTAGGGGGTACCCCCTCTGAAGACCCCCTCAGGCTGCCAGACTAATTGGTTATCTCTTTGTTTGTGATGTGTGCAGATTAGACGAGGAGACACAGCGAAGGATTGATGCAGAAAGAGCTCTAGCAGCTTTTAGAAAGGTTTGAATTTTCTACCTCTTCATCCAAAACTCACATTATTTTCTTAACTTTTCCTTGTATCTACCTGGGATTCTTCATGCCATGCTCACATGAAGTTATTTTTGCCTGAAAAGTTATTTTTGCCATGCCATTTGGGCTTGCAGGATGGCCTAGACTGGAGGTACGCAAACTCGCCTCTAAGCTGTCTAGCATGGGTTTGATTCCTGACTCAGCTAGAAACTGTCATCCTGGTGGTTTCACGGGGAAGGGTGATCCATCAATGTGCGTGTCGTCCCTTGGATGGATGTTAAACTGGCGTCTCGTCTGCCAGCATTTGTTGGTGGGCGTTAAAGATCCCATGGTGTCCTTCATGAAGAGTAATCAAGCTATCGCTGGTACCATGGCCAAATTCCAAAATTCTGCCTTAACTAGTCGAACTAGGCATGGCCAGCCAGTTTGTGAAGACTTGGGCCAAGCTTCCCCTGGTTGATTCCACAAAAGAGGTGGGATAATGGTGGCTGTAAATGAAGAAGAGGGAGGAAGAAGAAGAAAAGAAGGATTCTCATCTAAGGAAGGATTCTTTGGAAGGATTCTTATCTGCACATCTTCCCGTCCTTGCCACCTTTATGTCACATTCATGTTTCC
The DNA here is from genome assembly GCA_035128595.1 of Eptatretus atami. Taxonomy (NCBI): domain Eukaryota; kingdom Metazoa; phylum Chordata; class Myxini; order Myxiniformes; family Myxinidae; genus Eptatretus; species Eptatretus atami. The sequence continues at coordinate 55,793,542 of CM068968.1, forward strand.
TTATTAAGGACACATCAAGTAGTGCGAAGCAGTGATTTCTTTTTTCCTGTTTTATAAATTACATAATCATTTTAAACCCCTCCCACTTTCTCACCCAACTTTGTTTCTTCTCCTAAGCCCACCCCCTTTGTCAACTTAATGTCCTCTAATTTCCTGTCCTCCCTGGATATTCACTGCCCTGCTTTGACAGCCCCCCTCCCCCCTCCCCATTTCTGGTGCTGATGTTGCTGTGTATGTCAAGACTTCCATTGTTTATTGTCTGTAGTCCTCACTAACTTCTTCAAGACGTTTGAGTATACCTCTGGCTGTGTATACCTCTCCACAACTATAATAATAATAATAATAATAATAGTATTAGTTGTACATCATGGGGTGAAAAATATTTTTGACAGTGCTGACTTGCACTCCATTACCTGTGAGTTGCACAACCTGTGAGCGTGGGTGGGATTCCAAAAGGTTTAGTTTCCAGAGAAAGAGAGTTGCAGGTGTCATGTTACTGTTGGTACGGTAACGAATAGTACCATATCAACTTAGTGAGACTTCAATGTGCCTATCTCATTGCTATATTATCAAAAGTATCGGGACAGTGAGGAAACATAATTGATCTATAACCGTTTGTTCGTTTTCTGATAATTTGTATTCATCAGGCTATTGTGCCTGATTAAGCCGGCTGTGAAGCCGGCGAAACGTTGCCCTGAGACCGGGTCTGCTCATGCTTTTTTGCTCAAGTTAGTGGAGTCGATGTCGTTTTTACTTTTGTTTGGAAGCACCTTCTTATTCTTTAAAAATGTGTAATCCCAACTACCCCAATCTTATACAGTAATATATACCGAATGTATAAAATATATACCAAAAGGTAATGACCGCAATGGCTGAAATGGCTCTCGTCTTCCTCAACGACAGCGAACGTACAATGAGAGCAAATAGACACATACTGTTTATAGACATACACATACTCGTATACTGTTTCTATTCAAATACATACATGTACACATACACACACTGCCTGCATTTATCAATATGAGAGATGAAAAGGTGAAAAGGATCTTATTATGAAAAAGTGAATGAGTTGACGTACTTTAGAATTAATAAGTTGGACCACGGGTTAGTCATCAACATTTATACCAGGAATGAACTTTGTTTTAAGTTTGTTCGTCCAAAAAGACTCGCATCTCAGGATCATGGTGTGTGATTGCTTTGCAATTGATTCGATGGCAGAAATTTGAATGTCATCTGTTGAGTGATCTGGTCGATTGGAATGTATCGTGTAAGTCAGGTAGAGATTTTCCCTGATCGGTGTGAAAATTTCGAATCTCTGACCGTGTGTTATTAAAGCGGGTATGGAGTGTGTTCTCAGTTTTTCCAACCTATTGTTTCGTACATCTTTGACAAGTGATTCGGTTTATGACCCATGTATATTTACAATCTATATAGCAGGTGATGGGGGAACTTCTATCCGGTTAGTTTTGGAAATGTGTTCATTAAATCCATTATTGAGGACATCTTCGGTTTGGTAGAACTTCGCGAGGTTCAGTAAAAGCCTGTTTTGTCTGCCATATGACTAAAATATAAAAATGAACGATGTAATCATGGAATGAATGAGCGATGAAATTTGGGATTTCGTCCACAGGATGTTGACGATGCGACCCTCGCACGCGTGGACCTCGAGCGGCGCATTGAGGCTCTCCATGAGGAGATAGCCTTCCTGAAAAAGCTACACGAGGATGTGAGTTTTGTGCTTCTCATATTCGATTGTCCTTATCCATTCACTATAATTTATCATTCATTCATAAAAAAAATCATTTACTCGTTCGTTATTCATTCATTCATTACAGATTCAACGTCGCTTCACTGATTTCGTCAATGTTGGATGTCCAACATACGATGACATTCATGGAGTGTTCATGGATAGGGTAGACAAAATAGATATGATAAACATTTCACCAAATATCCGAGACATTGTGTAAATTTCTTGGACATTGGGGGGTAAACTTCATGATATTTCAATAAGACTAAATTTTTTTGAAAGAGGGATATTTAAATACCGCATCAGGAAGTTGGAAACGAGGTTGTCCTGTTTGGTGTTCCCTTCGGAACACATTGCTCACGGTTAATGGATCTCGGGTTCAAATTCCGTGATCATTTGCTCTTTTCTTGGGTCTCACTCTCAGCCATGATCTCTGTTGGACAAGCCACATTTCAAAGTTGGCCTCCAAAGTCAGACGCCGACTGGGCATCTTCCGTCGTGCAAAGTCCTTCCTTAGCACACCTGAACTCCTATCCACCTACAAGGCTTTCATCCACAGCTCGATGGAGTACTGCTCTCCCCTCTGGACTGGCTCCCCTGCCTCACATCTTGCTCAGCTAACGCTGTGGAAAGCAAGATGGAATCTCTTGTGATGAAGCCGAGTCAATTGGCCTATCACTTCGCCATCACCGACAGGTCGGTGGTCTCTGTCTTCTTCTGCCTCTTTTCTGGTCTTGCACCCTCTGCCCCCTCCTTTATTTGTCCCTCCCTCCCCTCAAGTACCTGCAGGATGCACGTGATCCACCAGCAACCCCCTCCGAGTGAAACTACCTAAATCCAGAACCACTGCTCACCTCCACTCATTAATTTTTTTTCCTCTCTTTTCCCACCTGCGGAACCATCTTCCAAATTCAATCTTCCCTTCAGGTCTTCAAGACAACTGTTCACCACGATCTGAAGTCATCCCCCATCTAAAACCATGATCCTTTCTTCACCCATTAAACCACCCCCACCTCCTCAAAATTTTTGCTCCTATCTCCATCTTGTCCACCCCTTGCGCTCTCCCCTAACCCTTATCGTTACCTGTCTAAGGAGTTTGACATGTACAAGGGGTCAAGTTGCCAGATTTAATGGTGTAATGGTTGGAGCGTCCGCTTTGAGTTTGGGAGGTCGGTGGTTCAAACCCCGTCCGAATCATACCAAAGACTTTAAAAATGGTATGTGCTGCTTCCTTGCTTGATGCTCAGCATTTGGAGGATAAAGCATGGGAAACCCCATGGGGAAGCACCATGAGGAGGAGCATCCTCCTTAATTGCTCTGCTGAGTGTGGCAATAGAAGTGATGTCACCAAGGCATCACCAATAACCAAAGTTCCTCGGCCCAAACTCACCGGCTGTTTGGTTGGAGTCAAGTCTAGTGTTGTCTCGTGTATTTATCTGCATGTCTATGTATGATTTGCGTTGAAGCTCCTTCAAGAGCCGAAAACTATGGAGACCAAAAAAACTAAAAACTTCAATGGATGGAGTTAGATATGTACACTTGACAAAGTTTTGATTTAGTCATTATCTGTTACTGTGTGTAGGACAAATACAATCCACATTTGTAGTGATCCAAGTATTGTTAACTGAACATCACTATAATCTACCCACATCACTCTACCGTGACATCTATCATACCTCTTACCACAACTAAACATGACCCACCAACTACAACCCTCTTCCATGATTTCACTCGTGACACGTGTCGACCTTGTCCAAAGCTCCCACACTTACCACACTACGGTCTTCTACCTTGACCACAGTAACACCCCTATCATAAGCCTAACTCCAAATGAATTCTACCCCAGGACTTAAAATAGTAGAATATTAAGAATTTCTAAATAACTATTAAAGAACCAAAGTCATCCGTAATCCATGATGACCACCAAGTCAATGTAGATGATCGCACAACTTCCCGTTTCCTTCCTCCAGGAGTTGGGGGAGATGCGAAGCCTGACCCACGAACCGATGCTGGCACTGGAAGGGCAGCCCGATGCGAAGGGTGCTGACCTGGCGGCAGCCCTGAGGGAGGTCCGCACCCAGTTCGAGGGGCTTGCCACCCGTAACATGCAAGAGGCTGAGGAGTGGTACAAGATGAAGGTAACGCTCTTCAGAGTGCGGTCACTACCACTCAATCGTAGCATTTACAAACTTTCATGAAGCAATAATCAGTAATCAAACATAGTTCAGTGTGATCTAGCAAAGAGGGCCATCAGCTCTTAGTAAAAAAAAACAACAACAATAATAATACTTGTTGATTTGAGCTTATACAATCTCACGTGACCTTTTTCTCTCTGCATTCCGAAGTTTACAGACCTGTCCGAAGCAGCGACCAAGCATAGCGAAGCTCTCAAACAATCTCGCCAAGAGATCATGGAGCTGAGACACCAGATACAGACCTCTGGCTTGGATGCCGAGTCACTGAGAGGCGCTGTGAGTAAAAGGACTCGACTCCCACATCATCGCAACGGTACTCTTATGTGCAAAGGACTGTGCACCATTGCACACATGTACTCATGAGCACACAAAACATCAGGATATGGAACGAGTAACGCATAGCACCATGGCTTCAACATCTGCACACGTGTCATGAACATGAACACTTCATAGCAACACAATCAATATATCACCATTGCAACACAATTGATATATCACCATAGCAACACAATGGATATATGCATGAACACATGACATCGTCATGAGCTTGCAGTTTATTTATTGGGCCACTGATGACGCCATCAAAATCAAACGACGTGTCATCGTTATACTGTTACGAACCAAAATACATATTTGTCTGCTTCCGATGACCTTTGCCGAGTGTCCGTAACCATCAGAGTAGAGCTTTGTGCTTGACACCTCTGCTTAACCTGATGTCGGTGGATGCGTGAGCAGAACGAAGGCCTCCAGAAGCAACTTCGCGAGCAAGAAGAAAGGCACGCAGCTGAGCTGGCCGAGAGGGACGAGATGGTGGCCCATCTGCAGGCCGAGCTATCCCACCTCAAAGACGAAATGTCCAGGCAACTTCGCCACTACCAGGAGCTGCTCAACGTGAAACTGGCGCTGGATGTGGAGATCGCAACGTACCGCAAGCTTCTCGAGGGAGAGGAGACACGGTCAGTGGTTTGCTGCGCACTAAGGGTCCACTGTCCATCCAATCGTTAAACTGACAATGGCCTCAGCACCATTGTCTAACTTGTTTATATTGGTCGACAAGCTCGGTCACCCAATCAAGATCGGGTTATTTAGACTTTAGTCAACCATTGATGTTATTGAGACTTACAGCTGGAGCAAAAATTAACCCGGGAGTGCACCACAGTAATGATGGGCCAAATGGCCTCATTTCCTTGTTCGAGGTCAATTTCTTGATTTTCAGATATATAAACACACATATATATATATATATATATATATATATATATACATACAAAGAATTTCCTTGCAGGGGTGGGAGGGGGTGAATTTGTGACCTTCACCTGTACCTGGGTACCCACCTGGGTACCCGTATGCTAAATTTGGTGGAGATTGGCCCAAAGGTTTATTTTCTATGATTTTCCGACCTACACACTCAAACATACAGAAAATCTCCTTGTTTGGGGGGGATGATTTTTTTTGCCCTTGACGTGACTCTGGGTGCCTCTAGCACGTATGCAAAATCTGCTGGACATTGGTCAAGGAGTGTGGAATTGTATAAAAAAATCAAAAACGAGGATTCACACTGACACATACATACACACACCTCACACACACACACATATATATGTATATATATGTATTTATCCTCCACCCCCTACAAGATCTTCACCTGTTTAACTTGAAAAGGGAAACAGTAATATACCTGAAATGTTTGTCTCCTCACCAGGATTGCCATTCCGATGCAACACTACAGTGGTTTCCATTTCCATGGTGAGTACACCTGAGTCTGCGTGTGATGAAGGTGGAGGCGAGGGAGGAGGGGGTTAGTTCAGACGACATGATTCTTGATGTTTCCATTTTGATACAGAACTAGAGGAGATACAGAACTCTCAAACATGATCGAGGAGCAAATTCCAATGCGATCAGCTGTGGAACATGTAGTTTAGCAACAAACGAGATTATAATACTCATCTGTGTGATCAATGTTTACAATTCTCAAATAAACACTTTCCTAAATTATGTTTCCTCCATCTGTCTATTTCTCTATCGCCATCTCTCTCCCTCTCTTTTCTCTCTCTCTCTGTGTCCAGGCGCCGGCGTAGATGAGCATGAGACTGAGGTTCATGCAAAGAAGACTGTCGTGATAAAGACGATTGAGACAAAGGATGGAGAGGTATGTCGTCATGTAAATGTACATCCTTTGCTGGTGTTTGCTAAACCACCGATTTAACCTTAAAGGTCACCAGAAACCATCCCCTTACACTTAGCTTGAGCATTCTTGTATTACTCTGACTCTGACAGGGTGGTGCAGTGATAGCACACCTGTCTTTGAGCTATACTGAGTTCGATTCCTAACCCGATGATAAACTATTGACCTGTCACTTCGCAGGTAGTTCCATTTTGTATTTGCAGTCCCTTAGACTCACGTGAGGCCACGAACCCGCCGCCAGCAATCTCTAGTAGATGTTAAACATCCCACGGTGGTCTTTTGCAATCGAACGACTGGCACCCTCATCAAATTCCAGACCCATACGGGTAATTGCATACGGGGCGAGACTGGTAATCTATATATTAAAGTGGTGGCAGTTTTCTCTCTGCCTGTCTGTCTGTCATGCTACATCATTACGTCTGGGATGTCATTATGGCATAGGACGGCTGACTCCAACATCCGCCATTTATATTTTTAAGCAGTTCAAGCCAAACACATCGTCGAGCCTGTCATCTTCACAATCGCCGTGCCCCACCTTTGCATTTTCGTTCAGTGTGAAACACAAACAAAGCAATTGTAAAAATGATCATCAAATATCGAAAGGATAGGCATTCCACCAATAAATCTTGCAGGTGTGCCACCGCACGAGATGTCACTGAAGGTTAACACTCCCATCATGCTGTTGCGAAATCTCAATCCTTGCAATGGCCACTGTGATGGAACACGTTACATCGTAACCAAGGTCACTCATTGTCTTTTTGAGTCGCCGATACTGGATGGTGAGAGTGCGAGGTCTACTCTCCTCATTCCTAGAATTCTTCTTTCTCCATCTGACATGGATCTTCCTTTCCAATTCCACCAACGACAGTTTCCGGTCAAGTTGGCGTTTGCGATGAGAATAAACAAAAGCTCGAGTCAGAGCCTGCGGCGGGTGTAGAGTCCTGCTTCCCACCAGTGCTTTTACTCATGGACAGCTATACGTTGCAATGAGTAGAGTAGAGTAGAGTAGAGAGTAGGAGACCCACTTGATCTGTACATCTTTGCCAACCACAGTGAATTCCGGATAAGGAGAGGGACTGACCATGCTGCAGGCCGACTAACCCGCAACATTGTTTATAGTGACACTGAACATGCTGCAGGCCGACAAATCTGCAACATTGTTTATGGTAACATTGTGTAAACTCAGGGGCAGATCTAGAGTGACATTTGGAGGGTTAATAACTCCCAAGAAGATGTTGCTTTATAAAAACTTTAAATGGACTAACTCGGCTCAGTAAACAAAACCTTACATTAGTTCATTGCAACAAACTAGGCTACTATATAAAAATCGGACCACTGGACCTGTAGCTTATCTGGGCCCTGTCCTCATGTTATAACCCAAATTTGGTAGCATCCTGACTGGTGGGTCTGGAGAAGAAGGTTTTTTAAAGGAATTAATGCAATTTTCCCAAAAGTTGACAGTCGGCCATTTTGACACACTTCCGGTCACGTGACTGACAAAGCCTCCGCAATTTAACATCAGGGCCATATCCTAATGTTGTACCCTAAATTTGGTAGCATTCTGCTTAGTGGTTCTGGAGAAGATGATTTTTTGAAGGAATTTATGTGATTTTCCCAAAAATTGACTAAGTCGGCCATTTTGACACACTTCCAGTCATGTGATCGGCATGGCCGCTGCAATTTAACATCCCTACCCGGGCCTAATGCTGTAATCCAAATTTGGTAGAATTCTGACTGGTGGGCCTGGAGAAGAAAAATTTCAGTTGGATCAGCCCAGCGGTTTGGCTGGAGAATTCAGAAATGGAGACGGATGGACAGATGGACAGACGGACAGACGGAAGCGCCATGACAATACCTTATCTGGAATGTAAATTTCAGATGAACTAAAAATAGAATTACCAGGGGGTTCCATCCCCACATCCCCTCCCCCTCGATCTAACACTGAAATAAGGTTTATTGTTATGTTTTTTTTATTTTTGTTACTGATTATCACTATTGTTCGCCATCACAAAGCATAAATGATGCCAATGGAAATAAAGGCGATGCGCCAAGAACACTAATTAGCAAAGTATGTTTTTGTAAGATGTATAAAACAACACGTTTTTTTCCTCATTGTCACTTTCTTTCACCATCATTGACACTTTCATTTTGCAATTTATCATTTATTTTCACTTCAACGTCTGATCTCTGGGAACATAAAACAAATTCATAACATTGTGTTTGGCAATAAGTGTGCGTTGACTAAAATTAACATTGGATTGTTAGCAGTAAGCATAAACTTCCAGGGGCATGTGAGGCAGCACTTTGTTGCCCATACAACGCCCAAATAAAAGGAGGGTTTTCTGCGGGTCCCCGCTAGTCCTTACGATAATTCACAGAACGGTGTTTGTTTGTTTGTTTGTTTGTTACTTGTGAAAATCAAAGATTTTTCAAGTATATTGGTTGGTTGCGTGTGTGATTCTGGTCTCTTTGTCTGTTTGTTGGGTGGTCGCGTCGCTAGACTACCCTTATTCTCAGGTTTTCCATCCGTCTGTATGTCTGTCTGTTTGTTTGTATGTAATGGACAACTCTGGAGGCCAGAGGAGTCAACCGATTTTGATAAAACTTGACTGGTAGGTTCATACCAGGATCTAGTTGTATGCTTTTGAGCACCGTTGCTATGGACGCCACCGTTGCCTAGCAACAGGACTTTGAAATTTTTGGAAAAATCGTATTTTTTCGAATATCAAAATCGGCTCCGCGCTGTTATGCGCACTATAATCAACCTCTTTGTCAAAAAATTTCAGCCCGATCCGTCAAAAACTGTATGACTAGTATGCAATTATGTGGCGACCACCCATGTCATCTACCGGCTTGTTTGTATGTTTATTGCCTACAGGTCACAATTTTAAAACCGATCCTCACGAAACTTCGCCACATGGTAGAGTTCATCATAAGCAAGAAGCCTATTGTTTTTGAGGTCAAAAGGTCAACATAGGCCAAAGGTCAACAAATTTTGTCAAGTTTCTAAAATCCTCAATTTTCATCCGATTGATTCGAAATTTGAACAGGATTTGCAAATCGGGTCACTGAATTCAGCCACCAATTATTTTTGAGGTCATCATAGAAGCCACAAAGAGAATAAAAGGTCAACATAGGCCGAATTTCTTAAAATTGTCAATTGTCATCCGATTCACTGGAAATTTGAAGAGGATTTATATTTCAGGTCACTGAATTCAGCCACCAATTATTTTTGAGGTCAACATGGACCACAAGGTCAACATAGGCCAAAACGTCAACAATCATTTCTAAAATTGACAACTTTCATCCATTTGATTTGAAACATGAAGAGGATTTCTGTATTTTATCATTGAATTCAACCACAAATTATTTTTAAGATGAAATTGTTTTATGGATTTCACAAGTATCGAGCGATGCATGACATATTTCTTGTTTGTTTGTCGCGCTACTCCTCCGACAGTTCTGGCCCGATTACATCCAGACTTGCTACTGTACATAGGATCAGCATGACCGCAATTAGTGTATCGGGGTGTTTTTATCTTTGCCAGTGGTCAGTATTACATCCAGACTTGCTACTGTACATAGGATCAGCATACAAGAACAGGTGGAGTTTAAAAACAAAAGTAATTGTAAAATGGAGTTTTGAAAGGAGTTGACAGATTGTGTTTTAACTTCATTGAGATTGAGTGATTTATCTGCAAAGAAACCCCCAAAATATTTATCTCTAAGATCTTTAATCGACAGGTCAGATTAAACATGGCCCTTCCCTTCTGTAATTTGTCGAAAGCCCCGACCCCTCTCCATATCTGACCTACCATCGATGGTATTCGATTTGCAGACATTTATGGGATGTTTGCGGCCTTGTTGGTGTTGATGTTGATGTTGATGTTGATGTTGTGAATATGGTGACCAAGTGATTGTATTCCACAGGTCATCAGCGAGAAAACTCAGCAGCACGAGGAGAAGTTGTAGGTTAAACTAGTGAGTGGACCATGAGAGAAGGGATTTTCCTCTCGTTGACCTCTGCCCTGGACGTGCCACTGAACTCGAACCTCTCCGAGCCTTCTTGTCCCAAACCCAAAGCTCCGTGGATCACAAGCAAAATGCACTTCTTTGTTCAGTCATTTGTCCTGTATTTGAACAGGTTCTGAAATAAAACGAGTGCTGAAAAAAATCCAACAGTGGAACTTATTTATTAATAACCATACAGCATGGGATGTTATGGGATTTGATGGGATGGGAGGGTCGAAGAGCAACAAGTTAATACATGAGTAGTTTTAGAGTAATCCTTTCACTCAGAGAATAGTAAATGTAGTCATAAAAGAAAGGGTAGATAGGTTTAAATAGGTATGTAGAAGTGTTGGGGATCGAGTGGTACAGGTATATTAGCAGGAATGGTTGAAAGCTGGGTATGGATGAGTGATTGTGTTGTGGTTGATGAGAGGGTCTCGTATAAAGGTCAATGGAGCTTACTTTTATCATTAACAACCACACAGCATACGCCATGTTTTGGGATTTGATAGGACACCTTGGTGTTTGTTCACTCCTCTCACCTTACATACCACACACACACACACACACAACACACACACACACACACACACACACACACACACACCACACCACACACACACTATACAGTATATATATATATATATATATATATATATATATTATATATATATATATATATATATATATATATATATAAATCTATTGTTGCGGTCACGGATACCGAGACACCAGCTTGTCACTCAGGGGATTAATCCCCGGTTGTCCGCGGTAGAGACGGACCTGGAGCCACGCTCACAATTAACGTTGTGGTACGGTGGGTTGTTTTAAAACCACGAACGCCACCCAGTCAACCACGAGTTCCAGCGTCCGCCGTCTAATTATTCCGTACTAAGGTCACGTGGTACCTGAGCGGGGAGCGCGTCCTCGCAAAGCACCAATATTATCTGATTAGATTTAATTAGGGCGGCCGAGCGTTTTAACCGCTGGTTCGTGCCGACGATTTTTTGGTCAAATCTGTGGTAATTACCTCCCAGTCTATCTCGGTTCGACAATGCGAGACCGATGGAAGGAAAGGACAAACACGGACAGTTTGAAATCGACAAATAATTTTTTAATAATAAAACAAGCAGTCATAGACTGGTACTTACGAAATCGTCAACTTGACCTCTGACCTTGTCTAATAAAAGCTGTCTCTAGAGAAGGTAGCGACGCAAACCAGAAGTTTCTACTGATTCTGTACCAAACCATCAAAAATCGTAACGTCGACCGAAGCAAAAATCTCCATTTCTCCACGCAATTATTTAATATTATTTTATTAAGTCACAAAACCATAATATTCGGCCATCACCAACAATCTTTACATAATCCGACGGCTTAGCGAGTCAGGCATGCGACGATAACCTTTATTTGGATAAAAAAAAATGACTTTTAAACACCATCTTTATCGAAAACACCGTCACCGCGCACACGCAAAACCTTTACGTGACTCAACGACGCGCCTGCTCGAGCGCGCTGCACCACGTGACGAGCCGTGATGCGGCAAGTGAAATATTTTATTACAATCTTAAAACGTCTCCAAAACATCCGATTTTACCAGAATTTCGACAACCGAGTTTTAAGCGTCCTAAGCATCGCAAAAACCGAAGACAAAATTAAAATCGACGTTAAAACGAACTCGTAACGTCGACCGAAGCAAAAATACTCCATTTCTCCACGTGAATTTACGGAATTATGTTTGACCTCACTGTGACCTTGATCTTTGACCGATTTTGACCAAAATCTAATCAGCACTAGCCATCACCCTCCTGAATCACCTGTGTAATTTGACATGGTAGCTTCTTCCGTTCTCGGTTATCGTGCCTACAAACAAACAAACAAACACACAAACACACAAACACACAACACACACAAACACACAAACACACACACAAACACACAAACAGAGGACGGAAGTCATCAATATACTTCCGAAATCTTTAGATTTCGTAAGTAATAAATAAATAAAAAGAACTTTTTATTTCCTGTGGTAAATAAGTGAATAAATTCCAAAGCAATCGAAATGAATAGTTAATCAGGAAAAATCAATCGAAATGACAGGAAAGAGACAGAGAGCAGATGTTTATCGGTTTGAGTTACTTATAACAAACACAGACAAGGGTCTAGAAGATCATTCAGGGGGGGGGGGAGAAGAGTTGTCTCGCTCACCAGAGAGAAGTCGTCCATGAAGTGAAAACGTCCTTAAATGTGTGTGTGTGTGTGTGTGTGTGTGTGTGTGTGTGTGTGTGTGTGTGTGTTGACCGCTGTTTCTCGACAACCACTGGTCCGATCTAATAACTTGCCATGTATATTGCTTGGGACCTGAGTATGTGCCTTTTCAAGGTTTGATATTAATCGGACGAGTGTTTCCAAGTTATGGCCATTTATTTACCAACCAATGAATGACACGTTGCTGCGGCCATTTATTTACCACCAATGACATGACACGTTGGCGTAGTTGTGGCTGCGTAGGCCGGTGCGCGGCCGGCCGACGATGACGTCACGGGCCGTGCGGTACATGGCAGCGAATGTCATGGCAAGCAAAGACAGGGAGGTAAACTTGATTTTAATTTGGATTTTAATTAACTCTGTGTGTGGAAGTGTGGTTTCGCGGAGAACGCGAGAGCGAAGGAACGGCCTGTGTGGTTGTCGTTTCTGCCTCGCGGTTTGAAAGTTTTTTATATTTTTTTTTGCATGTACGGCCACGCACGTACGGGCACGTGAAAACGAAGGAACGGCCTGTGTGGTTGTTGTTTCTGGCACGCGGTTTGAAAGTTTTTTTTTGTGTTTTGTTTGCACGTACAGCCACGCAAGTACGGGCACACCTACGGGCATGCACTAGAATATATAATAGGGAGAGGAGAGGGAGAGGGTGAGAATGGGAGAGGTAGAGAGAGTGGGAGGGGAGAGAGAGATGGGGGAGTGAGAGGAGGGAAGAAAGGCAGGGGAGAGAGAGGAGCAGGAGATAGAGAGGAGGGGAGAGGGATTCCGGCAGTGTGACGCCAGTTATTAACGTCCATCCGAGAGACGGCACACACATTGATGAATCACCCTGCCTGGAAACACTGGCTAGATGCCAGTTTATAGCTGGGTCTGGATTCAAACACAAGCTACACAGCTTAGAGTGAGCGTGTGTACCTCTCAGATATCCTGCCTTGATGTGGCGTGATTGTCTTGATGTGACTTTGTCATACATGTCCCCTACCGCCGTGATATTCTTTGAGTCTAAAAAGGGCATAACTCTGTGAAAAATCAACGAAATGCCCTGAAACTCGAACTTTTTCTGTAACGTATCATAATAAAGCCATACACCAAGTTTCAGTTGAATAAGTTAAAGGGTATGGGGGGAAAACAAATATTTGAAAAAGCACTCCTGGGATGGACTGATGCATGGATGGACAGACAGACGAGAGCAACCTATAAACACTCCACTCCGGTGAAACTGGTTGGGGACAAATAAATCTTAATTGGCTTTGCGATGAAGTGTCCGACTGTATTGAAGCAGATTATACACAGCTCTTCTCTTCTATAATTTGTCAAAAGTGTCTGTCTGTCTGTCTGTCTGTCTGTCTGTCTCTCTCTCTCTCTCTCGTACCATCGGCTTCACAGAGTGCTGTGACACCGACGCATTTTCCTGAGCAAGGGTTGTTATAATGGGTGGTGCCCATTGCCTCGCAGTTAGGAAAAGCTCGCATACTCTTCGCATAGGGACGCCCCGTAGCGGTTCTTGAACGTCTGCCTTCGCAATTCCCCGCCCAGTTTAACATCTATCCGAGGGACTGCACGCCACACTGCAGGATCCATCCTGCCTGTGGAACACCAGCATGGCATCTATAAGCTCGGCGAATTCAAACCCAGCGTTCGAGTTTGGGGTACCTCCAGCCCATCCTGTCTGGTGCGAAACACCAGCATGGCAGCTTTCTCGCTGGCTGAGACTTCAAATCCACGCGGTTCGAGTTTGTGTACCTCCAGCCCATTCCTGCCTCTGGAACAAGCCAGCATGGCATCTTATACCTCGGCTGAGATTCAAAACCCAGGTTTCGAGTTTGCGCGTACTCCAGCCCATCCGTCTTGTGGCAACACCAGCCATGGCAATCTTATAGCTCCGGCCGAGATTCAAACCCAGGTTCGAAGTTTTCGCTTACCTCCAGCCCATCCTGTCTGTGGAACACCAGCAGCATCTTCATAGCTCGGCTGAGATTCAAACCCAGGTTTCGATTTGGTACCTCCAGCCCTCCTGTCTGTGGAACCACCAGCATGGCAGCCTTCTCGCTCGGGTCCGAGATTCAAACCAGGTTAAAGTTTGGCGTACCTCCAGCCCCATCCTGCCTGTGGAACACCGCATGCACTCTTTATAGCTTCGGCCGAGATTCAAACCCAGGGTTAAGTTTGCCTACCTCCAGCCCATCCTGGCTATGGAACACCAGCATGGCATCTTATAGCTCGGCTGAGATTCAGACCCAGGTTCGAGTTTGTGTACCTCCAGCCAATCCTGCCTGTGGAACACCAGCATGGCAGCTTCTCGCTCGGCTGAGATTCAAACCCAGGTTCGAGTTTGTGTACCTCCAGCCCATCCTGTCTGTGGAACACCAGCATGGCATC
>CM068968.1:55817723-55840223 GCA_035128595.1 Eptatretus atami
TACAGTGAAAAATACACGTACAATACCCGAGTATCCAGTGACAAATACCTGAGTACAATAAAAATGCCAGTAAATAACAGTTAGTAAAATACCACTGTACAAATACCGAGTAAGGGAAAATAAGTAAAAATACAGAATACAGGTAACCAGGTACAATACCCGAGTACAGTGAAAAATACCACGTAAAATACCGAAGTAAAATAAGTCAATACACCGATACAGTGACAAATACCAACAAACGTACAAATACCCGAGTACAGTGAAAAATACAACGTACAAAACCCGAGTATAGAAGTACCGAAAATACCGAGCGTAACCTGTAAAATACCCGAGTACAGTGAAAAATCCACGTACCAATACCCGAGTATAGTGAAAAATACTTCTCCAGAGTGAAAATCAAAATACAAATCCGAGTATGTGAAGATACCCGCAAATCGCAGTATGCGACAAGATACATCAAATACCCGAGTAGAGTGAAAATACATGTAATAATCCCGAGTATATCCTGAAAGATACCATGTACAAATACCCGAGTACAGTGAAAAAATGCACCGTACAAATACCCGAGTACGTGAAAAATACCACGTACAATACCCGAGTATATCGAAAGATACCATGTACAAATACCCGAGTACAGTGAAAAATGCCACGTACAAATACCGAGTAGTGAAAATACCATGTACAAATACCCGAGTATACGAAGATACATGTACAAATACCCGAGTACAGTGAAAATACCACGTACAAATACCCGAGTATAGCGAAAGATACCATGTACAAATACCCGAGTAGAGTGAAAAATACCATGTACAATTACCCGAGTATATCGAAAGATACCATGTACAAATACCCGAGTACATGAAAAATGCACGTACAAATACCCGAGTACAGTTAAAAATACACGTACAAATACCGAGTACAGTGAAAATACCACGTACAAATACCCGAGTACAGTTGAAAAATACCCAACGTACAAATACCCGAGTACAGTGAAAAATACCATGTACAAATTACCCGAGTACAGTGAAAAATACCACGTACAAATACCCGAAGTCAGTGAAAAATACACGTACAAATACCCGAGTACAGTGATGGATACCATGTACAAATACCCGAGACAGTGAAAAAATCCACGTACAAATACCCGAGTATAGGTGAAAAAAATACCACGTCAAATACCGGTATAGTGAAAATACCACGTACAAATACCGAGTATAGTGAAAAATACCACGTACAAATACCCGAGTATATGAAAGATACCACGTACAAATAACCCGAGTATAGTGAAATACCACGTACAAATACCCGAGTACAGTGAAAAGTACCACGTACAAATACCCGAGTACAGTGAAAAATACCATGTACAATAACCCGAGTATAGTGAAAGATACCACGTACAAATCCAACGTACAAATACCCGAGTACAGTGAAAAATACCATGTACAATACACGAGTATAGTGAAAAATACCACGTACAAATACCGAGTATACGGAAAAAAACCACGTACAAATACCCGAGTATAGTGAAAAATAACCACGTACAAATACCCGAGTATAATGAAAGATACCACGTACAAATACCCGAGAATAGTGAAAATACCACGTACAAATACCCGAGTACAGTGAAAAATACCACGTACAAATACCCGAGTATAGTGAAGAAATACCATGTACAAATACCCGAGTACAGTGAAAAATACCACGTACAACATACCCGAGTAAGTGAAAAATACCAACGTACAAATACGCCGAGTACAGTGAATAAGAATGGGGAGACCGATGTTACGTGAATTCCTTCATTCAGGGTAAGAATTAATACTTTTAATGACGATTCTGTTTTATCGTGAAACAAGGTGACAATTCATTTTCGATATATAGTTGAAGCTCGGGAAGAGCTCGTATACTAAACGGATCAGGACGCAACAGGACAAAAAAGGGGGAAACACAAAGAACGAGTTGAATGCCAAGATAGAGGGAGACTTGGACAAACAATGGGCATGGGAAGAAATAAGGGGCAAGAGAGGATGCATGGGATGGATACAGAAGAAATCTCTCAGGAGGGAAAACTGGAAATTTGGAAGACTTGGAAGGAAGAATGAGATTGAAGAGAATGTGGAAGTTGGTTCCACAGGTGGAAAAAAGAGAACAAATGAGTGCAGGTGATTAGCAATCTGGATTTAGGTAGTTTCACCAGAAGGGGTTGATGTGGACCGTGTATTCCATGCTGGACCTGAGGGGGAGGGGTGATGGTGTTCCTGGAGGGAACAAAGCATGAAAAGAGCAGAGGGTGCAAGACCAAAAAGGAAAGGGACAAGACGGAGACCACACACCTGTCTGCGATGGCGAAGTTCAGGCCCATAGACTCAGCTTAGTCGCGGAGATTCCAATTATCTTGATGACTTCAATTGTATCGTGTGGGTACCTCTCTCACCTGTCATGGCACTTCAGCAAAAGACTTCTGCGACTCATTGGCACTGACACAATCTGTCAATTTCCCGACCCGATCTCAACCAATGGCACTCCATCTCTTTTGGATCTGATTTTGACAAATTTCCCTGAAAATATCTGCTGTTCTTTTTCCGTCCAATCGGTTCTTCTGACCACGTGCTTGTCAAGTGGACCTTTCTCTGGCTGTTATTAGTGAACCCTCCTCAGCGCCATGAGTCTGGCATTTCACTCAGGCCGACAGCAGGGACTTCATGCAGCCATCAAACTTATAGACTGGTCTCTCTCATCTTGACTTCCTCCGACATCGACTCGTCCTGGGAATTTTCAAATAAATTTGCTCTCTCTCATGCACAGATTTATCCCATCTCATCTTCTGTTGTCCTACTCTCCTCCCTCCCATGGTACACGAAGCCTGTGGCAAGGCAGTTGTCCTGAGACAACATGCCTTCACCTCATGGAAAGCAATCCAACTGAAGGCAATCTCAGTTCCTTCACAAAGCTCGTAACAAGTGTGTGTCTACCCTCAGGAGAGCCAGGAACAACATCTTCTAATCTCAAGTCTTAACTCTCAACATCTCTCCCTCCTCCAAATCCTGGTGGCATCGAGTTAAGTCCATTTAAGTATTCCCATGTTCCCGCCCCATCCCTCTCCCTTCCACAGATTCTCCTAATGTCTCTGTTCCCACTGTTTTGTCCTTCCTACTCCCTCCCCTCTTGTCTCATGCCCCCCTTGCTGTGCGTTATGTGTTAGCTCTCATACGAGCCTCGACAAGGTATACAAATTTTTTTTTTTTAAGTCTGTTTTGTTGCATGTTCCCTTACCTGAAATGGCCGCACAGCTGACAATGCATGTGAAAATGGTGAATGCCTAAACTCGGTGTTTGCTTCTAAATCTTGTGTCCCAAACCCATCACTTTCTCTACCCACCTTACCCAGTCGCACCCTCGACTCAGATTCTGCAACTGGTCCAGAAGGCATCAGCCCACGTGTCCTAAAAACCTGCTCCTCTGCTCTTGCTACCCCTCTCTCTGTTCTATTCACCCTCTCATTTGCTCAAGGTCATCTGCCATCTGCTTGGAAATCAGCAACATCACTGCTCTGCATAAAAAGGTGCATAAAACAGATCCCTGCAACGACAGACCAATCAGCCATCTCCCAATCATCAGCAAGGTTATGGAATCCATCATCACTTCTGACATCAAATCCTTCCTCTTCTCCAAGGGCTTGATTTCCGATCATCAATTTCAATTCAGACCAGGTCACTCTACCCTGACTTGCTGCTCCCTGCTTTCCCAACAATGGATGGAGGTCCTCAATGCTGGACATGAAATCAGAGCCATATCCCTAGACGTATCGTGTGCTTTCGATACGGTCTGGCACCCTGCCTGCTCACTAAACTCTCTTCCGATGGTATCCAAGTCCATCTCACTCATGGCTCGCAGACTTCCTCTCCTGTCACAGTCAACGTGTGCCCTAAATGGAGTTCTCTCATCCCCTCTTCCTGTCCAGGCTGGAGTTCTCAAAGGTAGTGTTCTGGGCCCTGTTCTTTTTCTGGTTTTCATCAATGATCTCTCCGACTCTCTGGAAAATCCTCTTTATCTCTTTGCTGATGACTCCACCCTCTGCGTACCATCTGTCATCCCTCAGACGGCAAGAGCAGCCTCTTCATCACCTGCAGATCTGGATAAATCACAAGCTGGTCCAACACGTGGAACATGTCGTTCAATTCTGACAAATCTCACACTCTCACTTTGTCTCTCCGAAAGGAACGTCTGGACCCCCCCCTCTCTCCATCTACTTTCTCAACAATCCTCTTGAAGAAGTCCTTTCATTCAAGCTTCTGGGTCTCACGATCTGTCATGATCTTTCCTGAGAAAGCCACATCTCCAACCTCGCTCCAAAGCAGTCACCGAATGGGAATCCTCCCTTGTGCAAAGTCCTTCCTCGGCCCACCTGAGCTCCTGACCACATACAAAGCTTACATCTGCAGCCCTGATGGAGTACTGCCTCTCCCTCTGGCCTGGGCTCCCACTCTCACCTTTCTTGGCTTCACGCACTTGGATACCATCGGAAGAGAGTTTAGTGAGCAGGGCAGGGTGCCAGACCGTATCGAAAGCACACGATACGTCTAGGGATATGGCTCTGATTTCATGTCCAGCATTGAGGACCTTCATCCATTGTTGGGAAAGCAGGAGCAGCAAGTCAGGGTAGAGTGACCTGGTCTGAATTGAAATTGATGATCGGAAATCAAGCCCTTGGAGAAGAGGAAGGATTTGATGTCAGAAGTGATGATGGATTCCATAACCTTGCTGATGATTGGGAGATGGCTGATTGGTCTGTCGTTGCAGGGATCTGTTTTTGACAAGCCTTTTTTATGCAGAAGCAGTGATGTTTGCTGATTTCCAAGCAGATGGCAGATGACCTTGAGCAAATGAGAGGGTGAATAGAACAGAGAGAGGGTGAGCAAGAGGAGGGAGCAGGTTTTTAGGACATGCGCTGATGCTTCTGGACCAGTTGCAGAATCTGAGTCGAGGGTGCGACTGGGTAAGGTGGGTAGAGAAAGTGATGGGTTGGGACACAAGATTTAGATAAAGAACACCGTTTAGGATTCACTTTTCACATGTCGTGTGTGCTGTCCATTTTCAGGTAAGGGAACATGCAAAGAACAGACTTAAAAAAAAAAATTTGTATACCTTGTGAGGCTCGTAGAGAGAGCTAACACATAACGAAGCAAGGGGGGCATGAGACAAGAGGGGAGGGAGTAGGAAGGACAAAACAGTGGGGAACAGAGACATTAGGAGATCTGTGGAAGGGAGAGGGATGGGGCGGGGAACATGGGGAATACTTAACATGGGACTTAACTCGATGCCACCAGGATTTGGAGGAGGGAGAGATGTTTGAGAGTTAAGACTTGAGATTAGAAAGATGTTGTTCCTGTCTTGAGGGTAGACACATCCCACTTGTTACGAGCTTTGTGGAAGGAACTGAGATTGCCTTCAGTTGGATTTGCTTTCCATGAGGTGAAGGCAAGTTGTCTCAGGACAACTGCCTTGCCACAGGCTTCAGTGTACCATGGGAGGGAGGAAGAGTAGGACAACAGAAGATGAGATGGGATAAATCTGTGCATGAGAGAGAGCAAATTTATTTGAAAATTCCCAGGACGAGTCGATGTCGGAGGAAGTCAAGATGAGAGACCAGTCTATAAGTTTGATGGCTGCATGAAGTCCCTGCCTGTCGGCCTGAGTGAAATGCCAGACTCGATGGCGCTGAGGAGGTTCACTAATAACAGCCAGAGAAAGGTCCACTTTGACAAGCACGTGGTCAGAAGAACCGATTGGAACGGAAAAAGAACAGCAGATATTTTCAGGGAAATTTGTCAAAATCAGATCCAAAAGAGATGGAGTGCCATTGGTTGAGATCCGGGTCGGGAAATTGACAGATTGTGTCAGTGCCAATGAGTCGCAGAAGTCTTTTGCTGAAGTGCCATGACAGGTGAGAGAGGTACCCACACGATGACAATTGAAGTCATCAAGATAATTGGAATCTCCCGCGACTAAGCTGAGTCTATGGGCCTGTAACTTCGCCATCGCAGACAGGTGTGTGGTCTCCGTCTTGTCCCTTCTCCTTTTTGGTCTTGCACCCTCTGCTCTTTTCATGCTTTGTTCCCTCCAGGAACACCATCACCCCTCCCCCTCAGGTCCAGCATGGAATACACGGTCCACCATCAACCCCTTCTGGTGAAACTACCTAAATCCAGGATTGCTAATCACCTGCACTCATTTGTTTCTCTTTTTTCCACCTGTGGAACCAACTTCCACATTCTCTTCAATCTCATTCTTCCTTCCAAGTCTTCCAAATTTCCAGTTTTCCCTCCTGAGAGATTCCTTCTGTATCCATCCCATGCATCCTCTCTTGCCCCTTATTCTTCCCCATGCCCATTGTTTGTCCAAGTCTCCCTCTATCTTGGCATTCAACTCGGTTCTTTGTGTTTCCCCCTTTTTTGTCCTGTTGCGTCCTGATCCGTTTAGTATACGAGCTCTTCCACGAGCTTCAACTATATATCGAAAATGAATTGTCACCTTGTTTCACGATAAAACAGAATCGTCATTAAAAGTATTAATTCTTACCCGTGAATGAAGGAAATCACGTAACATCGGTCTCCCCATTCTTATTCACTGTACTCGGGTATTTGTACGTGGTATTTTTCACTGTACTCGGGTATTTGTACGTGGTATTTTTCTACTGTACTCGGGTATTTGTACATGGTATTTTTCACTGTACTCGCGGTATTTGTACGTGGTATTTTTCACTGTACTCGGGTATTTGTACGTGGTATTTTTCACTGTACTCGGTATTTGTACGTGGTATTTTTCACTGTACTCGGGTATTTGTACGTGGCATTTTTCACTGTACTCGGGTATTTGTACATGGTATCTTTCGATATACTCGGGTATTTGTACATGGTATTTTTCACTCTACTCGGGTATTTGTACATGGTATCTTTCGCTATACTCCGGTATTTGTACGTGGTATTTTTCACTGTACTCGGGTATTTGTACATGGTATCTTTTCGATATACTCGGGTATTTGTACATGGTATTTTCACTGTACTCGGTATTTGTACGTGGCATTTTCACTGTACTCGGGTATTTGTACATGGTATCTTTCGATATACTCGGGTATTTGTACGTGGTATTTTTCACTGTACCGGTATTTGTACGTGGCATTTTCACTGTACTCGGGTATTTGTACTGGTATTTTCGATATACTCGGGTATTTGTACATGGTATTTTCACTCTACTCGGGTATTTGTACATGGTATCTTTCGCAATACTCGGGTATTGTACGTGGTATTTTTCACTTATACTCGGGTATTTGTACGTGGCATTTTTCACTGTACTCGGGTATTTGTACATGGTATTTTTCACTATACTCGCGGTATTTGTACGTGTATTTTTCACTGTACTCGGGTATTTGTACATGGTATTTTCACTGTACTCGGGTATTTGACATGGTATCTTTCGCTATACTCGGGTATTTGTACGTGGTATTTTTCCTGTACTCGGGTATTTGTACATGGTATTTTTCACTGTACTCGGGTATTTGTACGTGGTAATTTTTCACTGTACTCGGGTATTTGTACGTGGTATTTTCACTGTTACTCGGGTATTGTACGTGGTATTTTTCACTGTATTCTGGTATTTGTACGTGGTATTTTTCACTGTACTCGGGGTATTTGTACATGGTATTTTACTATACTCGGTATTGTACGTGGCATTTTCATTGTACTCAGGTATTTGTACATGGTTTTCACTATACTCGGGTATTGTACTTGGTATTTTTCACTGTTTTACTCGTGGTATTGTACATGTGTATTTTCACTGTACATGGTATCTTTCGCTATACTCGGGTATTTGTACGTGGTATTTATCTGTTGCCTGTGTACAGATGGGATGAGGAGTTGTGTATTCCTGTGATCGAAAACGAGGCTGAAGACAAGGACATGGCCGGTAGTCTTCGGGATGCTTTGTCTGCACAACCAGACTGTCCAGCTGTACTTATCCGCAGACACGGTGCATATATTTGGGGGCAGAGCTGGGACAAAGCCAAAACCACGTACGTATTACTCATTTTGTTTAATTATGTGGAAAACTGCTTTGGTGTCTCTTCCACTTATGAATTATAACATACTGTGAGTCTTGTCCTACTTCCATTCTGCTTTTTGACCTTTCACCTCCGCCACTACACAGGGCAGAATCCATCGATTACCTGTGTGACGTTGCTGTGCGAATGAAGCAGAGCGGGCTCAACATTGAGTTGCCTCCTTCTGGAGAGAAGGGCTTTGAGTGATGGCTGAGAGCAAGTCTGTTCACTGGGTTGACTTGGTAAAGTTGATAACCAGGACAGACCATTAGTTGTGCTTTCTTAGATAATGGTACTCTATCGCTGCACGGCATTGTCTGATGTCGCATTAAGCATATGGGAGAAAAATAAATAGATAATAAGGACTGGTTATTGATTTCAGAGTGTGTAATCTTTGATCGGCACTGATGAGACTTTGGGCTTGCGAGATAAAACACATACTAAGGATATACTGAACCCACACAAGACGGGCTACTTGAGGATCATGCCCGTGTGGGTTGAACCAATCAGCTTTATCTCCTGTTCGAGTCCAGTAAAAATGTATGTTTGGAAACTTTAGCTTCTGATTTTTCATTATTACCTTACCTGTCGTTCACCTGACAGGTATTTATCATGTTTGTGATTTGTTTCCACGTGTAAATCGAGACTAATAAATGTGTGTGCGTCAGTGTGTCTGTGTGTGTGTGTGTGTCTCCCCCATAATGCCAAAACCATGAAAGCTATCGGCCTGAAACTTTGCATGCTTACTAAGAAAACTCCAAGGAAGTGCATGAATGAAAATTGGGTGTTTGGGTTAATTAAAACACCGCTTTTGAAGATAATTAACTGCCTTATTTAATTATATCCTTTATCAGGCGATCATCGGTCACTTCACTCTCCCTCGCTGGGGTCTTCGTTCACCATTTTGTTCGGCCTGCTCAACAATGCCTTGAGTTGGAACAGGCCACAACAGATCAACGATAAAGTGCTCAAAATGTTTTTTTTTTTCCCACTTTCCTCACTCATGTCATCGAATGCCTCATCAACATACTTACGAATCGCTGTATACTTCGCTTTTGTAAGCGCTGTAGTTTTCAAATTTGGAGCTTGGAGCGATTTCATGCATTACATGATGCGATTTTCCACTCTCGACTCTCACGGACTAATTCAAACATAGAATAAAAATATAACTTGAGTTTAGAGGATCGGATCACGTGGACTAAATAACTCGAAATCTGCAGTGAAATCTGAAAATGTTAAGAAATCGGCGATGTTTAGTTTTTTGTGGGTATGTGCCATTACCAATCACCTTGCTATCGCTTGTCAAGCCAGCCTTTCCTTATCAGCCATTTAAATGGAGTGCTTAAGCCACTTGCCAAGCGCCCTACACTACTACAGTCAATAGCAGTACAGTTCGTGTCCTAATCGGGATGTACAGTTGGGAGTTGCTACAAGGTGGAGGTACGTAGACAGCACACGCGGACATGGTACATATGGGTAGATTTGGATCTGTAAAGGGACTCTCCGCGGGTGTGTGTGCATGCCGGCATGCTTGGTTACGGGCGCCGTGGTGGCAAAGTTTCATCCCATATCTTATGATGATGATGGGTGGTGGAGGTTTTAACTTTTAACCTCAGCAGTGTACGAGCGATCACGTTTTACTTTATCCTCATGAATTGAATCTTTCTAAAGCAATTGGTTTTTTCATATGAACTGGGTGTGCTTTAGAAAGGTTACATGATTTCTCTGTGAGTTTCAAAGCTGATAACACCCGATTTCCAAGCCGTTTGCAGTATTAACGTGTTTTCTTATTTACAGAGCCAAATATTTTTTCGACCCGGCACACGACGATTGGCAACTGTTTATAAATATTCATGTTTATGCACATCTTTTTGAAACATCTATATAAATCTAACATTATTTTTTATAATTTGTTCATTGAAATTCCCCCAAAACAAGGGTGAAAGCCAGTCAAGGTTTTTGGGTTGTATGCAGTACGTACTGTAGTTGGTAATCACACTGACTCTGATCAACCGATATCGGCCAAGCATTAATTGTGTGTGTGTGTGTTCATAAAGTACAACATATTCTCCCTGCTAACTCCCCTACTCCCACCCCTCTCTCTTTTTGTCCCATCCTTGCTCTACTCCCTTCTAATACAGTGCAGCACCCTCTTCCCACACCTCCCCTTTCTCTTTCTCCCCCACTCCCCTCTCTATTCTCTCTCTCTCTCGCTCTCTCTCCCCACTCCCCCCCTCTCTCCTCTCTCTTCTCTCTCTCTCCCTTCTCTCTCTTTCTCTCTCTCCTCTCCCCACTCCTCTCTCTCTCTCCCCCACTCCCTCTCTCTCTCTCTCCCCACTCCTCTCTCCCTCCCACTCCCTCCCTCCCTCTCTCTCTCCTCCCACTCCTCTCTCTCTCTCTCCTCCCACTCCCCTCCCTATCCCTCTCTCTCTCCCCTCCCCACTCCCCTATATCTCTCTCTCCCTCCCTCCTCTCCCTCGTTTGATCAAGAGGGTTTTGTTTATATTTGTCCAAAAAGTGCTTCCTTTTTTTTGTCTTTCTTCATCCTCCCATCTTCACCGATTACTTTGTGGAACTGTATCAAGGCCTAACCGGTGTGCTGAAAGCGAGTCTATTTGCAGAAGTGCTGGAATGTTGCAAAATAATGAAATGATGAGGAATACATTTATTATGAAAAGATTTTTCGTTTACACAAACCGACCGATGCACCTCTGCTCTTCGTAGCCCCCCCCCCCCCCCAGAGTGTGCTGGAAAGAAGCTTAAAGTGTGGGGCCACCAGCCTAATGGGCGTGGTTAGATTCCCAAACGTCGAACCAATCGAATCACGAGAAGCCTTTATCCATGGAAGATACTCCAAAAATCCGTTACAAAAGCCCTTGTGAGTATAGACCACACATGTAAATTGTGTGTCACCGAGTGTATAAACATATGCTATATCAGCCATAATAATGGAGTATTAAAAAGTATACTGTACAACAAACCATACTAGGTGGACTATAAAATCAGTTTAGTTGTGGGGAGAGTGGAAATTGTGCCAATTATGTGTTCAAATTCCAAGTCCTTCATTTGGCTGTCGTCAAATGTCGTCCGTCTTGTGCATTTATACAAACTCCTTCACGACCCTTCGACGAAGTAGAAAGTATCGATTAGATACAAGATTCGATTGTACATCGTAATATGGACACGTAAAGCACCTGTTGATACAGGTTAGGTATCCAATAATATTGGCAAGAGTCACAAATGACCAATTAAGCGTGGGTCAAAGTTGAATGTGTGGCTGATGATGTAAATCCTGCTGCTGATGATGTGCGACTTGTTGTGGGGTGGTGTCCAATCAAATGGGAATTTAAGTCTTGGCAATTTCTGTACGCAGTCAAACACCGATTGGATACGGATACACACGAAATGCAGTTTGGTTTCATGCCAGGAAGGGGCACGATAGAGGCAAATATATATATATTTTTTTATAGTTTGGCAATTACAGGAAAAAATATCTGGGGAAGAATAAACAACTGCACTTTATATTTGTGGATTTGGAGAAGGTGTTCGATAGGGTGCCTCAGGAAGTGGTGCAATGGTCCATGAGAAAGTTACGTGTGGAGGGTTGGTCAGACGGGGTAGTCATGGCAATGCATGATGGCTCAAAAACCTCTGTGAGTGCAGAGTGAGGATGTTGAAGTGAAAGTGGGTGTTTGTCAGAGGGTCAGTCTTGAACCGAATCCTGTTCATCATGGTTCTTGAGGCTATATGACAGGAATTTCGAGGAGGTTCACCTTGGGAACTCCTGTATGCTGATGACCTGGTGCTGATAGCCGACAGTGTGGAAGAGGTAATGGGTAAATGTACAGTATGGAGGTTAGAGGATTGAAAGTGAATACAGGGAAAATGAAAGTACTGATTAGTGGTGCGGTAGAAGGAAGTGTGGAAAAAAAGAGGGACGTGGTCCTGTGCTGTCTGTAGAAAAGGTGTGTTGGTAGCAATTCAATATTGTGTAAATCCTGCAACTGCTGGGTGCACAAGAGGTGTAGTGGCATCAGGGGTAGACTGCAGGTGGTGCCTGACTTCAAATGTGCTGTTTGCGCAGGTAAACAAGTGACTCCAGTTTGAGCGGAAAGGTTAGTTTATGGGGATATATCTCTGGAATGTGTAGATAAATTCTGTTACCTTGGTGACATGATTGGTGCAGGTGGTGGTGTAGGAGCAGCATTGGTTGCAAGAATAGGAAGTTTAGGGAGTTTTTACCACCATTGGCATGAAGAGGGACCTCTCTCCAATTAAAGGGAAAAGTTTATGCAGCTTGTGTTGGAAGCATGATGTTGTATGGTAGCGAAACATGGGTGATCAAAATGGAGGATGAACGGAGGTGTGAATGAAATGAAATGAGAATGGTGAGGTGGATGTGTGATGTGACACTGAAGGATAGGAAACCAAATGTGGAATTAAGAGATAGGTTACGTATAGAAAGCATTAGTGAGGTGATGTGGAGGGGGAGGTTGAGATGGTTCGGATATGTGGAATGGATGTGGATGGGTAGCTGTGTGCAGCAGTGTATAAATATGAATGTAAATGGAAGGAGAGGTAGAGGCCATCAGAGGAAAACATGGGATGTGATGCTGAGAGACAATCTTAGAGTTGAAGACTTAGCAAGAGGGTTAGCAAGGGATTGTGCAGCCTGGAAAGCAACCATTAGGTGAACCATGGCCTACACATGCAAGCATGGAAACGGCCGTATGATGATGATGATGAGGCACCACTGAAAACAATTTGTGGCCAGGCTGTTCATTACCTCCGCCATCGAAGCTGTTGGAGATTATATTGTCACCCCCGTTTGTTTGTCTGTCTATCTGGTTGCGAGCAGAATATCTCAAAAAGTTGTGGACGCATTCGGACGAAACAGTGGGACACGTTCAGTGTGTGACGAGGAAGAATTGATTCGATGTTGGTGAAGATCCGGATATGAGACTTTTTAAGTTCTTCTTCACCATTGAGAGATGAGGCCACAAACTAGATACTACAGCACGATAACTCAAAAATTTTCGGATGGATTATGACAAAACTTGGTTGATGAGTTGGTTAGATGACAAGAACAAGCCAATTAGAATTTGGTGCAGGTCAGCAGATCTGGCCTATCAGTGGGATACCAAACGTAAATTGTTCAGCCTGGCGGAGGTGTGCGTTCTACTGAATGCCGTTCTAGTTAGCATAGTAATTCCCAGTTCGTGAAACTGTTAGTAAAGGTCATGAAGTAATGATTAAAGGAAAGATCAATGAACTAATGTTCCTCAGGACATTTAAAATGTCACATTATGGATCTTACATTGTCTATATTGACTCGGTGATAAACAAGCATCTCATCCCAAACAGGTCATTGGTATCCGAACTCATTGCAAATAGGTCACTGACATGTCAATACAAAAATGGCCACAATGGTGTCCATTAATTGCAAAGTCAAAGTAGATATCTCGAAACCACAGCAGAAGTCGGTGGAAGAACAAAGATGATTGAAAACTCAAGGATTTCGAAATGACTCTCTCTTCCACTGAAGATTGAACAAAATCTCTCTCACTTGAACTTTGGTGAAGAGTAGCACTCCTGAGAAGTTTGGATCTATTCATTCTGCAATGCCCAACAGGTTTTCAGCAAAAAGCATCTCTGACACCATTGTTTTGGAAAGTGTCACCAAAAACCAAGAGATCTTGAACCAACATACGATCCCATACTTTTTGAGAATTAAATTTCCATCATCCATTCTTTCGTTGGAAGAGTTATCACCTGCATTTCCCACACAATGGTTTCATTTACAGAGGTCAGTGCCATGCATTTCATGAGATGTTCTCCCACCTCAATTCCGGTCTTGCTTCCTCGATTCTTTCGTCCCATAGACCCTCCACAATCCCTCCAGGTCGCACATACTCCTCTTCTTGTGAAATTCTCAAAATCCAGGTTCTCTGCTCACCTCCTGTTGTTTTTTTCATGTCCTCTCCCATTTGTGAAGCCTCCTTCCTCAATCTCTTCTGTCCTACCCTTCCTTCCAGGGCTTCAACATAGCAGGACACCACCACCTCAGGTCATCCTTGATCCCCTACCCCTGATCTTTTCTTCCTCATGAAATTCCACCCCTCTGATGTGCAGATCACCACTTCCTTCTCTTTTCTCTCTCCTTGTCCTGTTCATCCATTCTTTTGCTTGTTATGTCCACATGTCTGTCCCATTGTCTCACTGTTAATGCATTGCCTTTATACCCTTCAACACCTTGTTGTTGCATGAGCCTAGACTTTTGAATACACATTTTAAAATGTGTATTCCTCCCTTCCCATACTCCCTTCCAAGTGCTCATATATAAAGTCGTTCATAGCTTGATAAGACCAACTTTAGAGCGATCAAGGACATTATGGTCCAAATGGGGTGTTTAATGATGTGAACTTCTCTAGGTTTTCCTTTTTTGTGTGTTTGCCTCTATCAGTGACCTGTTGGATGTCTATGCTTGTGTCTCCTCCTTACTGCTTGTTCCGTAGAGCAAGTCGATAGAGCATTTGGTAACCATCATCCCAAGCGGTGAACCTAGGGGAATTTGCTGTGTAGCTCAATGAAGCGAGCGAGCCAAAGCGCCGTGGGAAGTAGACCAGCGGCAGGTTTTCAGGTGAGACCTTCTGGCTGACGTCAAATATGCATTGGACACGTGATCGTCCACCACGCCGTGTGTTGTACACGGTATAAAGTGCTCCACATAGAACAAAACCTGCTTCAGCACCTTCCTTGTGACAACCGGTGTTCCAGGTTTGTTCAACAGCAAGTGAGTGTGCGTCGAGCTTGGAGAGAGAGATTGTCGAAGCATTGGTCCCAGCATGGATGGCCCAAAGTCCTACCTCATCCGTCGCCAGTTGGATGCGTGTGTCCGGATTGAGGGGAAAGGGTGGTACAAGACCGGTACCTGGAAGAAGTGCACGGTCCACAAGTGTACCTTTCACCAGGTCCACCTGCATGAAGCCAACGACAATAGGGGTGGGAGAGATTAGTCTTAAATATGTTGCCTTTCAGGGATATGTTTACATGGATAGGAATACCGATTGGTGTCTCCATTGAAGGTCTATACTACTCTTAATCTGAATGCCAGAACAGCATTTTTCAACTTGACCAAAATCCACATGGATTTGAACCTAGAGATAAACCATCCGTCATGATAGTCACACTTCCGTCTGAGATTTTTCCCTGGAAATCAAATGGAATATCAATGGATCTGATTCTATGCTCATCGATCATGAGTCATGGTGTTCAATCTTCAGTGCCACATTGGATCCATGGATGGAATTTGGTTTTTCCATCTCACAACTCTGTTTGTTATATAGATAGGAGCAGAGACCCACAGAACGTCCGGCGCAATGCACTTCAAATCCTCAACTCTCCCCCCTAAACCCTTACAAACTAGTCATCAACCCCCCTCCCCCCTTCAAAACCACAAGTCCTCAACATCTGCCTCTGCCTCCCACCAAAAAGTCCTCAAGATTACAATTTGCTCGGATAGATTACAATTGCACTGGCCCATAGGCTGACACCAGAGGCCTGAAGTCTAAGGACTGAAGGCTGAGGCTCATACTTACTGTGAAGGCCTGTGATGTCTATCGAGTCCAACCTTTCGATATTTCATGATCCTTTCAACAGTCACTTTGTCCATTTCACAATGAAGGATAACTTGTAGGAAGAGCATCGTAATTGTGAATGTGATAGCTCTGAAGATGTCTTTGGCTTCGCATATAACCAAAATGGTGGCCGTATGATTTTTTGGGGGGTTAGAATTGTGGGAGGAGTCAGGAAAGCTGTCCAACCAATGGGTGTAAAGGAACGTTACACACAAACAAATGGATGGACGGACGAACAAGCGCATTATTATCAATATGGACAAGCAGAGTATAGCCACCCTACGGGCAATCTTGTTCCAAGCATGTAACACGATATTCTGATGCATACCTTTATTTGGGCGGTGTATAGGCAATTGACAGCTCTGAATAGGCTTGCATGCATGAAGCAAAAACGTACCTGCTGCTTCGAAAATTCAAAACACCTCACTATACTGGAAAACGTGAGGACAGGAATACTGTACTGTAAATGGCGGAGTCTTGTAATACCCTCCCCTACCAGGAGGCGGCGCTACGCGATACACATTTACATAAAGAATTTGCATCCCTTCACCCTCAAGATCAACGGTGAAGATAAAAAAAGAAAAACACCCCATACACTTATTGAGGTCATGCTGATGCTATGTAGCAAGTCTGGATGTAATCAGGCCAGAAATGTAGGAGTAGCACGACAAGCACACACAAACACCAGTCCGTGAACTATAGTAAGGATGCCTTGTTATAATATCTGTTGTTCTCACGATTGCACGCTGTAGAAGGGTGAAAGCCACATTTGTGAACGACATACTCTCTGATGCAGCACTTTGACGGACCAGTTTTGGTTGCATTCGTGTCCACTCGGGATTGAATCCAAGACCAGACGGCTCGCACCAAAATAAGTACCAGGTGAGCTAACCTGCCTCCCTTAGACGGTGTTCGCACCATCACTGGTCACGTGTTGATTATGCAAATCCATAATTGAATAATAACAGTACCACTCACGTAATGTGGAGCCAAACGGTACACAAGCCTCACTGAAGGCCTCGTCCTTTTTGAACTTTTTGTCCTGTTATTCGTGTCTTAAAGCAGAGACATGCATCCAAGACGAGCTTGAAAATAGTGCTTTGACCACTGACTGCTCCTTAGGGGATTGTTGCTGTTCCTTTTTTTTTTGGAAAAGATTTCTTATCTGAATCAAACCTTTACAATTCCTAAGAAACGTCCTAAAACAGTAACAAAAAACACCGTAATCATGTGTTGCCAGAAAGTTGCATCATCGGGCACATTGAAGAGGTGGTGAACAAGAACAAGAGCGAGTTGAACTGAATTAACAAAAGGGTGACTGCAGAGACGACAAGGTGGTTGAAGTGACCGAAACGGACATAGCGAAGCAGGTGTGTGGAACGAGCAGTGCTGAACCTACCTTCACTATCTCATTGTCTGAGTCAGCGCGATGGTAGTACAGGTAGTTTCCGAGGAGTGCATGCCCCGTTCCTTGGTATGGAGTGGGAAGCGACAGCATGGCCTCTGAGTTGTGGGCATCGCCCAAGTTAGCGGCTGCAAAGATCGGTAAGCTGGGATAGCGGAGTAACGAGGTGCCTTGAGCACCAGGAAGGAAGTAAATGGGAGATTGGTCTCCTGCCTGGAACCAGG
Organism: Eptatretus atami; assembly: GCA_035128595.1. NCBI lineage: Eukaryota > Metazoa > Chordata > Myxini > Myxiniformes > Myxinidae > Eptatretus > Eptatretus atami. Next base: position 55,835,081 of record CM068968.1, read on the forward strand.
CACCCAGCTCTCCGCCGGAGCGTTTCACGATCTTGAGTGAGCGGATGGACGCGAGCATGTGGTTGCATTCTGTAGGGGGTGTGGGGATAAAGGGTTTTTAAATACAAAATGTACTTAATCATTTGATAATCATCTTCGGTTTATCATTCCTCCAATCCCACCATGGATTTTGATGCTCCCCTGTCCTCCCAGTTCATCGTCTGTCTCCAGGCTTTCATCCGTTAAACCTTCTACGCAGGGCTTTGATGGGTTCTGTGTTTCCAAGTAGTCCACGTCTCTTTCCAATCGTTCCACACGAAGAGATAGAGCATCGAGCTGGGGAAAGGGGAATAGAACTCAATTGGAGTGGGAGTGGTTGTGTGAGTCAGGAGGATAAAGCTTTAGAGGGGTGTCTATAGTTGTGTGGGTATGGTGGGGGTAAAGATCTACACGAGTGTGTGTGGTTGTGCGGGTACGTTGGGGGTAAAGGTCTGGATGAGTGTGGTTATGGTGAAGCCCAGGATGTAACAGCTCAATGTGACTCCATAAGCAGCACGGTTACCCTTCCACATGGACTATGTTAACAGCAGAACAGACTATCTTGTAATGATCATCGGGTCACACACCTGATCCAGTGTAAAGGTCTTGTCCTGTGTAGCAATGCCCAACCTCCTTTCCGACTCCTTTTTCACATTCTTCAAATCCCTCTCGTAATGGGCCAGCTGCATGAACATGCGTTCGTACTTCTCCTGTGGTGACATCTTGTCAGTTTAACAGCTTCAACATCACATACCTACAAGTTTGTTAATTAAATAAGAGCTTGTTAAGTGAACCCTTACTGGTCTATAACCACCATGGTCACTCCGAGAACCTGACATATTCCTCTCGTACCGCGAGTAAGGAAATATTCAATGATGAGACGTGCGCGAGACATTGCCATTGGGGTGACACACCGAGACGATTCCCAATAACAAAAATCATTCGTGCGGTACTCTTACTGTCATACACCTTAGGGACACGATGACGTGAATTCACCACCTTACCTCAAGTGTACCGACCCGTCTTTCCATGTACTGCTTGTACATATCATCCCTGGATGGTCGACTCTGTCCTGTGGCTTCGTGGAGGCACGTCGTACACACGATGGCAAGCTGGACGAGTGTACGTCGGGACACCATGATGGTCTGCACATAACACGAGGCGTAGGCCTATATGTACCATTCAGTACCACTGTGATGTCATCATCCCCGGACACGTGATGTAAGGTGGGGTAAACACATCTCACAATTACTAGATCATGACAGGTAAATGTGTCTTTAAACGTCGGTCAAAAGGCAAGATCTTTTGTCCTCCGGTCTTTCACACTTCCATACCCCTCCTGGTCCCCCTGGTGTTAATTCAACGGCGAAAAGGATGACAGGCTGAGTCAACCCTAACTGGTGTTAATTCAACGGTTTACAAGGGCTCAAACTTGAGAGAGCTTGAGAGGTCCATAAGATCCCAAACCAGCCCTGCTAACCGCTAAGCCAACAACAGGCTGACACTCCACAACCTCAACTACTTTGTTCTGCTTTTCTCTCACTTGTGGAACCTTCTTTCTCAGTCTTTTTAATCCCACCATTCCCTCATCCAAGGTTTAGGATTGCCAATGCACCACTATGTCAGGTCATTCTCCGTCCCTACCACTGATCTTTTCAATCTCCCTTAACCCCCTCCACCAACCCTTCCCCATCTGTATTTACAGGTTCATGTTTCCTTCCCCCCTTCTCTCTGCTCCTGTTTGTTCATCTCCTCGTTCTGTCCATGTGGTGTTGTCTCACTGTCCCACTGCTCCGTCACATCACTCTTCCATGAGTCTTGACTTGTGACTCAGACGATGTGTCCAATGGAATCGGCAGACGTTTTAAGTGTTGTTCAAACAGACACATTCCTTACAACCAGAAATAAACAACAGACAGACAAGCAGATGATGACATGGACAAGATCATCAGATTGTGGGGGATTCTTTGTTTGGGAATTCAATATCCAGGTGCGCACAAACAATACAGGTGAGCAAGGAGCTCGACCTCCGCAGACATCATGATCATGATGGCGTGGACTCGTTATCTCCTGTAGGGAGCTAGACCTCCGGAGACAACATCATGATGGTATGGACTCAACTGTAGGAAGCTAGACCTCCGGAGACATGATCATGATGGTGTGGACTCAACTCCTGTAGGGAGCTTGACCTCCGGAGACATGATCATGATGGTGTGGACTTGTTATCTCCTGTAGGGAGCTTGACCTCCAGAGACATGATCATGATGGTGTGGACTCGTTATCTCCTGTAGGGAGCTTGACCTCCAGAGACATGATCATGATGGTGTGGACTCAACTCCTGAAGGAAGCTAGACCTCCGGAGACATCATGATCATGATGGTGTGAACTCGTTATCTCCTGAAGGAAGCTAGACCTCCAGAGACATCATGATCATGATGGTGTGGACTCGTTATCTCCTGTAGATCGGAACAACATGATGTTCATTACCACGACTCTTCGTGTTTGCATGAGCCTCACAATTTCCGCGCAGAATGTTCCACCATTCCTCCGATCGTCTTCCCTTGGGATCTCCGTTACATCATTTCCCTTCTCCATCCATCTTCCCATTGGTTGAAGCCTTTTGCCAACATCCCAAACGTCACATTTCTATACTTTCAGCTTCCATGAGTACATTGCACACCTCCATGACCTATTATGGACAATGATGCACAACAATAACAGGATTGTACTGATAACAACATCGATGACGGCAAAACTACATACATCGACAACATGATGTGTTAACAGGAGCGTAATACATCGAGCAAACCTCTCTTCTTGACGCTTGGGCAGCGAATTAAAAACATGTGATGGTGGAGATGGAGAAATGTGTGGGGATGGAGGCAGGGGGCTGTCGGGCGGGGTGGGGGTCATGGGGATGTTCAGCGTTTTCCAGATTCTGGGTTTTCATTGGAAAGGACGAAGCCAAACGTCTTGCGCACGTCCAACCCTCGAGTGGTGCTTATAATGGTTGATTCGTCTGTGCTTCCATCTCCCACCGTGTCAAGCGACTGCACCGGACCTTCTCTCCAGCGTGGAAGAACACGTTGTCAGTGACGTCATGTCCACCTGACGAGACGTCCAACCTGTGTAGACCTACTGGTGAGACCACAGTGGTGTATCCTGTCGTGATGTTGACGTTGATAGGCACCTAACAAAGGAGGGTCCAGGCAGGGAAAGAAGAAAAACAAGTTGGAGGCTCCTTTTAGTTGTTGAAGACAACACTTGAGGATTGTGAATCCTCAGGTTGTCCCACAGGTAAGGGAGTCAAATTCCCAGTCACAACGGTTGTGGTTTACTCCACTTCATGAGTATGATGACAGGCGTTCCGATGAATGGAGCAGCGTGGTTCGCACGAGGGCCGTGGACCGCTGCCCGACCTGTTGGCCCTCAGGATTATGGGTAGTGAGGTGAGCTGAGAGCTTGAGAGGACAGAGAGGTTTGGCTCGGAGAGCGAGCAGGTGTACTTTGATGGAAAGGGAGGTCACGGCCGAAATGGGGACATGGTCATGTAGGATCAACAATCTGTGGGCCTAAACATGGCAATCCCCTTGTGTGTGGACTCCACACAAAGCACCACCATGCAGTCCCATATGTGGTTGCGGTTACCAGTGGAAAACGTTGTGCACCGTGTGTGTTCCATGTGAAGTGTGAAGGGGATCTACAACGTTACACTTTGTTTGTGGTGCAGGCTCACGATGGCGATGTAACTGGGCACAAGCAGCACCAGATGAGAGCAAGGGTCGTGCTTGTGGAGCCGTACCTGCAGAAGAGGATCAAAATGGGACACTGTCACTCTGTCACCGAATAGTTCAACCACATATATATATATATATATATATTCTGCTTATTTGTAAGCGCAACATTTCGAAGGCCATCAAAGATAAATGTGACCCCTTGTTAAGGAGGAATACCTTTCTCAACATTGCGTTTCCTGCGATGACGTCATAGACGTCCAAAAGTGACAATGAAGTGAAAAGTGAGCACGTGTTCGGGTTGGTCAGTTATCGGGGCAAATGTTTCAACAATGAGGAAATGAAAGATTGTAAAAACATATTTTAATAACTAACGTTGTCATGTTTCTATGAGGTTTTCAAAACCTACACTTTGTTGTGAAAACATTTATTAAAAAAACAAAACAACAAACAAATACACACATCACTTAACTAACAGGAAATATAATAGGAGAGAAGGGGAAGAGGGGGGCAGAGAAGAAGGGAGAGGGGAGGGGGGGAGAGGAGAAGGGGGGAGGGGGAGTGGAGAAGTGGGGGAGAGGAGAAGGGGGGGAGAGGAGAGAGGGAGGAGAGAAGGAGAGAGAGAGAAGGGGGAGGGAGGAAGGGGGGAGAGGGAGGAATGGGGGAGAGGAGTGAGGGAGGGTAGGAGAGAGGAATGGTGGAGGTGGAGGGAGGGAGGAGAGAGGTGAGAGGGAGGAAGGGGGAGAGGAGAGAGGGAGGAAAGGGGTAGAGGAGTGAGAGAGGAGGAGGAGAGAGGGGTGAGGGAGGGTAGGAGAGAGGAATGATGGAGGGGAGAGGGAGGGAGGGAGGAGAGAGGGAGAGGAGAGAGAGGGAGGAAGGGGAAGGGGGGAGAGGGGAGGGGAGGAGGAGAAGGGGGGGAGAGGAGAGAGGGGGGAGAGGGGAGGGGGAGAGGAGAAGTGGGGAAGGGGGGAGAGGAGAGAGGGAGGAAGGGGGGAGAGGAGTGAGGGAGGAGAGGAGTGAGGGAGGAAAGAGGAGTGAGGGAGGGTGGGAGAGGAATGGTGGAGGTGGGAGGGGAGGGAGGTGAGAGGGAGAGGAGAGAGAGGGAGGAAGGGGGGAGGGGAGTGAGGTGGGAGGAAGAGGAGTGAGGGAGGGTAGGAGAGAGGAATGATGGAGGTGGGAGGGGAGGGAGGAGAGACTTGAGAGAGAGGGGAGAGGGAGGAAGGGGGAGAGGGAGGGGAGAGGAGGAGGGGGAGAGAGAAGTTGGGGAGGGGAAGAGGAGGAAGGGAGAGGAGGGAGGAGGGGGGGAGAGGAGTGAGGGAGGAGAGGAGTGAGGGAGGGTAGAGAGAGGAATGGTGGAGGTGGGAGGGGAGAGGGGAGGAGGAGAGAGGGGT
>CM068968.1:55842723-55854137 GCA_035128595.1 Eptatretus atami
ACACACACACATACATACACACATACATACATACACATAAACATACATACACACACTCACACAACACATACATACACACAACATACACATACATACACACACATACAACACATACATACACAACACATACACCACAATACATACACACATACACACTACATACATACACACACATACATACACACACATACATCATACACACACATCATACACACACATACTACACACACATACATACACACACATACATACACACTACATACATACACAACACATACACACACATACTACAACACACCACATACACACACATACATACACAAATACAACACACATACATCATACACCACACACAACACATACACAACATACATCCACACACATACACACACATACAAACACACATACACACACACACATACATACACACACACTACAAACACACCATACATACACACACATCACACAACATCCATACCAACATCACCACATACATACAAACCACACACACATACACCACACGTTGATGTTGATGTTTATGATGCAGATGTTGGAGATTGTTTTTGTTACAGTATTTAAATTTTTGTTTTCAAATTTTGAAATTTATTTAATCTTCTTCCTCAGGACGAGCCCATGCAATTGTGCTTTGAGGTGTATCATTCCTTTATGATGCAACGATGCTGTGATACATCCCTTGCTGCTTATACACTGCGATGTGTTCTATTTGTAACGAAAGTAAAACCTTGAAGTGAATCAGAAATCGAGATCATAGTGAATGTGTAAAACGTTATTAAAACTAAGGGTAATCAAACACCGAGTTGACGGTGTGACGTCATGGTTGTAATTGTTGCTTGTTGTCTGTGACCCCTCAGTCAATGTGAAAGTGTCGGGTTCATCTGGTTCTTCCTGCCGAACGGTCCACGATGGCTTTTAGTTGCGTTCGTCGGTTCTGGCTTTGTGGGACGTTACGAGGTGAGGTTATTGGTGTCGATTTTTAAGTCGCGATTTTTATTTTTTTGGGAGGGGGTGATCAGATTCAGGAAGGTGGAGATATTTTAATTGAGGGTAGTTGAGTATGGATGGTACACACTGCTGGGTAGTTGAGTATGGATGGTAACACTGCTGGGGTAGTTGAGTAATGGATGTACCGACTGCTGGGTATTGAGTATGGATGGTACAGACTGCTGGGTAGTTGAGTATGGATGGTACAGACTGCTGGGTAGTTGGGTATGGATGGTACAGACTGCTGGGTAGTTGAGTATGGATGGTTCCTCTACCTCACAACCACCGCAATGATGCTTCAACCACCTTACCACAACTCACTGTTACAATGCCACAGCTGTCTCCATCCAAACTCACCTACTTTCACCACTATGAACACCACAACCATGATGTCTCAACCACCACCACCTTTTGGGACCAGCGGGAACGTGGAGATTCACTCATGGACGGGGTCGCATGATGGGGTCCATCCATCCATCCATTGGGACCATACTCTGTGCAGAGCGTTGGTGCTGCCTCAGCAGTCTCCTTGGCAATTGGACACAATCCTGGACAGGTCGCCACTCCGACGCAGGATACCAGCATGCTGGCACTCATTTTCCCGACCTCGGAAGGTCCCGACAGGCTGAGTTAACCCCACCTGGTATTAATTCAACTGAATAATGGGGTACCCTTCCCCATGTCATTCTTGGAGCTCCTTTGCGTGGCAAAGCGCGAGACAAATGGGGCCATTTCCGGTGGAAAACCCTTGCTGGGGCAGGGCCAACACAGTGGATCGAGTCCATGCACCAATAAGGGGAAACACCCATCACTCCGCCTGTTCCACTCTCAAGCGCCGCCCCCGCTAGGGACGTATGAAAAGGGAGCTCTGATCCTCTCTTTCTCCAATCTGCTTATCTCGCAACTGGTCCACCTTTTGTTCATGGGGTCACGGAACGGAGAGCCAGAGACCAGACCGAGTGCTGCCAGACTCCACTAGCATTTACACATACAAACCTGTTACATGCCCCGTTAAGGCTGCCCTCTCACACGTTCTTTTCTTTCCTTTGTTCCTCCATTTCCCCACTGACCCACATCTTCACACATTCCTCTTGCATCAGATTGCACCACATTTTGCACCTCCCACTCACACACCGTAAACTTCCCCAGTTTTCTTCCCTCCTCCCCCTTCCTAAGCGATTGGGTTGTGTATGTCCGTCGACCGCGCCAGGTATAACGAGGTCGCTGCACTTCAACTGTCTCTCCTCTCTCTCTCGGCTAATTTCCTCGTGTATGTGTGTGTGTGTGTGCATGCGTGCGCGCAAGTGCAACATTAGTTAAGATTGTAGAAGTTTATTATTCGGTTAAATCTGCACTGTCTCTTTTATAAATAATAATTGCATTTCTTTTTTCCGCACCCGCCAATTCCCTAATTGCTTTCCCCTGCTGTACATAATTTGTGAATAAACCCTGTTATTGTGCCACATAATTTTCCTCGCCTTGTTGTAATAAATTGCTTATTGTAAGTGTACCCAGCTCGTTTTTCTCTTTTCCTTCATTGGTCCAGCATGGTCCATACGTTAGCTTAGCCGGGAGATTATAATTCCCCAACGGATTGGCTCTCGCATCAGTCCGGCATTGTGCTAGCGGTAAGCTCGGCCGCCTTAATCAAGATCCAATAAAGATAAAAGCAGCACAACCACCGAGGGCACGATTCCCCGATGAGACTGTGTGTACCGTAGTCAGACGGAGGGCACTGGGTCGCGTGGTTAAATTGTTGGCGTTCACGGTCGATTAGCGACACGGACTTATTCGTGTGCAACGGCCTCGGTTCCCGGTGAGTCCGAGGAGAACTGGGGGATACCTCCACCCTCGCAGTACCCCCACAACCCCGGGTCCGCAACACTATTATAAGGGGGGGTGGACACTTATCCAACCAAGATATTCTCGTGTTGTATTTTTAATTAATTTTTTTTTAATTTGTAGAATTTGTTTTTCATTCGGAAGTTGTCGGTTACGATGTGTAAATAAAGGTGGGAAAAGTCTGATTTAATGCAATTCACTTCCAGGCTACAAGTCAAACAATAGGTGAAAATTTTGAAAGGGGGTGTAGACTTTCTTTCGGAACTATACATACATACAGGTAGTGGACAAAAAAAAAATGGAAACGCCAATGTAAAGTCACTTAATAGAGTGTTGGGCTACCATGTACGGTCTGTATGCGTCGTGGCATAGAGTCCACCAGCGTCTGGAATTCTGCAGGACGGATTTGGTACTGTTCTTCCATGAGAAAGTCAATCGACTCACACCTGTTTGACGGAGGTGGAAAACGCTGTCTCAGGCGTCGTTCCAGAATATCCCATAAATGCTCGTTTGGGTTCAGATCTGGTGACTGAGAAGGCCATAATGTATGGATAACATCAGCGTCGTGCTCATCAAACCACTGGGTGACCACACGTTCTCCGTTGCTTCGTGTCCATCATTTACCGGTTTCCTTTAAAAAATATATATTTTTTGTCCATTGCCTGTGCAGACACGCATGCATGCTTTACATACATCCATACATGATCTAATTTGATTTTCTTTGTTTACAATGATTTTACATAATGCATCACAAACTCACCTCTGAATGATCTCCCCCACCCTGTTCTAGTTTCCCATGCAGGTCTGCAGGGGTCTCTCAGCATGTCCCGGTGAGCCACGATGTCCACTATGCTGCTTTTTAAAAATCTTCTATGCAAGGGTCTCAGCTCATGTAGGAGCTGAACCATAAAGGGCAAAAGGTTCACAAACTACCAAAGGGTGTGGGGGAGATGGATATACACCAGGAGTAGAGGGGGAATAACACTAAAATGATCGGAAGAATTTTTTCACAATCCACAATCAGAAGAATAAGTGGACAACTGAATGCAGGTGGGCAACCAGTCGAGACTTTGGAACAATGAGCAGGTAAGGGTTTTGATGGAGGGCAGAGGTAGGAGAGGAGCCCAACTTGTATAAAATAAAGAGCCCATCAACTTGTCGGCTGTCGCTGGGTGGAGAGTGGCGGCTTGATATTCCTATGGTGCCTTATTTTACTCCGCTTCAAGAGGAACAAGGTGAGAATCAGGAGCACCAGCACAGAGTGAGGAGTCATACTCCATGGACCTGTTTATGACAGCCTTGTGTGTGAGATGAAGAATCATGTAGGTCCTCATTAGATGCTGCCTTGTGAAACCCCAGCCTGAAGGAGAACATAATGGAAAAGGACACTATCAAGGGCCATATGCTGTTTATCCTCACAGCAGAAGTTGGACAATCCCTTGAGCAGGGGGCCCTGAATACTAAAATAACTTGTAAATCAAGGCTGGATGTCAGACAGTGTCAAAGGCTTGAGACATATCCAAAGAGATGATCTTAACTCATTGCTTGTGGTTCAGGGCATCCATCTACTCCTTGTCGGAAGTACTAATATCCAAGGTGGAATGGCCATGTTTGAAAGCCAAACTGGTTGTTGGAGAAGAGATATTGCCTGAAGTTGGGCACAATGATGGATTCCATCACCTTGCTTTTGATGGAGAGAAGGCTAATAAGTCTGGTTGTAGGAATTCGTTTTGGAACCTTTGTTGTGGATAGAAGTGATGTTTGTATCTTTCCAAAATAGAGAAGGTTGCTTTTCCAGGAAAGAGCTGTAAAAGAGATAGGACTGAGGCATAGTTCTGGAGGATGCGAGCACTTGTGCTCTTCGGACTAGTTGCCAAAGAGGTGTCAATCTGGTGAAGAAACTTCTCCATTATGACAGGTGAGAAGTCTGCATGCTGTGAGGAACATTCTGTAAAGGTGGGAAAGGTAGGACAGGAAAGGATGCATTTGGAGCCTTGGCCTTTTGAGTGAAGACATCGATCAAGAACTTTGTTTATGCTCTCACATGACTCCATCCTTTAGGAGAGACGGAAGGGAAGGGTAAATGGGTACCAGACACAGACCTGAAAAGCTCCCACCAGGCTTCGGGGATGGTAAGAGGCTGCAGAATTTGAATTGCTGGTGAGTCTGATGTTAGCCTCTGGCTCTTCGAAGGACAGATACTCAAAGGTTTCAAGCTATATGGAGAGACTGCAGTTGCCATCAGTTGGGTTGCCTTGCTGGAGGAGAATTAAGTTGTTTTTTTTGTGTAATGGCGTCACCACACATATCATGGTCGAGATGATTGACACAAAAGTTGAATGCAGGATTGGCTGCACTTATGAAGACAATAAATTAGTCCGCTATGGAAGAAATTCCATGAGCAATGTTCGGAGCTGATGTGGCATTGGACCAGACTTGACTGGAAAGAGTGGATTTTCGACCAAACCAATCAGGTTTAACCTAAATACCATACACGTCTGCACCTTGGGAGTTCTCTAATAACCTCCAAAGAGATTCCCACTTTTACCAACACATGATCAGAAGAGCCGCAAGGAGATGAGGAGGAGCAGAACAAGTCTGAGGAAAAGGTTGATGTGAGAAGGTCTAGTTCTAGTAGGATGCCATTTGCAGAGGTATGTGTTGGAAAAGAAACAGATCGAGTAAGTCCGGTTGTTTCGCAGAATGACTTCACTACTTGGCCATGTACTGAAGTATGTGAACCAACACTGAACCAGCTGATATGGTCGCAATTAAAGTCTTTAGAGAAAAGGAAGTGTCAACAGGTGTGAGAGGAGAGCAGTGTGTGTGTTTGTGGAGAGACCCGTGCATGGAGTCATCGGAGTTGGAGGATGGTAGACCGCACAAAGAAACAAGCCGTTGTTATGGAGAGGCACACAAAACAAATGTAGGGTTGAGGGTGACCAATGAGGAGCATGGGTTGTGGGGAAGGAAGAAACGAACATACACAGAGATACAACCTTCCATCCATTGGGATCATACTCTGTGCAGAGCGTTGGTGCTGCCGAAGCAGTCTCCTTGGCTATTGCGCACAATCCTGGACGGGTCGCCACTCCGACACAGGATACCAGCAAGCTGACACTCATTTTGCCGACCTTGGAAGGTTGACAGGTAGAGTCAACCCACCTGGTATTAATTCAACAGCCAAGGGGGATTTGAATCAGGATCCTAGGATCCCAAGCCCACCACCCGAACCATTAAGCCAACACCAGACATAGAGACACTACCACTAGTGAAGGGATACTTTGATTTTGACTTTGTTTCATATTTAAGGTGTTTTTTTTTTGTTGTTCTGTTGTACTGGAACTTCCCGGGTGTTTGTGATGTTCATTCGGTGCTTTGTTTGCAAGAAAGCTGAGTCCCGCGGCTCGTCTGCTCCTGGCTTCGCATGGCCTGCAAGCAGAAGCTCTGCAACCCACTGGGAGATTTGGCGTTTTGACGAAGGAGTGAGTAAAGTGTTACAAGAGAGAAATTTCCTGGTCAGCAAACGTTCCCAGTAATGTCCCGTTTTTGTGTTGAGAAGTTTGACGGAGCATTACTGAGGAAGAGCCTGTCCGTTTCGAGTACAAATGGGAGAATCCATTGCATTGCCTCCTGTGGCAGATGACAGAGAGAAGAGTAATGGATGAAATCATTGGAACGTTTATTGAGGCATCTCTGGAATGTTCATCGCTCTCTTTTGCTCTGACTAAATGTTAACAAAAACCACAAGGTAACGCCTTGAAATGTTACCTCCTCCTCGCTTCTCCCACGGCAGTTGGCATGCTTCGATCAACGTTCCGCTGTTCATTTCATCCATTGTTCTACCTGTCCATGATGCGGATTGTCACTAGTCTTCACTGTCAAGGCAAGTTCTTCATTCTCCCGAGATGGAGAGAGGAGGACTTGTTTGCACAATAAGTGGAGATCACTTGGTATCAAAATAGGTGCCAGGTATCGTTTGAACCCAGTGACCATTTTATTCTCAAGCACCCCACTGTTTGCTCTTTATCTCCCAGGGATGTACTGAAAGCCATCGCTTTGAAAACAGGAAGCAGTTTGCCATCTCGAAGCCCAGCCATTTCCCAGCCCCCTGTGCCCCCTAGCGGGCCCTCTGTGCCCGAAAGCCTACCCCATACCCAGTCCCCCTTACCTCTTAAGCAGCCAGTTATTGCTCCTGTTTATCCTCAGAAGGCTGGTAAAGCGGTGAGTTTTGCTTTTCTCTTATTGGTTTTGCTGTTTATTAAAATGAAATCGGACAATGTTTGAGACACTCCACCTGGATCATGAGACTTCAGGTGTATCTTATGAGGAAGAGAGGATGAAATGGTACTCTTTTAAATTTTTCCACAAAGCGTTTTTGAGGTGGTCGACCCCTTGCGGTTGCACTAACAATGCCGCTGGCCCTTTCGTTTTTAATGAATGCAATCTTGATGTCTCGATGCAGAATGCAACGCCCACGTGACCTTCCTGCTTTATCCAGATGTACACAGACGAGAAAATCTCTGCAGAGAAACGGTCTATTGCCTGCCGGTTGGGACAGTCTAAGAACTCCATTCCACATGAATACGTGTCTGCACTTTGCCACGTGGACTCCGTGCTCAGCCTTGCAGCACAGCTGGGGAAAGGTGAGAATGGGAGAGTAAATGGTTAACGGTTGTGTCGTGGGGCAATGTAGCAGGAAATGTAAAGCTGGGTAGTAGGAATCCTGATAGTTTGGAGTAGTGTTGCAGTATCACTTTGTCTCCCTTTGTGTACTCGTCTTAACAGATGGAGTACAGGTATCGATCGGAGATTTCATCATCAAAGCAGCGGCGCTTTCTTTAAAGGTGTGCAAAGGCTTATTAATAATTTAACTCTCTGGCCTGTGTTTTCAAATCATCAGTTTAATTATTTAATGGTGCTATTTATTTATTTATTTGGTGTTTTGGTTTATTTTTTCCCATATCTTCTCAATGCCCAATAAATAAAACCCAACCTTTTCATGCCACTTGACGAGTTACCGAGACGTGACTGCACAGAACCATTCTTCATTTTAAATTTCCTCGCTCCGTCTCCGGTGATGCCATTTGTGTTCTATCCCGGCATGGCCGGAGGAGGCTTCGGCGGTCAATAAATCAGCCCGGTGATACTCCTGCGTGGGCTCTCCAGTTTTTCTGCTCTAATCGGACTGTCATACGTTCGGGTTGGTTTGTATCAAAGGTTTTTAAAATGACCACATGGGAAGTGGAGGTGATATTTTCGACAGGCTAAAACACTTCGAGGAGCTTCGTTACGAGATGTGACGGTCCTTTGATCGATCGATCGATCGATCTATCTATCCACAACAGCACGCCAAAAATCTTCCAACCGTGAGTTTCTTTGGGAAACCAAACGAGGCACGGCACACAGCAACTCGCCTCTCTTCCCTTCTTCTCTCCTTCCCCATCTATACCACCCTAGGGAAAATGCACTCTGAAGTTTCGTGCCTCTCCAAGAAACTCGCACTTTCCAGGCGATTTCTAAATGCAGAAGTAACTGAAAAATTCACCTCTGCAAGCACTACACAACCGTACATTCTAACCAGTATACTTGTATTAAACTTTAGGCATATCAGTATTCCCCCACCCCTTTCTCCTCGTCGTCCTGCTCCCGCTCTATTTGAGTGCAAGACACACAATTTGTCATAAGCTTGGACTCGAATGACAATTTCATGGCTGAACTGCAGGTAACAAGTTATCTCATCTTGTCAGATATTCCTTGATCTCAGTTTACACTGCTTGCTATCGTGAGAGTGTGGTTGCTGTGCCGGCAGCATCTACCATAAAGAACTTCGCACTCGCAGGTGACATGTGTAAACGGCCATCTTCAACAACAAGAGCAAACCTCCAACAAAGTCTGGAGGCTATTTAATGCCGTGACCTTATCGGTCGCACAGTACAACGCTCGATGATGCCTGACTCAAAGCCCCCCCCCCACCCCTTCTTTTGATGATGCAAAACATGCTTTGGCCCACTCAGGTTCTCCATTATTTAGCAGAGACTAGATGTTAAGTTTGAGAGCTTTGTGTCATTTGTGGATGTTAGTTTTGTGTATGTATCTTCTGCACCTCACAAGCACACCTCTCCAATGCCTGCTCCACACAGACCGTGGGATTCGTGGAATCTGGGTGTGTGGATGTGGCGGTTACCATGGCAACGCCAGATGGAATTGTCTCTCCAGTCATTTCCCGGGTTGGATCACGTGGTCTGTTAGACATAGCAACGGTTACGAGGGTGAGATGGAAGTAAATGTCCTGTGGTTATTATTTATTTTTTTATAGTTTGTGTTTTTGAGTGGAGAAGGAAAGTGTAATTGAGGAAAGAATATGAACATGGAGGCTGGATGTATTATGCAAGGGTGTGTTTAAACATAAAGCCTCCTATTCTTTTTTTTCAAACCAAGTAAAGATGATCCAATGAAACTAAGCACAGTCTGCATATTACTTCTTACCACTGGGTGTGAAGTTTCGTGATTCTGACACGAGATATTTCAGTGCTGAGTTGGTCAACATGGCAGAGGGCAGCACTACATTGTCAGTGCTGTGAAGCGCAGGAGATGAGAGTTGGGATGAGTGAGAGTGGGGATGAGTTGGGATGTCTGACTGGAGTTGAGAGGAGGGATGACTGACTAGGAGTTGAGAGTAAGAGATGGTCAATGCAATACCGCAACAAAGGATCACCAATCTAAGAAATCCAACTTAACTCCATCAGATTTTATAATAATATCCTGCAAAATCATTTGCCCCAACTTTACTCCGTCAGATTTTCACCTCTTCCCCAAACTTAAGGATCACCTTCCTTATCAAGGCTGCTGTGAAGCGCCGGTTAAATCCGCAGGACACACAGGTGTATCGTGACGGAATCGCAGAACCATTTTAACGTTGGCAGAGATGTGTGGACTGTAATGTTGATTATGTTTATTAATAAATATGCACCATGGTAGAATAAAGATCGATGTTGGTATCTGTTTTGTTTCATTCGAATATCTTTATTTGTTTTGAAGAAAAAGAATAGGAGGCAAAACATTTCAACGTGGCCTCATAATTACGTTATGGCATTAGAAGGACAGTAAACTGGTAGACTGCAGCTGTGCAAAGAGTCAAGCATGTTGGACTGTTGTGCTTGTGTTCTATGTAATAACGGTGTGTGGCAGGAACTGGCTGACAGAGCAAGGCAGGGAAAGATCCCTCCCAAAGAGTGTGAAGGAGGCACTTTCTGGTGAGCCACTGCCAATGCAGTCACAGATCACTTGCTTTGTGACATGACATTGTAGGAATTAAATGATTTTTTTCATCTCGTGCTAATCGGGATAATAATGGCTGTTGCTGGCCTTAAGACCTGAGCGTCACATGAAAAATGCCTGACATGGCCAGAAAAAACAGTGTTTCCAGTTATGAGTCACAAAAAAGGGTTGGTAGGTAAGGAATTTGTATTTTTACCTTTTGAAATGAGAGGTGTCGAGCTATTCATGCCTTTCCCTGCAAGTGGAGCAAAACAACAATAGTACAGATTATTGCATTTGGGTCTGTTTATCTGTTTGTCCACATCGAATCTGATAACGTTGGCCACAAACGCCACCTTGTGGTAGCCAGTGGGGCATGTTCTCTTTTTATTTTTATTTTAACTTGTGCGGCACCTTTTGCCTGCGGTCTGGCGGTGGCATTGCCTGACCCCACATTGACCCTGACCCCACATTGACCACACCCCACTGCCTGACCCTCACCCTCCCCCCCCGGTCCTCCTCTGTTACTTTCAATCTATCCCTCCTTTACCCCATCGGCTCATTTCAACGGTACACCAATAATCTCCCCTCCATCAAACATCCTTTCAACAGTCCCTCCTTTATCCCATTGGTCTTGCCTTCAATCCCGTGGGCGTTCGGTCATCCCTCGGTCGTGCGGGGTTCCTTTCCGTTTTCCCTCCATCCGTGCATTGCTTGGTAACCCATTGGATGTTCTCGCATGTATGTTCGTGTCGCGTCTCACATGCATGTTCATGGCGCTTGGTGCTTGTCGTGGCCTGCGAGGTGCGGCGCTGAAACTTCCTTCAGAACGGCGTGGTTTTTTCCACAAGTGACGTCATGGACCCGTCCCCATCGGCTGCGGACCAATGGGAGGGGGAGAAGGCTGTGGGAGGAGGGGAAGAAAGCGGATGTGAAGGAGAAGCACACCGTACAGGATCATGTGAGCAGAGACGAAAAGCTCTCCTGAGCAGATGGCTCAGAAAGGAGAGGGCAAAAGGCAGAAAGCAGACGTGGAAGGCTGAGGGAAACAGAAAGGAGAAACGAACAGGACAAGCTTGCATGAGCAGAAGACGAAAAGATTGAGAAGGCTTGCGAGAGATGGAACAACAATGTGTGAGGGTAAACTACTGGCATTTTTAAGGCCATTTACCCTGTTAGAGTGGGGGTTAACCTTACAGGCCCCAAGACAATCTTCTTCACATCATGGTTCCCTTTTTGAGGCAATTCTTTATGGCCAGATGCCCTTCTTGACGCCAACCCTTTTGGTCGCCTCTCGACATGCAGGGATA
>CM068968.1:55854162-55869640 GCA_035128595.1 Eptatretus atami
AGAGAGAGATAATTAATTGACGATGTCCTGATCTTGGCCAGATGGTTCTCAAATATGGAAAGCCGGGTTTACTAATGTGCTGAGATTGGTTCATCTGACCATCAACTCCTGTTGTTTGTCTCCTATTTCACCTCAAAGTAAGATCCAGCAGTTGTCGCGTCAATGCAGCTGTTCTGTCGGATCCCCTGACTGCCGCCAAATATATGATTGATATATCAACTGTTTTACCCTGCTCATCCTCTACGAGGACCCCAAGACTGTGTGGACAGATTTAAAGGGAATGTAACTGCCACTGCTGAAAACACACTTGAAAAACCCTGATGTGTAAAAAATAAAATAAAATAAAAACATGGATCTCCAAGACGACTCTCGGCATTATTGAAGCTAGAAGGGTGGCTCGGCTGAGAGGTGATCGCAGTGAAACAAGACCGACTTGTGATTCAGCAAGATATCTCTACCTATTGGTATAATGTGATAGAAACCTCAATGCTGTAGCTATTCCTCATGACCTACGCACTATCCCGAGCAAACATTGTTCTTGCCACAGCCACACCAGACAACAATTTAATATGGTCATAGACGCAAATGGATCAAAGCTGACAAATACCAAGGACTGCTTGAATAGATGGCAAGTGGCAACAACACGTCTCTGACCACTTTCACAGCTCACTTGGCATGCAAGCCACCACCAGAAACACTAAGTGATGCAGATTGTAAAATCAACCCCATAACTCCTTGCGAGGTAAAATCCACCGTCAAAAAATTGAAGAACCGGTGGGCACCTGGCATCTGCACTATCACTGCTGAACCGATTTAAATGGTGGAGATGCAGTGGTCAAATGGCTTGCTTATATCATCAATACAGTCTAGGTCATAAGATTATACCCACCGATTAGAGACGAGGAATAATCTTTCCATTTTGGAAATGTAAGGGAGACCGACATGTGCATCTCTATTCATGGAAAGCTCTTCACACTAATGATACGAGCCCAAATCGAGCCTGTGCTCCAGATGTCCCAACACCCCGAACAAGCAGGTATCTATTCTGGTAGATTGGTAGAAGCACCACCGAGCAGATTTTTGCCATCCACCAACTGATTGAAAAGACCAAGGAGTTCAATCAGCATGTATTCATTGCTTTATTGACTTCAAAGTTGCCTTTGATTCTGCTCATCAAGAGTCTATGTGGAAACTCCTCAGAATTTGTGGTGTTGTACATAATCTGCTCAAACTTGTCAAATTGTTATTTACAGATAGCAATAGTTGTGTGGAGCTTGGAAGGGAGCTTTTGGATTAATTTGTCACAGTAAGGAGTGGCCAGGGTTGTGTCCTTGTACCCGAGTTATTTAACAGTCAGTGACCATTTGATGCTTCGTCTTGTCATTCGGATTGTGGCTTAGACCTTGGCTTGCTAAGGCTCCACAATCTTGACTACAAGGATGACATAATTTTTGCACACTGCCCACTCACCCTGAAACAGCACCTCCTTGTCGTACAGCCACATATAGATGTGTATCAACTGGCACAAGGCCAATGTAATGGCAATAACACCCAACAACACCAATCCCCCCCCCACACCCACCCCACCCACCAACTTGATCATATCCGGCAAAGTGGTCAAATATGTCAAAAAGTTTACTGAACTTGGATCAGTCATTAACAAATCCAGCCATCGTCCCATGAGCTCACTTTCCATATCACCAAGGCAGCTGTAGCACTAAACGTCTCTCCGGATCGCTTCAAGAAGCGAAGAATCAAAAGAACACAAGCTAAAGGTGGATCGAGATTGATAATTTCTATGTTGTTATACGGATCCAAGAAAAGGACCACAACTGCAACAAATTTAAGCACCCTTGATGCTTAAAGGGTGCTTAAAGCACCCTTGAATCGACATGCGGTCTCGAACATCTTGAGAGGGTGTGGTGGTTCAATCACATCAATAATAATCGTATCCACCAAAGGACATAGCCTCTTGCCTAGTCTCTCCAACGGTATGGACATTGTATACTACCTCATCAACTTCAATCCCACCCAAGCCGGATGGCATAGACCCAGGGGATGACCCAAACCAAGGTGGCTCAACTCAAGCAAGTGAACATCACTCCTATCATGGCCTCCTGCCTCAAAGACAGAACAAGGAGGAGTCAGATCATCCATGGAGTGTCAACGCTGGATAAACACAGCAAGACCTTTAAGTCACAATAATCATGTAAGACAGAGATACCACCAACCTGTCAGCGATGGCAAAGTCGAGAGGTCTTCAAGCAGTGTCCAGGGTTTACATGATCGGCTGTGCATGTCACTGTTTATCAAACAAGCCGAGAAACTTATTAAACACAAAACTTTGGATTTTAAAACCATTTTATTTCCCTTTTTGACAAACCCTTCAGCAAGTTTCAATTGTGTTTTCAAATTACCCTAATGTGGATCTACCCAAGTACACACTGATCTTTAGCAACTCAGCATGGCAGATCAATCGAGTTTCAAACCTTGTTTTGGCTTGAACCAGTGACGTAACATTTTGTGTTCGAGCCATGACTGTTGAAGAGAAAATTTATTCATTCATTTGACTCCATATTACAGAAGGGTGACCCTCTTCCGCGGCACTAATCTGTACTATTTTTGTTTTGCTCCACTTGCAGGGAAAGGCATGAATAGCAAGTCCATACAAGTACACACCAAAATGATTTGCTAGCAGAGATTTAAACCGAATACACGAGTTCCTGAACAAGAAACTGCACTCAAAGGTCAAAGCAAAAGCCTGAGTGGCTGCTCCAAATTGTATCGAAAATTCTTGAGAAATTGACCAGCTCGCTCGGCGTCCATACGCGTTGCATCACATGACAGAGTCACTTTTAATATTGCAATGAACCATTCTGCTCTCAGCCTCCCAGTCATCGTTTATACCTCCACCTTCATGTCCAGCACTTCGGCAGGTAGGATCCTGGAACTGGTGCTTCCAACAGAGAGCACCAAAGGGTGTGGAACCGAAACGATCGAGGTGCAGTAGGACACAGCAAGGGAGTCCAGTAGAGATACACTGGAAGAGATCAGTGAGGGTAATACAGAGAGAGTCACTTATTCGTAATGCTGTGAGAACAACTGGATAAACAAGATACATTGGTGTTTTTGTTTGACACAATCACCATTTACTTAAAATGATAATGAGTGTTCATCTTTACTCATTACTTCATACAATGTGTCATCGATTAGTTCACTAGTTATGTAAATGAAGCACCCTACTTCTCTTCACGTCACGTCCGTTCCACTGTCCTTCACAGTATCTACATACAGGTTCCTCAATCACCAAGTGAATATACAAATAACATTCCAGGTAGAAAGAGCTTATATCGAGTGTTTGTGGAAACCATGCTCAACACATACCCAGCACTTTGGTTTAAAAAAAAAAATAATAATAAAGTTGCAGTTTCCAGTTACCTGACAGACCCGAATTTGTAAACGCCTGCAGGATTTAAAAAAAAATTTTTATCAGCTACCCCCTTTGCCACTGGCAGCACCACCAAAGTGGCAGCCATGACGATGGCCTGCTTGCTGTTGATTAGAGAGTTCAGATGTCACCTTCAGGGCAGAATAAATAAATAAATAAATAAATAACTTGAAAATGTGATGGAGTCAATGACTTTGGAATGTTGTTACATTGTGCATAGACAATTATTCTTGTGCTTCCTTGTGCATGTATATATATATATATATATATATATATATATATATATATATATATATATATATATATTAGCGATACCCGTGCACATGCACGGGATAGCAGTACAACATAGCTGGTAGCAGACGACAGACCGTGCACGGGGAATGACAAAAATACGCATTGTGCAAAATGCAAGTGGTACTATGGAACGCCAAGACTTCCCAAACATTGTCGGCATGTCCGCTAAGTGCCACAGCAATTTCATAGGGATCGTGTGACGGCGAGCCGAGTTTTTAGTGTGCAAGCTTGGTATTATAAGATATATATATATAATTATATATATATATATATATATAATAATATTCTTGTCGCAGATCCGGGGATTGAGGCTTGCCAGGAGGGTAAGCACTTGGGTCCTTGCCGAACACCCAGTCCTGAGGCTGCAGGCACAGATCACTCTGCACACCGGCAGGTTGCTGGCAACCACGAACGCCGATTGGCACAGCCAATCCAAGCAGGTCTACACTACTTTGTGTGATACCTTTCATGTGGACATGCGGCAAATTGGGGTCAGTGCCCTCAACGCACACTCGGATTATTGCCGAGCGTTACACAGTGAGTGTGCGCTGGCTGACAAAGCAAATTATTGGGGTAGAACGTCCCGTCTAACCTTACTTGTGCACTGCATCGGACAATAAAGAAAAAGATAACCGAGACAGATTGGAAACGGCAACAAACAATTATTTATTACAAACACACAAGCAAGCAATCATTTAAAGCAAGTATTTATCAGCAAGAAAGCAAAAAGGCACATCAGAGCAGATTTAACCAAAAAATGTATTCTTCAATCTAACATAAACAAAAGACTTGGCCATCATTTACTCAGGGGCAAAGAATAAAACAAGAAGACTTGAAAATAAAATCAAAGTAATGAATGGAGAAAAGGAAAGCAGTCTTTCCTTCTCTCCCTCACCTCATACTAACATACAGGAGAATGCAGAAGAAAATGGATGGGGAAGATGGGCAGTGGTGATGTGAAGCGACGGGGACAGCCACGTCCCTGAGATGCCCAGACACAGTAGGTGAGTCCTCTCCGGCGTCCCAGATATGCGAGCTGGATGTGCGACTCGCCCTCCTCTGCCTTAGCTTCTTTCTCCTCAGGCCCCCATTGATGAGGTGCCATCATTCACCTCCTCATCTTTCGTGCCTAACAGGATCGAGAGGAGCAGGATGACGCTCGTGGAAGGAGTATTCTTTTTCCACAGAAGCTCGACACCAACTGCTCGTGAAACCTTCCTTCCTTCACCCTCACACCCCGGTGTATGCCGCGGTTTAGAATGGGTACACTGGCAATTCTTTATGGCCAGATGCCCTTCTTGACGCCAACCCTTTTGGTCGCCTCTCGACATGCAGGGATACAGTGTACCCATTCTAAACCGCGGCATACACCGGGGTGTGAGGGTGAAGGAAGGAAGGTTTCACGAGCAGTTGGTGTCGAGCTTCTGTGGAAAAAGAATACTCCTTCCACGAGCGTCATCCTGCTCCTCTCAATCCTGTTAGGCACGAAAGATGAGGAGGGTGAATGATGGCACCTCATCAATGGGGGCCTGAGGAGAAAGAAGCTAAGGCAGAGGAGGGCGAGTCGCACATCCAGCTCGCATATCTGGGACGCCGGAGAGGACTCACCTACTGTGTCTGGGCATCTCGGGGACGTGGCTGTCCCCGTCGCTTCACATCACCACTGCCCATCTTCCCCATCCATTTTCCTCTGCATTCTCCTGTATGTTAGTATGAGGTGAGGGAGAGAAGGAAAGACTGCTTTCCTTTTCTCCATTCATTTACTTGATTTTATTTTCAAGTCCTTCTTGTTTTTTTCTTTGCCCCTGAGTAAATGATGCCAAGTCTTTTGTTTATGTTAGATTGAAGAATACATTTTTTGGTTAAATCTGCTCTGATGTGCCTTTTTGCTTTCTTGCTGATAAATACTTGCTTTTAAATGATTGCTTGCTTGTGTGTTTGTAATAAATAATTGTTTGTTGCCGTTTCCAATCTGTCTCGGTTATCTTTTTCTTTATTGGTCCGATGCAGTGCACAAGTAAGGTTAGACGGGACGTTCTACCCCAATAATTTGCTTTGTCAGCCAGCGCACACTCACTGTGTAAGCTCGGCAATAATCCGAGTGTGCGTTGAGGGCACTGACCCAATTTGCCGCATGCCACATGAAAGGTATCACACAAAGTAGTGTAGACCTGCTTGGATTGGCTGTGCCAATCGGCGTTCGTGGTTGCCAGCAACCTGCCGGTGTGCAGAGTGATCTGTGCCTGGCAGCCTCAGGACGTGTGTTCGGCAAGGACCCAAGTGCTTACCCTCCTGGCAAGCCTCAATCCCCGGATCTGCGACAAGATTATATATATATACTATATTATATATATATATATATAATATATATATTATATATATCTTATATACAAGCTTGCACACTAAAAACTCGGCTCGCCGTCACACGATCCCTATGAAATTGCTGTGGCACTTAGCGACATGCCGACAATGTTTGGGAAGTCTTGGCGTTCCATAGTACCACTTGCATTTTGCACAATGCGTATTTTTGTCATTTCCCGTGCACGGTCTGTCGTCTGCTACCAGCTATGTTGTACTGCTATCCCGTGCATGTGCACGGGTATCGCTAATATATTATATATCATGCACAAGAAAGCACAAGAATAATTGTCTATGCACAATGTAACAACATTCCAAAGTCATTGACTCCATCACATTTTCAAGTTATTTATTTATTTATTTATTTATTTCTGCCCTGAAGGTGACATCTGAACTCTCTAATCAACAGCAAGCAGGCCATCGTCATGGCTGCCACTTTGGTGGTGCTGCCAGTGGCAAAGGGGGGTAGCTGATAAAAAATTTTTTTTTAAATCCTGCAGGCGTTTACAAATTCGGGTCTGTCAGGTAACTGGAAACTGGCAACTTTATTATTATTTTTTTTTTTAAACCAAAGTGCTGGGTATGTGTTGAGCATGGTTTCCACAAACACTCGATATAAGCTCTTTCTACCTGGAATGTTATTTGTATATTCACTTGGTGATTGAGGAACCTGTATGTAGATACTGTGAAGGACAGTGGAACGACGTGACGTGAAGAGAAGTAGGGTGCTTCATTTACATAACTAGTGAACTAATCGATGACACATTGTATGAAGTAATGAGTAAAGATGAACACTCATTATCATTTTAAGTAAATGGTGATTGTGTCAAACAAAAACACCAATGTATCTTGTTTATCCAGTTGTTCTCACAGCATTACGAATAAGTGACTCTCTCTGTATTACCCTCACTGATCTCTTCCAGTGTATCTCTACTGGACTCCCTTGCTGTGTCCTACTGCACCTCGATCGTTTCGGTTCCACACCCTTTGGTGCTCTCTGTTGGAAGCACCAGTTCCAGGATCCTACCTGCCGAAAGTGCTGGACATGAAGGTGGAGGTATAAACGATGACTGGGAGGCTGAGAGCAGAATGGTTCATTGCAAATTATTAAACGTGACTCTGTCATGTGATGCAACGCGTATGGACGCCGAGCGAGCTGGTCAATTTCTCAAGAATTTTCGATACAATTTGGAGCAGCCACTCAGGCTTTTGCTTTGACCTTTGAGTGCAGTTTCTTGTTCAGGAACTCGTGTATTCGGTTTAAATCTCTGCTAGCATATCATTTTGGTGTGTACTTGTATGGACTTGCTATTCATGCCTTTCCCTGCAAGTGGAGCAAAACAAAAATAGTACAGATTAGTGCCGCGGAAGAGGGTCACCCTTCTGTAATATGGAGTCAAATGAATGAATAAATTTTTCTCTTCAACAGTCATGGCTCGAACACAAAATGTTACGTCACTGGTTCAAGCCAAAACAAGGTTTGAAACTCGATTGTATCTGCCATGCTGAGTTGCTAAAGATCAGTGTGTACTTGGGTAGATCCACATTAGGGTAATTTGAAAACACAATTGAAACTTGCTGAAGGGGTTTGTCAAAAAGGGAAATAAAATGGTTTTAAAATCCAAAGGTTTTGTGTTTAATAAGTTTCTCGGCTTGTTTGATAAACAGTGACATGCACAGCCGATCATGTAAACCCTGGACACTGCTTGAAGACCTCTCGACTTTGCCATCGCTGACAGGTTGGTGGTATCTCTGTCTTACATGATTTATGTGACTTAAAGGTCTTGCTGTGTTTATCCAGCGTTGACACTCCATGGATGATCTGACTCCTCCTTGTTCTGTCTTTGAGGCAGGAGGCCATGATAGGAGTGATGTTCACTTGCTTGAGTTGAGCCACCTTGGTTTGGGTCATCCCCTGGGTCTATGCCATCCGGCTTGGGTGGGATTGAAGTTGATGAGGTAGTATACAATGTCCATACCGTTGGAGAGACTAGGCAAGAGGCTATGTCCTTTGGTGGATACGATTATTATTGATGTGATTGAACCACCACACCCTCTCAAGATGTTCGAGACCGCATGTCGATTCAAGGGTGCTTTAAGCACCCTTTAAGCATCAAGGGTGCTTAAATTTGTTGCAGTTGTGGTCCTTGTCTTGGATCCGTATAACAACATAGAAATTATCAATGCTCGATCCACCTTTAGCTTGGTGTTCTTTTGGATTCTTCGCTTCTTGGAAGCGATCCGGAGAGACGGTTTAGTGCTACAGCTGCCTTGGTGATATGGAAAGTGAGCTCATGGGACGATGGCTGGATTTGTTAATGACTGATCCAAGTTCAGTAAACTTTTTGACATATTTGACCACTTTGCCGGATATGATCAAGTTGAGTGGGTGGGGTGGTGGGGGGGGGATTGGTGTTGTTGGTGTTATTGCCATTACATTGGCCTTGTGCCAGTTGATACACATCTATATGTGGCTGTACGACAAGGAGGTGCTGTTTCAGGGTGAGTGGGCAGTGTGCAAAAATTATGTCATTTTTTCCTTGTAAAAGTCAAGATTGGTGAGCCTTAGCAAGCCAAGGTCTAAGCCACAATCCGAATGACAAGACGAAGCATCAAATGGTCACTGACTGTTAAATAACTCGGGTACAAGGACACAACCCTGGCCCACTCCTTACTGTGACAAATTAATCCAAAAGCTCCCTTCCAAGCTCCACACAACTATTGCTATCTGTAAATAACAATTTGACAAGTTTGAGCAGATTATGTACAACACCACAAATTCTGAGGAGTTTCCACATAGACTCTTGATGAGCAGAATCAAAGGCAACTTTGAAGTCAATAAATGCAATGAATACATGCTGATTGAACTCCTTGGTCTTTTCAATCAGTTGGTGGATGGCAAAAATCTGCTCGGTGGTGCTTCTACCAATCTACCAGAATAGATACCTGCTTGTTCGGGGGTGTTGGGACATCTGGAGCACAGGCTCGATTTGGGCTCGTATCATTAGTGTGAAGAGCTTTCCATGAATAGAGATGCACATGTCGGTCTCCCTTACATTTCCAAAATGGAAAGATTATTCCTCGTCTCTAATCGGTGGGTATAATCTTAGTGACCTAGACTGTATTGATGATATAAGCAAGCCATTTGACCACTGCATCTCCACCATTTAAATCGGTTCAGCAGTGATAGTGCAGATGCCAGGTGCCCACCGGTTCTTCAATTTTTTGACGGTGGATTTTACCTCGCAAGGAGTTATGGGGTTGATTTTACAATCTGCATCACTTAGTGTTTCTGGTGGTGGCTTGCATGCCAAGTGAGCTGTGAAAGTGGTCAGAGACGTGTTGTTGCCACTTGCCATCTATTCAAGCAGTCCTTGGTATTTGTCAGCTTTGATCCATTTGCGTCTATGACCATATTAAATTGTTGTCTGGTGTGGCTGTGGCAAGAACAATGTTTGCTCGGGATAGTGCGTAGGTCATGAGGAATAGCTACAGCATTGAGGGTTTCTATCACATTATACCAATAGGTAGAGATATCTTGCTGAATCACAAGTCGGTCTTGTTTCACTGCGATCACCTCTCAGCCGAGCCACCCTTCTAGCTTCAATAATGCCGAGAGTCGTCTTGGAGATCCATGTTTTTATTTTATTTTATTTTTTACACATCAGGGTTTTTCAAGTGTGTTTTCAGCAGTGGCAGTTACATTCCCCTTTAAATCTGTCCACACAGTCTTGGGGTCCTCGTAGAGGATGAGCAGGGTAAAACAGTTGGATATATCAATCATATATTTGGCGGCAGTCAGGGGATCCGACAGAACAGCTGCATTGACGCGACAACTGCTGGATCTTACTTTGAGGTGAAATAGGAGACAACAACAGGAGTTGATGGTCAGATGAACCAATCTCAGCACATTAGTAAACCCGGCTTTCCATATTTGAGAACCATCTGGCCAAGATCAGGACATCGTCAATTAATTAAGGATGAATGTGTCATCGCGATACGAGGTATACTGGTAGATCAGTCTTCTTCGAAACCAAGAGCTTCCAATGTGAAGATCATGGAATGCACACAAGGGAAGTTGGTGGGTGCCGTTCTCATTTGCAGTGCTTGAATAAACAGGGCCAATGACACCATTGCTGGCTATACACTCTGATGCAATATTAGCATTGAAATCCCCGAGTACAGCTACTCCATCATGACGGCTTGTTCGAGAAAGTTCAGATGCAAGCGAGTCATAAGTTATCCTTTGGAGCTTCATCATCCAGTTCAGTGGGTGCATAGCAATCAAAGACATTCATGTGTCCATGATGATGTTGGAATTTGGCTGATAAGTGAGGTTACAAAGGATTCCATTGGGTGAGGGCTTTCCTTGTCTGGTCCACGGCTCAGGGTATTCTTGCCCAGTGGATACCATCAGTTCTACTAGACAAAGGGTGATAATACCCCTCATTGTGTTTCTTCCAAATCAAGGAGACTCATCTCTTGAAGACGAGCTAAAATAATCCTCAAGCAAGAGAGTTCTTGGGAAAGAAGATAAATTGTGCCATTTTTATGGAGGGTGAGAACATTCTATATTGCGCATCTCATTTGCTTACGCAAGTTAAGTTTTGTATTCCTATCCAAGGTCTGTGGGCGGTTCAAAGGTCACAGTCCGTGTCGATCGGTTCAGTTATCATCCATAAGAGTATCTGCACCAAAGGGGCAACATTCCCTGACCCGGGGTTATGTGGGAAATTTGGAAGGGAGAGGACTCTGAAACCGAGCTGACAACTGGATGGTGTGGTTGGTCAAATCGACTGCTGGGTGGGCCGCTTACGTAACCCAATCTTTTTGCCTGATTTGATGGACGCTGTTACCTAACAGTTCCCTCTGCATAAATGGTAGAGATAAGATGGTTCTCTCACTTTTAATTAACTATTTATTGACAATGACGATCATCAATCTGGTAACACCATAACAAGCACAGTACTATTTAATATAAATACTACAACAAGAATGACAAAAGGCATAGGGCCTCAATGTAGAGACACACAAAACACACTCATCACGATGATTATCAAAATAAAGGGTCTGTTAATGGCAGGGAATGCAAAGTAAGAAATTTACAGTATTGTGACTGATAAGGGAACAACAAAGGCATGTCGCTGGTGGAGTGATGATGGCACACAACCACACAGTTGGAACTTGAGTGCTCTTGGGTAGAATGGATGAGCTTGTTCAGAGCCCAGACATGGACAGCTCTTGTGTTGCTGATACTGGCGAGGCTGTTGTCTGCCTCTGTGTTCTACCGTCAGTTCCAACTATCTGCAGCTTACTTGACGTGTCTGGCTCCAACCATTGACGCTCTACCCAGGAAAACTGAAGATGTCCTCTGACTCTTCACCTTTTAAAACTCCAGGATGGACAATACTCAACAGTGCCAGCTGTGTTCCAGCTGGCCCCTCAAGTGACGGTCTAACTCCTGGAGTGGCGTGGATCCATGAGAAACTATAACGACACTCAATAGAGCACATACCTCTGCCAGGCTGAACAATTTGTCTTTTGCGTTTCACTGATAAGGTCGGGATGCAGATCCGGCTGAACTAAAATATAATCGGTTTGTTCTTGTCACTTACCCAACTCATCCACCGAGTTTTGGCATAACCTGTTCACAACGTTTTGAAATATGCGATACAGTATATGGTTTTTGGCCCTATCTCTGACCAGTGAAGAATCATTTTCAAAATTAAAAAAGTTATACTATTCTGATCTTCATCAAAATTTGTATTGGTCCTTGTCCCACACTCAACCTCTCCACCAAGTTTCGTCCAAATCCATCCCTAACCTTTTGAGATATCCTGCTCACAGACAGACAATCAGATGAATACATAACCTCCTCCCACCTTTCGGTGGCATCGGTAAAACAATTAAAGGGGGTGTGGTGGGAGGGGTTATTGTTGTAACGAGGGAGATGGGGTGAAGGTAATACCGGATTTATGGAACAACCTGGCAGGCTGCATTAAATAGTTCCCTATAAACAGTTGACCATGAGGGCATTATTCACTAAGGACGTATGCAGACATGGTATTATTTACAACAACCATAAATAAAACAGATTGGGGGGTTGGTGCTGTTTGTGGTCCATGTGACCATATTTCATCAATTATATTGTCGCGTCCGAGTACCCATTAACACAGGATTCCTCATCGCTGGGACCTTTCATCCCGAGAGATGGTCTTTTATGGCACTGCATTCAGTATTTCTCTACTTTACTGTTCGCCAAGGTTGCCCAAATGAGCCAAAATCGATGGCAAACACACACGGAAAGCAGATGCCTGAAACCCATTTCTTACCTTTTAAAATGGTTTATTTGAAAAGCAAAGTACAGCGAAGAGGGTCGACAAGACGCGATAATATATGGAACAAACCAAGTGAGTCAAAATACACAAAGAGGAGAATGGGAATAAGCAAACTGATATACGAAAAGGAGAAATAAAATGCAAAACCTAATCCATTGGGCACCACAGATCACACTCGCACAAGACAATAATGCAGGCGGAACTTCCCTTTGTCAACAATGCACAGGGTAGACATGCAGGACTCTATGCAGTCCATTTTATAAACCAGGAGCGAGATGGTGTCCAAAGATGAGGTCAAACAGCCACAAGCAGGACCAGTGATGAGGATCCTTCAACCAGGCCACGTGGTCTTCTGTCCTTTTCCCCCCCAACGAGGAATCTTGCTTGGCATTTCTTCTTTCTCTTCAAAGTGCTTCTTTTCACTGGGAGCACGTGGAGCTCTCCTGTCTGAGGCTTTTCTTGCCCTCTCGAAAGGCAGGGTGATACCAGCTTGGGTCTATCCCAAAACTTCTGCAGAGCGAGCCACAATCCTCTCTGCTCCGAAAGCTCTTCTGTGAACCACTTGCTCGACCTCCTCCCACACGAGCCTCTCATAGTCTCTCTGCACGTGGATGGAATTATTATCATCCTCCTCCTAGGCAGAGTCTTAATCTGGGGTGCCACCCATGGGGGTGGCCCCAATAAAAATAAATGTTATTTTGCACATCTGTGGCACGTGTTCCTCTGCGATGGGATGTACTTGCCTCGCGCCACCTACAAACAATAGGTATTTACACACCTAACAGCTTGGTATGAATATAATAAAGTACATACGTGCCTCCTCAGCATCACGTGCAACAAACGACTTACTCTGACAGATCCCTGTTACATAGCAATCTAACCTACTCGAAACACACGGACCATACTACACTTACCACAGTCTAGCTATGGATCCCCCAGCCACCCCTTCCACGTAACAATATGTTTAAACAAACGTGCCCACGTATTACGTCTCAAACCACATAGAGTTGTCTATTATGTGTAAACCTCATCCACCATTGGATCCACAATGAGAGACAGCTGCTGTTTCATGACAGGTCCACAAGTATTGACATCCCTTTCCAGATGTCAAAGATTGGGATTCCTTTACAAGAGCATAACAGAGAACTTGATGAATAGACATGTATCCAGCCAATGATCCCAAATGAGTCTAGAATAATTTATTGAATGGAGGGTAGTAGCCATGAGATAAAGGTGAATTCACTGGCCAAAAAACTGCTCACAACAGTTAATAAGGAGACAAGAGGGGTTTGAGAGAGATCATAAAATAAGAAGGGAGAAAAGAGGAGTTCGAGAGGTTTATAAAACCTCTGGGAACAAGTTGGGGATGTGAGGTGATTATGGGATTTTTCCAATCTTTCCATGAGGCAGAGTCAGGGGGCTCTCGGTGCTTGATGTTCGTCCAGGCCACTTTGTGGGTAAGAGGTGCACAGGGGAATGGGAGAGCAAGTGAAAGCAAAGTGGAAACCATTGGAACGGTGAAGCACAGCAGGTAACGGTGCTCGTGAACAGATGGGAACCGGTATTCATACCTCCTGCAGAGTGTGCCAGCGTGCGACGGGGCGTCGTGGGTACGCCAGCATCTCGTTCCAGTGCTCCCGCCCAAGACCGGGCCACTCCATACCGACCCCGCAGTGACCAATCACTTCGTTGTGACCCACCCTGAATTACAGGAAGGTTTCGTGTCTTGACATGTTCGATGTTTGTCCTTCGATTCGTAATAAACTATTTCATCCTAACTGCAGGTACAGAACTTCCAACAATCACATTTGAGAAAAAATTCATTCCCATGTTCATGCCACCAATCGAGCTTGAGACTAAACATTCTCATAGTTGGATAACAGAAAGTTCTCCGACAACGGCGTTGGTGTCCCTAAAATGTGTGACATTGGAGGAAACGACGTTGATGGAAACTACTTTTCCCATTTAAATTGATGTAAATAACATTCAAAGTGCCCCTAATCAAATTTTTCATTGGATGGATGATGAATAAAGAATAGGGTTGAGCGGAAATTCTGATTTCCAGTTCCAGTTTTTGAGCGAGGGTTGGTTCTTTCCAGGAGTCTCTGCTTACTTTCTCAAAGATAAGTTTCCACTCGTTGTTTGTCACGTTTTGACTTCATTTTGTTTCCTCTGTGTTTATTGTGTGTTCCTAGTTCGGTTCCGTTTCTTGATATAAAATCGATAATAATTACTTAATTAATCGATTCATTGATAAACCAAAAAATAAAAAATTCTTTTTTCGCCAAAGCACATCTTCACTTTTGTCCACAAATTTAAGCTTCCGAGCTCAAAGGATAGCTGAGATATCACCCAGACAAGCAAGAAAGAAAATAGTTAATTGATTCATCAATACATCAAAAATACTCTTAAAAGTCAAATAATTTGTTCACTGTTGCTTCCAAATATCAGCGTACGAGCTCAAAAGATGCCTGAGGTATTGCCTGGATGAGAAAGAAAATAAATAAGTAATTAATAAATCGATAATAATTAAGTTATTAATCAATTCATTGTTTAATCAAAAAAGAATAATACTGTTTTTGCCAAAGCACATCTTCACTTTTATCCCCAAATTTAAGGTTCTGAGATCAAAGGATGGCTGAGACATCGCCCGAACAACCAAGAAAACAAACAAATGGAGGAAAAATTGAGTACTCCCTTCCTTCGGTGCCTGGCGATGACATCATGCATCACCTGGATATGGAATTAGGAAGGAGTGGTGTACAAAAATTTTACTTCATAACAAAAGAGCCGAATTCACTGGGTGGATGCAGAATAAAGACAAACGTTTTGTGGGAATTCACTCCATAATAAAAGCATAAATTAACCGATGGATGATGAATAAACACGAAGGTTTAGCGGAAATTCACTTCATAATGAAAGAGTTTAAATTCACTGGTGGATGATGAATAAAGACGAAGGTTTAGCGTAAATTCAATTCATTATTAAAGAGTTTCAATTCACCGGGTGGATGATGAATAAAGATGAAGGTTTAGCGTAA
>CM068968.1:55869740-55892242 GCA_035128595.1 Eptatretus atami
CACTCTGCTGGATACTGCCCACATCAAACATTTTTCACCTAACCCTAATCTTCCTCTATTCTCCTATTCACTCTCACTCCATTAACTCTGCAGATTCCCATCCATGGTCCCATAACCTAACTTACTGGCCAAAAGGAACTACAGCCTCACCATACTGCCTCCACGATGCCCTACTCATCTCGCCTTGTCGCTAAAATGAGTGGCCTTCAATACATTCTTTGTTTTAAAATAATACAGCAACACATAATTTGATACTAACACTACTGCAACCTTAAGCGATATATCCAATACACCACACCTTACACAAAATCACGATAACAAATAAGAGAAAGAACAAAATGTGCATTTATCACGTTCTGCCGTAATCCACCGAACCCATCAACCACCAAATCCACGGAACCCGATGCCCAACACCGGTTCACGTTGTTAACATCAAGTGCTTTCGTGATGTGATGGTTACCGCTTTCAAATGACGTGACGTAACGTCAGGGTTTCTCCACTGGGAGATATTGAGGAGTCTTGTTTTGGGATTTATCACAGGCCAAACCAATGGTCTCCATTATGCGAAACTTGGATCATGGTGTTCGCTCTCAAATCGGTTTTCTTTTGATCATCGTGTCTTTCATCCATACCTATCGTAATCCACGACCGCTATCAGGAGTCCAACGACCTCGGCGCTGTCTGGGGGCACGTCGAACACAAGGGCTTCGTTGTACACTGGCTGTAGTGTCCCGCGCTTTCTGGTCGTTTTCCTCTTCTTCAGACGCTTACCCGAGCACATGAGGGAAACCTTGACGTATGGGTCTGAGGAAACACGTGTGAGGGACACAGATCTTTGTGAGATGGGCAACGTGTGGCCCAAAAGTTTGCAAGAAAGGGAGAAGAGTTAAATAAATACAAACAATTGTGATGTGGAAAGTAGTTTCAACCTAGAGGGAGTGAAGAGATGTCAGATTACAGCAAACTACCACCCTTAAACAGTATTACAAGTGCTTACATAAACAACCCGTCTTGTTTGAGATGCTCTATCTGCTGCAGATGGTTGAAACAATTTCTACAATCGCGGGTAAAAACCCAATTAAGTCCAAATCGGTTAAAAAGAGATGTTGATAAATGCAATTGTGACATAATTGTGCGGAAAGTTCCCAGATGAGCATTGCGAAGTTGGGCACTGTTGCTCCAATCAGATCTCATGCTCCAATCAGCCATGAATGGAGCTCCATGGAGTATTGGAGATGAGATATTTTCATATAAATTATCATAGGATGAATTATATAATTCATCCTCATGGATGAAACTCCTAATGAACTCATTTGATGATCGATAATTTATCCTCATGGATGAAACTCCTAATGAACTCATTCAATGATCGATAATTCATCCTCATGGATGAAACTCCGAATGGACTCATTCGATTATCGATAATTATCGATCATCAAATGAGTTCATTGGGAGGGGCATCCATGAGGAACAATCAAATCGAAGGTGAGTGTGCATCCCACTCGACTATATGGATGGATTGATCGAACGCTTTACGTCATTGTTTCCCATGTGTGTGCATCATTGAACTTGCTTTTATTGATGGGAATGGGAGCTCCTCAATTAAACTCACTCATTGATCGATAATTGCAGAGATCTAAAAAAACAGCCTCGTAAAAGTGCAAGGCATGTAAGTTTTTAAAAGTTAACAAATTGGAAAAAGGAAAGGAAACAAGATCAAGAATTGCTTTGCAATACATGTTTCCTATTGATGTGATATTTTCTAAGTCCCAAAAGGGCATAACGCTGTGAAAAATTGATGAAATGTCTTGAAACTCAAACTTGTTCGGTGACTTATCATAATAAAGCCATGTACCAAGTTTCAGTTGAACATTGAGGGTATGGGGGTGGGGGGGGGAAGTCTGAAAAACCACTCCTGGGACGGACGGAGGGAGACAGACACATAGACAGACAGATGGAGACCAAACCAATAGTCCCCTCTGGTGAAACTGGTAAGGACAAATAAGATTGAGGGGTTTTTACCAGAGCTTCCCGTGATGTCCATGGCCTTGAGGTTTCGTGCTTTGATGATTGTGAGAGTTAGGCGACCAGCTGTTGGTAAGTAGCAGAGTGAGAACATGAGTTCTCCTAATCCATCCTTTTCCTTCGAACAAGAGGATAAACGAAGCAAGAGAGACAAGGGGATGTGGCAAAGAGCAAATTAATGTGCAAAGTTAATGAGAAAAGAGAAAAGAAACAACTGGAGATATTTACAACCTTTTAGAAATGCACATGATCAACCGACGATGGGGTCTCATCATGTACATGATTAACCGACGATGGGTCCTCATCACGTACATGATCAACTGACGAATGGGCCTCATCATGTACAAGACATGATCAAGCAACGAAGGGTCCTCGTCGTGTACACAATCAACCCACGCGATGGGTCCTCGTCGTGTACATGACGAACCCGTGATGGGTCATTGTCATGCACCTGATCAACCCACAATGGGGTCTCATCATGTACAGGTCATTATCAAGCAACGATGGGTCCTCCTCATGGACAGGATCGACCCACGATGGGTCTTTGCCATGTACAGTACCATGACCGGCCCATGATGGGTCATCGTAATGTTCATGCCAACATCACAAATGGAGGTACATCTAGATCTTGTTACAAACCGTGGGTAGCCCAGAAGAATCCAAAAGTTGATTCAACAACGATTTATTTAACTTCTACCAACACTTTCAGCGACACTCACTTACACAGCAGAGCCAGCATCAATGTTACTGCAAGAAACACCAACAAACCCCTGGCAAACATTATCACTCTTCTTCTTCCTGATCACACCCTCCCTTCCGTTTTATTCCGACTAATTAATTAATTATTCATGCAGGTATTTCACTGTCCCCACCTTAACATTTTTGTCATCCCACCAAAAGTAACGTCAATAACTAATAAGAACAAGTTGCATTGGAGCAATGTTCATTCCCATCAACCAACGATGGGTCCTCATCATGTACATGATCAACTGATGATTGTCGGTTCCCATTGTCAGTCCATGTCAGTCCATGTCAGACGTCAGTCCCATCACATAGTCCTTGAACTTGGCTGTTTTTTTGCCTCTTCCACTCCAAAAATCTGTGCACTTCCACCTCTTGGCCAACAGTCATTACTGCAGTGTCTCCCTTGGACCCAATGTCCTCTGTTTCAATGTCCTCTCATTGGGGGGGGGGCAACATCCGAGCTTGCTCCTGCATGGAGGTCCCCCACCAGCCAACCTCCAATCTCCAATCTGGTTCTGTGGGTGGGGTTTTCCCCAGTCTTTTCTTGTCTGTCGCTGTGTCTTCTGCAGGGACCGTCACATTAGGTGTCTCCTCAGCATGACCGGCAGCAATTTCCTAAGATTCATGTTCCATCCACAAGTACTTTCCAGATCCATGGTACCTCCACAACGTTTTGGCATGCACAACCTTGGGCTTGCTTTTGGGCCCAGACCTGACACGGAATCATCAGCTTGGGCGACTGGCCTTTCCTCCTCTGGGAGTTGTACAGCCACATCTTGTCAGCTCTGGTAGGTGGTCTGACTAGCCTTCAGATCATATCAATGCTTCATCACTTCCCCAGAGAACTTCAAATTTTCCTGGACCTGATGATGTACTGTACCTTTCGTAGCCTGTCAAAGAGTTCCCTCACACAGGTTGGAGCATCTTCAGGTCGTCCCTCATCAGGTGAGCTTCCCGTCAGCAGGTCAACCGGAAGGCATAGTTCATGGCTGGTCATCAGCTTCACTGGTGTATGCAGTGGACTCGTGCTCAGCAGAACGGTGGGCCATCAGTAAGACTGGCAGCTTCTCGTCCCATCCCGTCTGACCCTCGACACAGTACTTTGCCAACTCCTGTCCTAAGGTCCAGTTTAACTTCTCCACCATGCCATCTGACTGTGGTCAGAGAGGTGTGGTTCTCATCTTCTGGATCCCTATCAAGTGGCAACTCTCCTTGAATACATGGGACTCGAAATT
This sequence comes from Eptatretus atami, assembly GCA_035128595.1. Taxonomy (NCBI): domain Eukaryota; kingdom Metazoa; phylum Chordata; class Myxini; order Myxiniformes; family Myxinidae; genus Eptatretus; species Eptatretus atami. The sequence goes on from CM068968.1 coordinate 55,873,745, forward strand.
TCTACCTTTGTCTGAATGCAACTGGTTAGGCATCCAGAACTGGCTGAAAAGCTAAACCACCAACAGTGCGGCGACGGTGACGGCTTCCTGATCAGGAATGGCATCAGCCTCCAGCCACTTCGTGAAGTAGTCCATGGCAATGCAGATCTAACAGTTCCCCACAGTGGTGAGCAACAGTTGTTCAGCTATGTTGACTGCAACCCTCTCCATGGGCGCACTCACTTTATAGAGCTGCAGTGGAGCTCTATCCACTCATTTGAATCCTTTCTTAGCACAGCACGTGTTGCAGGATCAACACCACTCTTCCATGTCCTGCCACATACCAACCCAATAGAACCATTGTCAGAGACAACTGAGAGTCTTCTTAGCACCCAGTTGTCCACTGGCAATGTTGCCATGCTCCTCTGTCAGGATGTTAGGCTTCACCTTCTTGGGTAGCACTTCTGCCAGTACGTTGTGAGGCCATCTTCAGACTACCACTTCCGCTGGAGTAATCTGTCGTGCAGCCGTAGACTGTCCCACTGTGTCCAGTAGTTATTGGTGATGGGATTTCTGGCAGAGACCTCCCAGGTTAGTCGCACTTGGCTCTCTTCCAGCTGCAACTTGCCAATATCTGGGTTGATCGACTGCGTGCTGTCCCCCACGCTGGCCTGGCGACACTTGATTGGAGATTTCTGCTTTTTGTGGCAGTGCTTGCATCCCTCCTCCCATGGCCGATGACTGAGGTTGTCTGCATTACCATGGGCTCTTCCCGGCCTATACTGCACCACAAGAGTGTACAGGTCCATCTTACCTATACAGCGGGCTAGCTTTCCTTCAGAAGTATTCAGTGTCTTCAGCCAACGCAGTGCTGTATGATCAGTCCTGATTGTGAACTTACTCCAATACATGAGTGTGGTACGTGTGAAAATGCTCTCGGCTGTTCCTGATGGCTAACAGCTCTTTCTGTGTTACACAGTAGTTCTCCTCTGGTGCACTAAGGCTCTGACTGAAGTATGCTACCACCACTTCTTTGTCATTTTTCTTTTGAGAAAGAACTCCCCCGATCCCATGGTTGCTTGATGAGAATCAGGAAACGGCAAAACAGAGGTACAGGCCAGGGCATCTTTGAGCCAAACAAAAGCCTCCTGACACTCTTAAGATCATGTGAACTCTTGGCCCTTCTTTGTCAGGTCGTGTAAAGGTGCAGCAATCATAGCAAAGTCTTGGACAAACCACCAGTAGTTAGTGCAAAGCTCCAGGAAGCTTTGAAGTTCACTAACATAGGCAAGTGTTGGCCAGTTCTTTACAGCTGTGACCATTCCTGGATCTATGCGCACCCCATTCTCACCTACGATGTGGCCCAGGTACTGTGCTTCCATCTGGAAGAGGTCACACTTCTTTGAACCCAGCTTCAGCTGTGCATCTCGCAACTGACCAAAGACTTCGGCCAACCTCTCTAGTTCCTGCTTGAATGACCGCCCAAACATGATTATGTCATCTAAGCATACCAGCGTTGTCCTCCACGTTCAAAAGTGGCTAGTACCCAAAGGGCATAACCTGGAACTGCCACAGATCTTGGCCGTAGATCTTCCTCTGTTCATAGGTAGAGTAGAAAAGCCAGGAGTTGTGCATGTTGAAATCCTCAGGAATGATGATTTCAGAAGATTGAGAAGATTGTTGGATTTGATCAATACAGGTAGTGAGGTTGTCAAAGAGCTGCATGTGATTGTCAGAGTTGGGAGAATAGTAGAGGCATCAGACAAATCTATTGAGATTGTAGAACTAAAATCATTAATTCCATCTTGTGAAATATGAGCATGGACATTTTGGTAATAGAAAGCTCTATGAATCACATGACTATTGCAAAGCACTGATGTTTCTGTATTAATCACACTGAAACAAATATTTTTCATATTGAGATGTGTTCTTTGTCCACAAATTATGTACTCATTTCTCTTGATGCCTTTAAACAATATGGAAGTTTGAAGTCTGTTGTAAAGCATTGGCTAAGGTCACTTAATCACCATATAAGGAATGATTCGTCAGGAAACATCGTCTGCAAAGGCACTGGGATAGATTTGAGATTGACTTCAATTGTCTGCAGGATAATTATGCTTATGAGGTCTTTCACAATGACAAGGTCAGAGCTCATTAAATTTGCAGATGAGTGAGTCAATACTGACAAGTCACAAGTAGATGGAATAGAATCTCTGTTCGCTAAACTGTGGTCTTGTTAATTCCCTATAAACTGATATATCTTTCCCATTTCAAACATTAGGATCATTGATTAATTGCATTTCTCATTGTTGGGAAACATGCTCTCCTGAGTGCACCAGCAAAATGCTCAATGCCATCACTGTACACTCAAAGCAAATATTTCAAACCAGATGACTTTCAAACCATATGATTATAATAATATCCAATATGATAATAACGAATATATAATCCCCATACTGGACCAAGTACATCTGGGCCTGGTAAGGGATCTTGTTGTTAGTCCATGCTTAATTAAAGGAAATATGTACCCATCTTATATTTGTCCCTCTAAAATATACTTGATAATGGATCATTGCATACTGAAGGTTGTTTTTATAAATGAATAGATATGGTATGTTAGTGAACTATGTAACAATATAATCTTCTACCTTTCACTTGGTTGGCAAATTGGGGAGAACTACTTTTGTGGTGCCGGAGAGTCGAACCCCCAAAGGCATTACAGTCTCATTAACTCTGGCCTCCCATTCAATTGCAAAGTTGTACAAACACGAACTCTGTCTTCCCATTGTCCTCATCAAACAGGAGTCTCATTGAACTATTGAGGTTATGGATCTCTCATTATTCTGCAAAGTTGAGCAAACCAGATGCTCTATCTGCATGCTGAGATGAATGCCTATCATTGCCTAAAGTAAATGAAGGTTCTTTTTTTGTGCATACACACCCCTGAAGGAAGACACGCATTCTTTCACAGCACTATCTGCTTTAATTATGCACAAGATTGTTTTCTCTTTTCTTAAAGGACCTCGTGTGCAAACAAAGCTTTCTTGTAGTCTGGTATTGATTAACCAAGTGCCCTGTGATGTTCTGACCCCTCCTGATTTTCCAATTGAATAAAAGGCCATGTGTTCTAATTCAGAGTCAGAGATCTGCTTGGACTCTTGAGACAAACTCTTTTTTTACACATATATGTGTTTCTGTATAATAAACGATCTGTTAAATTATAAAGGGCTTTCTCTTTTGGTTGGAAATATCCACCACAAAATGGAGAAGGGATACTTTGAGCCAGAGAAGTTGAAAATCAGGGTTGGAAAGCTCAAAATGTGGAAGGCAAGTAGCTGCGATATTGAAGCGGATATATGCACATAGGAAACTGTGGTAAAGGATGTAGCCAGGGCACTGGAGGTTGGTAGTGAAGATGGGTTCAACAATCTGAGTCTCACTAAGGAACAGGAGATCTGGTTTAGATGATTACAGTAAATCAGGGGTAAGGTTGAGGGTGGAATGAAGACCTTATATGTTGGTAAATTAGGAAGTGAGTTGATTGGAGAAAGATGGGGATGCCAGGGATGATTGGCCCACAATAGAATCTTGATTATTTTGTCGTTATGCATCATGAGAGAAAAAAACTGAAAAAGAGAGGGTGAGAGTACTTAGGAGACTTTCCAGACAAACAAGAACATTCCAAATAGCACCAACAGTGCAAACTAGTGGCCTCAGAAAGGCCTCCCAGAATCTTTGTGCTCAGTGCGACCCCAATTCCGAACTGGCAGAGAAGCAGACCCGAGATTATGTGCCATATGATGAGGCAGCCTCTCGGGGTACTACGTACTACACACAGGTGCGAACCTCCAGCTTTCTGGTGGCAAGCCTGTGGGAACACCAACTCCAATTGTACCCACTTGCAGGCACTGCATAACCAGGAATGCAACCCACAAAGCAGGAAGAACCTCCAAAACCCCACAAATCTTTCATCCAACAGCCTGCCCTAATAGTGGGGCAGATAACTGAATGAATCGTGCATTTTGTGATAAAAACATGAAACTTGGCAGAAAGTTAGAACTCAAGACAAACAAATTTAGACCCAAGGCCATCTCAGATTTAGCCCTAGATGTTGCTGGCGGATTTAAGATGGCACCACAAAAACCTATTGTTCTAATATCTTAACTTCCACATGGTGGTGAACACCTTGCCCCTCCATTTGCTTGGATGTTATTTGAGCTTCCTGCTTTGTAAATGTCCCAACAATTGTTTGTTTGTTGTTGACCTGGGATATAATGTGTGCAGAAAATTATGTTTCTCTATACTTGGCCAAATGTTGTTGAAGTCCGTGGCTTCATCATGTAGACAGCTACTGCTCCATCAATGATAACAACATCAGTGCTTGCTTGGAGTAATTAGATGATTGTCTTCAAAGCGGCATAACTTTCTCCAAGCAGCTGATGTCTGCCTTTGTTCCTGTGTGCAGTTACCCATCCTGTGACAGTGATGGTGGACAGGCTAAATTCTCATGTGAGAAGAACTCTGCATAATCACCGTTCCTCACTTGACAGGCAATGTACAGTTAATAAAACAATGCACAGTCACTTTTGAGAACCGATGCTTGAATATGCAGTTTTTATTTTGTTCTTTCTTCTTGTGATTTATTTATTTATTTATTTGTATGCTGCATGCGCTTGCTTGGCTGCATCATTTTCTGTGTGCGCAACTGCACCGTTGAGGCAATGCCCCCTGTTACCTGTAAGCTGGTACTAATTTTGCCGACCTTGCAAGGATGAAAGGCTGAGTCAACCCACCTGGTGTAAATTCAAACCCGAAAGGGGCTTGAATTCAAGACCCTAATATCTTACGCCAGCCTCCTCAACCATTAAGTCAACACCAGGCTTCTTTTTTCTCATGATGTTGCAAAAAGATGGAGTTTGTTCATTTTGATTGGTACTCCTGGAGGTTTGGCACAATCTGTTAGCTGCTCTTTGACAAATGCATTGCACTGATCACAGCCCAGCTCTTCAGTTTTCATAACACTGTCCACAACACTCTGTCACAAATATCCCGAGTGTCCACAACCACCAGGTCAGGTCCTTCCTCACTAAATGGATTTCCAATGTCTTGTAAGGCAGCTTTCACTGAGTAGACATCTTTTAGGAATGCGCTTTGGACACTTGTGCTTTGATCATGGCGACGATGGTCTTCATTGCTTATAGATGTCTCAACATAGGCTTCAAGTTCGACGATGAGCCGTGCCATCTCTGGGTCTGACACCATCAATCTTCAAAGAGCAGCAGGGTTTTCAGTCAGACACACTGCACTTCCGTCTCCTTTTCCACTGCGTTGTTCTGTTCATGTGCCTGGTCGATTACCATCATCGAGAAAGAATTAGATGTCTTGGTGACAACAAAGCCAGAGTTGATGGTGAACTTTTCATATGCAGCTCTGTGTTTATCCACCAAGGAGCTTATGTCTCTGATGTGTACAAGGAAGTACTTGACATAGTGCACACGATCCAAAGTAAAAAAACCATGGAACCAAACTTTTCAGTGTTCCCATGTACAGGTTGAAGTCACTAACTCTGATGGATATGACAAAAGACATGAGAGTAAGCTGAAGCAAAAGAATTATGTACCAAAACTTGAACTGTGGCACTCTTTTTGACATCTGTGTGCACCAACTCTCAAAAGCAAGATATTCTGCTCCATTCTGGGTGTACTCCTTGTATGATTGATCCAGACCGCAATACAATGCACATGCACTAACCTGGTGGGCTGGCCATGTGCGAATAAGGTGAGCAGCTTTCAGGAAAGAATCAGCCATTCCTGATGTTACTCCAGACTGCACCGACAGGGCAGTCCATCCACTACCTTTCACAAGAGTACCAATCATGCTGTGAGTTGCCATGTCAATGTGCATACCACCCAACATTATCACAAATTGATTCTCCCCATGAGTGTCTTGCCATGTCCACTGAATCTGTTTAGCAAGGACAAACAGTGACGACTGGCACTTGGCTGGGGTTCAGATTGTTGCTGGCTGTCTTGATTACATCTTTCAGTGCATGTGTCTTATTTATTAGCTCGATTTCTGTTTCAATTTCAGTTGTACACAATCTGAACCCTGAAATTTGAAAGGTTTTTGGTGCACAAAAATGTTTCTTATGTACAAACTGTAATGCCCTATTGGACAAGACCTGAAACAAAATTTTGGTTTGTACTGATACATTTTTAACACTTAAATGGCAGAAATGAACGTCATAGAATGTGTAAAATAAAGCATTTGAAATCATTGTTCCCCAAAATTTGACAACAAATTTGTGGCTCTGGGTGATGGAGTCCAATGATATGGAAAAATTTGTTTGGTGGCTACCATCTTCCAAAATGGTAGACATAAAGGCCAGAGATGGTCAAAACTAAAAATTTGGAAATCCTTACCCCAAAACCTATATTTCAACGCAAAAATTATAGCTCTATGTGAAGTAGTATTTAAGATATTAGAAAAATTGGTTTTTGTGGTGGCCATCTTTTAAAATGGCTGCGCCATCTTGGGCAAAATCTGAGATGGCCTTGGGTTCAAATTTGTTTGTCTCGATGAGCTCTATTTAATCTGTGCCAAGTTTCATGCTTTTATCATAAAATGCATGATTCATCTTGATAGTGTAGCTCTCCACCACATGATAAGAGCTTGTAACAAAACCAATGTTATACTAAAAGCTCTTGAAGGAGGTGTGGTGGTACTGCCCTGGGTGACTGTGAGCAGCCTACCACTGAACAGGTGAAATGAAAAAAAAAATCACACATCTATCTAGCCTTGTATTTGAGTTGACAGGGATGGTGACTTGATGCAAAATGTGTTTTGAAGCAGGCGTAGTGGGAATGCGGATAAATATTTGGGCGTTAGAGTCAGTTTTGGGATCATCCAGAGGATCATAGTTAAAATTGTGGTTTCTGGCTTGGTATCCCTCTGTATGTCAACCAATCCAAACAGGAACTGATAAAATGATACCTTTTCACAACCTCCACATGCTAAAGCAATTGACCTTGGTCTGGTGTCTTTTTCCTCGATTTTTACAGTGGTCGAAGGTCAAAATTTAGGCAAACTTAAATTTTCTGGCCTACCAAACAACATTTATATTATCAGGTAAACATTGTTCTGGTTGGTGTCTTCCTTTTGATTTTACATAAAATGGGTAGGGAATATAGACATATTAAGGAGACATATCCCAACACCCCTATTATGTGTGGATCATGCAGACAAAAACAGTACACTCATTAAAATACTGCAACTCACCTCTGTAACTCCTTCCACATCCCTCCAGAATTGCTCTTCCCGGGACAAATCTGACTCGAACAGCAAGTTATCAACATCCACGTGTCCAATGATGTCATGCCGAGTGAAGCGGTCAAAATCGTACAGTCCAAACCGTAGAGAGCGGGTTGGAAGCTCAGCAAATGTTAACGGAAACCTAAATATTTCATCAAATAAAGGGTCCAATGTCTTCCTGTGGACTCTCGTTTGCTTCGTCTGTTTCCAGTCAGGCAAGAGGTTCACTTTTACATAAGGATCAGAAGATCCAGATCGATCCTTGATTGGAAGATCCTGAGCTCGTACAACCCTTACCACCAATTCCCCATTATCGTGGTCATAGCGTAAACTGAAGTTGAGTTTCCCTGCGGGAGGTCCAGGTTTAACAATCGGCCTCGATTCTCTGGTTGTTGAGGTTCCTCCCCATTCCTTTTCTGGTTTTTCGTCAGTGTTATCATTTGTCTCGGCTTCCTGGTAAAGTTCTGGTTTGATCCGTCCAAGAGGAGAAAGAGAGGGAGTGCGGAGAAGGGGGCGAGAAGACGGAGAACCAGCTGGATTTGGAGCTGGAGAGGATGGTGGTGCTTCAAAAGAGGACCAGATGGTGAGCTGTCGAGGAAGGTTACGACGGAAGGAGCTGTGTCTGAGGAAGAACAGAAATGTTTGATGGTGATTATAATGTATTTCGTGAGCAGGATTGAGCAGCATTGCCCATGAAAGGAGAACATTTATTACTCCAGTTGTTCCCCGAAATTTACACTGCCTCAGAAAGTATTCACACCCCTTGACTTTTTCACCTTTTGTTGTTGCAGGCTGAATTTAAAATGGATTCAATTTAATTTTTTCACCGATCTACACAAAACACTCCATCATACAAAGTGAAAACATGTTTTTAGAAATTTTATCAAATTAATGAAAAGTGAAATACACAAATATCTTGTGTCAATAAGTATTTAACGCCCTGAGTCATACTTTGTCGAAGTGCCTTTGGCAGTAATTACAGCTTCGAGTCTTCTTGGGTATGTTTGCATCAGCTTTGCACATCTGGATTTGGGATTTCTCCAATTCTTCCTTGCAGATTTGTTCAAGTTCTGTCAAGTTGGATGGGGAGTGTCGGTGAACAGCAATCTTCAAGTCTTTCCACAGATTCTCAATGGGATTCAAGTCTGGGCTTTGGCTGGGCCACTCAAGGACTTTCACATTCTTGTTCTGAAGCCATTCCAGTGTTCCTTTGGTGGAATGCTTGGGGTCATTGTCCTGTTGGAACATAAATCTTCGCTGCCCTCTCAGTTTTTCTGCACTCTGAAGCAGGTTCTCCTCAAGGATTTTCCTGTATTTGGCACCATTCATTATTCCTCGATCCTTACAAGTCTCCCAGTCCCTGCTGCTGAAAAGCATCTCCATAGCATGATGCTGCCACCACCATGCTTCATGGTAGGGATGGTGTTAGATGGGTGATGAGCTGTGATCGATTTCTACCAGATGTAGTGCTTTGCATTAAGGCCAAATAAGTTCAATTTTAGTCTCTTCAGACCACAGAATACTTTGCCTCGTGCTCTCAGTCTTTCACATTCCTTTTTAAACTCCAGGTGTGCTGTCATGTGCCTTTTCCTCAGGAATTGCTTCCATCTGGCCATTCTTCCATAAAGCCTAGATTTGTGAAGTGCTGCAGTGATGTTGGCCTTCTGGCAGTTCTCCCATCTCAGCCAAGAACTCTGTAGCTCTGTCAGAGTGGTCATTGGGTTCGTGTTCACTTTCCTGACCAAAGTCCTTCTTGCCCGGTTGCTCAGTTTGGTCAAACGGCCAGCTCTAGGAAGAGTCTGGGTAGTTCCATATTCTGTCCATTTCCTCATGATGGAGCTCACTGTGCTCTTGGGAAGTTTCAACATTCTAGAAATTGTTTTATACCCTTCCCATGTCTATACCTCCTCACAATTCTATCTTGGAGTTCTATGGACAGTTCCTTGGAGTTCGTGGTGGAGTTTCTGCTCTGACATGCACTGTCAACTGTGGTACCTTAGATAGAAAGGTGTGTTTCTTTCGAAATCATGTCCAATCAATGAATTGGCCACAGGTGGACTCCAATCAAGGTGTGGAAACATCTCAAGGATGATCGAAGGTAATTGGATGCACCTGAGCTCAATTTGGAGTGTCATAGCAAAGGGGTTGAATCTTATGACGCAAAACTTTTCAGCTTTACATTATTAATTAATTTAGAAAAATTTCTAAAAACATGTTTTCACTTTGTCATTGTGGAGTATTTTGTGTAGATCGGTGACAAAAAATTTATATTTAATCAATTCTATATTCAGGCTGTGACAACAAAATGTGACAAAAGTCGAGGGGTGTGAACATTTTCTGAAGGCACTGGATGTCCAAGTCAGAACCGTATTACAGTATTTATGAAAACGAAAGAACATTCGTATAACACATTTGCTTGATGGGACAAAAAGCCTTTTACTATATTTGTTTTGTATTTTTATCCCACACACGCGAAGCAAAAAGCGGGCGTTATGCCACAGGTTCACTTCTGTCTGTCCGTGCATCTGTCTACAAACGGCAGTTTATGATCGAGGAACAACTTGATTTCAATTCAATGTTATATTTCGAAAATCAAATCGGAAAACAAACCTGCAGTTTAGCATTACTTGGGCTCTGAATTCTATCTGATCACACATGCACAGAGAGGAGAATGATAATTGTTTACCTCTGTCTGTCTGTCTGGCAGTCAAACAAAATTGAAAATCATTCCCAACAGGAAAGTTCCTGTTTTAAGGACGACATAAAGGACACAAACAACAAGCCTGATTACCGAATGTAACATGCTAAATAAGGTGGTGTAAAAGACTGCATCCAGAATTACTGTTTTTTATATGACTTTTAAAATCATTATTTTATTTAAATTGAATTATATTTTTTAACATTGCGTGGGGTAACGTGTTATATGACCTCTCTAGTTACCCAAGTAAGAGGAGAGGGTATTACATTTTGTTCCGTTTATTTGTTTGTTACATGAGAATATCAAAGATTTTTTAAGTATTTTGGTTGGTCATGTGCGTTATTCTGTCTGTTTGTCTATCAATCGCCTACAGGTCACAATTTTAAACCGATCTTCACAAAACTTCATCATCTGGTGGAGTTCGTCAGAAGCAAGAAGCCTATTGTTTTTGAGGTGAAAACGTCAAAAGGTCAACATCGGCCAAAGGTCAACACCTTTATCAAATTTCTAAAATCCTCAATTTTAATCCAATTGACTGGAAATTTGAACAGCATTTGCACATTAAGTCACTGAATATAACCACAAATTATTTTTGAGGTTAACTTTGGCCAAAAGGTCAACAGAGGCCAAATTTCTAAAATTGTCAATTTCCGTTTGATCAACTTGAAATTTGAAGATGATTTGCATATTTGTTCATTGAATTCAACCACCAATTATTTTTGTGGTCAACATAGGCCAAAATGTCAACAACTTAAGTGGGGTTTCTAAAATACTCAATTTTTCTCCGATTGACTGGAAATTTTAACAAGATTTGCATATCAGATGACTGGATTCAACCACCAATTATTTTTTCGGTCAAAAGGTCAACATCGGACTAATTTCTAAAATTGAGAGATAGGGCCAAAAACTAAACACGTATATCATAATGTCTCAAAAAGTTGTGGACGAGTTGTCACAAAACTAGGTGGATGAGTTGGTGAGGTGACAAGAGCAAACGGATTAGATTTTGGTTCAGATCCAGCCCATCAGTGGGATACAAAACGTAAACTGTTCAACCTGGCGGAGGTATGCGCTCTACCGAGTGCCATTCTACTTTGTTCTGTTTTGCCAAGTGTCGCTCTACGAGTGATTTTTGAATTGTTTGTTTGCCTGTCAGTTTGCTTGTTTGTCAACACAGAACGTGAGTATGTGAATTAATTTAACAAAAGACCCTTAAGGGTCGCTCACCTGCATTTGTTTTGTTATTCTTTTTTTTTCATTTTTTTGTCATTCATTGATGTTTTTATTTACGGATGCTCTCTGACAGTTCTGTGATTGTCGGCACGCCAAATTATCATTCTTGCCAATTGTCTCGGGTCACTCACCTTTATTTTTTTTCATATATATATATATTTTTTTTTTCATTTTCGGACGCATTCTGAGGGTTCTGTGATTTTTTCATGGTAGATAGGTTTCAATGTCAATCGGCTCACAAAATTACCGCTCTTCCCCATTGCCTCGGGTCGCTCACCTGCAGTTTTTTTCATTTATTTTTTTCATGTATTTATATTTTCATTTACGAATGCTTTCCAAGAGTGCTGTGATTTTTTTTTCCTGGTGTATCAGCTTCGATGTCCATCGGCACAGAAAATTTCAGCTTTCTATGTCACCCGGAAGGTTCCGAACTTTAATATCAGTCAGTCAGTGAGTTCGTAAGTGAGTGAGTCGGTAAGTCAGTGGTTAGAATGAGCTTTGTATATTAGATACTAGTGCCGTTCGGTTAGATACTATTAGATCTTCCGGTTCTGGGTTTGGAGCGTCGGCAGGTCTCCTTCCAGAGCTCTCTGCTGACTATCTCAAAGTTAAGTTTCCGCTCATTATCTGTCCGGTTTTAACTGTTTATTTTCTCACCTGCATGTTACTTTGTGTTCCTAGTTCGATTTTGTTTCAAAAATCGTGCTATTTTGTGAGTTTTCGTCGACCTTGTCTCACCGAGTGCTTGAGGCCTACCCATCGTTCCCCTCACTGAATGATCGTGTTTATTTGTATTTTCTCCCCATTCCCTTCAATTTATATCTTCCCCACTTTCCCAAAGTCCCCCATCTCTCCCAACTAAACACTCTATTTCTTGTCTTAAAAAGAAGAGAGAGACAAGCATTTGAAATCATTGTTCCAAAATTTGACAACAAATTTGTGGCTCTGGGTGATGGAGTCCAATGATATGGAAAATTTGTTTGGTGGCTACCATCTTCCAAAATGGTAGACATAAAGGCCAGAGATGGTCAAAATAAAAATTTGGAAATCCTTACCCAAACCTATATTCAACGCAAAAATTATAGCTCTATGTGAAGTAGTATTTAAGATATTAGAAAATTTGTTTTTGTGGTGGCCATCTTTTAAAATGGTGCGCCATCTTGGGCAAATCTGAGATGGCCTTGGGTTCAAATTTGTTTGTCTCGATGAGCTCTATTTAATCTGTGCCAAGTTTCATGCTTTTATCATAAAATGCATGATTCATCTTGATAGTGTAGCTCTCCACCACATGATAAGCTTGTAACAAACCAATGTTATACTAAAAGCTCTTGAAGGAGGTGTGGTGGTACTGCCCTGGGTGACTGTGAGCAGCCTACCACTGAACAGGTGAAATGAAAAAAAAAATCACACATCTATCTAGCCTTGTATTTGAGTTGACAGGGATGGTGACTTGATGCAAAATGTGTTTTGAAGCAGGCGTAGTGGGAATGCGGATAAATATTTGGGCGTTAGAGTCAGTTTTGGGATCATCCAGAGGATCATAGTTAAAATTGTGGTTTCTGGCTTGGTTCCTCTGTATGTCAACCAATCCAAACAGGAACTGATAAAATGATACCTTTCACAACCTCCACATGCTAAGCAATTGACCTTGGTCTGGTGTCTTTTCCTCGATTTTTACAGTGGTCGAAGGTCAAATTTAGGCAAACTTAAATTTCTGGCCTACAAACAAATTTATATTATCAGGTAAACATTGTTCTGGTTGGTGTCTTCCTTTTGATTTTACATAAATGGTGTAGGGAATATAGACATATTAAGGAGACATATCCCAACACCCCTATTATGTGTGGATCATGCAGACAAAAACAGTACACTCTTAAAATACTGCAACTCACCTCTGTACTCTCCTTCCATCCTCCAGAATTGCTCTTCCGGGACAAATCTGACTCGAACAGCAAGTTATCAACATCCACGTGTCATGATGTCATGCCGAGTGAAGCGGTCAAAATCGTACAGTCCAAACCGTAGAGAGCGGGTTGGAACATCAGCAAATGTTAACGGAACCTAAATATTTCATCAAATAAGGTCCAATGTCTTCCTGTGGACTCTCGTTTGCTTCGTCTGTTTCCAGTCAGGCAAGAGGTCACTTTTACATAAGGATCAGAAGATCGATCGATCCTTGATTGGAAGATCCTGAGCTCGTACAACTTACCACCAATTCCCTTTGTGGTCATAGCGTAAACTGAAGTTGAGTTTCCCTGCGGGAGGTCCAGGTTTAACAAATCGGCCTCGATTCTCTGGTTGTTGAGGTTCCTCCCCATTCCTTTTCTGGTTTTTCGTCAGTGTTATCATTTGTCTCGGCTTCCTGGTAAAGTTCTGGTTTGATCCGTCCAAGAGAGAAAGAGAGGGAGTGCGGAGAAGGGGGCGAGAAGACGGAGAACCAGCTGGATTTGGAGCTGGAGAGGATGGTGGTGCTTCAAAGAGGACCAGATGGTGAGCTGTCGAGGAAGGTTACGAGGAAGGAGCTGTGTCTGAGAAGAACAGAAATGGTGATGGTGATTAAAATGTATTTCGTGAGCAGGATTGAGCACATTGCCCATGAAGGAGAACATTTATTACTCCAGTTGTTCCTCGAAATTTACACTGCCTTCAGAAAGTATTCACACCCTTGACTTTTTCACCTTTTGTTGTTGCAGGCTGAATTTAAAATGGATTCAATTTAATTTTTTTGTCACCGATCTACACAAATATAATACTCCATCACTACAAAGTGAAAACATGTTTTTAGAAATTTATCAAATTAAGAAAAGTGAAATACACAAATATCTTGTGTCAATAAGTATTTAACCCCCTGAGTCAATGAGTGAATACTTATTGACGCAAAACTTTTCAGCTTTACATTATTAATTAATTTAGAAAAATTTCTAAAAACATGTTTTCACTTTGTCATTGTGGAGTATTTTGTGTAGATCGGTGACAAAAAATTATATTTAATCAATTCTATATTCAGGCTGTGACAACAAAATGTGACAAATCGAGGGGTGTGAAACTTTCTGAAGGCACTGGATGTCCAAGTCAGAACCGTATTACAGTATTTATAAACGAAAGAACATTCGTATAACACATTTGCTTGATGGACAAAAAGCCTTTTACTATATTTGTTTTATTTTATCCCACACACGCGAAGCAAAAAGCGGCGTTATGCCACAGGTTCACTTCTGTCTGTCCGTGCATCTGTCTACAACGGCAGTTTATGATCGAGGAACAACTTGATTCAATTCAATGTTATATTTCGAAAACAAATCGGAAAACAAACCTGCAGTTTAGCATTACTTGGGCTCTGAATTCTATCTGATCACACATGCACAGAGAGGAAATGATAATTGTTTACCTCTGTCTGTCTGTCTGGCAGTCAACAAAATTGAAAATCATTCCAACAGGAAATTTCTGTTTTAAGGACGACATAAAGGACACAAACAACAAGCCTGATTACCGAATGTAACATGCTAAATGGTGTGTGTAAAAGACTGCATCCAGAATTACTGTTTTTTATATGACTTTTAAAATCATTATTTATTTAAATTGAATTATATTTTTTAACATTGCGTGGGGTAACGTGTTATATGACCTCTCTAGTTACCCAAGTAAGAGGAGAGGGTATTACATTTTGTTCCGTTTATTTGTTTGTTACATGAGAATATCAAAGATTTTTTAAGTATTTTGGTTGGTCATGTGCGTTATTCTGTCTGTTTGTCTATCAATCGCCTACAGGTCACAATTTTAACCGATCTTCAAAAACTTCATCATCTGGTGGAGTTCGTCAGAGCAGAAGCCTATTGTTTTTGAGGTGAAAACGTCAAAAGGTCAACATCGGCCAAAGGTCAACACCTTATACAATTTCTAAAATCCTCAATTTTAATCAATTGACTGGAAATTTGAACAGCATTTGCACATTAAGTCAACTGAATATAACACAATTATTTTTGAGGTTACTTTGGCCAAAAGGTCAACAGAGGCCAAATTTCTAAAATTGTCAATTTCCGTTTGATAACTTGAATATTGAAGATTGATTGCATATTTGTTCATTGAATTCAACCACCAATTTATTTTTGTGGTCAACATAGGCCAAATGTCAAAAACTTAAGTGGGGTTTCTAAATACTCAATTTTTCTCCGATTGACTGGAAATTTTAACAAGATTTGCATATCAGATGACTGGATTCAACCACCAATTATTTTTTTCGGTCAAAAGGTCAACATCGGACTAATTTCTAAAATTGAGAGATAGGGCCAAAAACTAAACACGTATATCATAATGTCTCAAAAAGTTGTGGAGAGTTGTCACAAACATAGTGGATGAGTTGGTGAGGTGACAAGAGCAAACGGATTAGATTTTGGTTCAGATCCAGCCCATCAGTGGGATACAAAACGTAAACTGTTCAACCTGGCGGAGGTATGCGCTCTACGAGTGCCATTCTACTTTGTTCTGTTTTGCCAAGTGTCGCTCTACGAGTGATTTTTGATTGTTTGTTTGCCTGTCAGTTTGCTTGTTTGTCAACACAGAACGTGAGTATGTGAATAATTTAACAAAAGACCTTAAGGGTCGCTCACCTGCATTTGTTTTGTTTTTCTTTTTTTTTTCATTTTTTTGTCATTCATTGATGTTTTATTTACGGATGCTCTCTGACAGTTCTGTGATTGTCGGCACGCCAAATTATCATTCTTGCCAATTGTCTCGGGTCACTCACCTTTATTTTTTTCATATATATATATATATTTTTTTTTATTTTCGGACGCATTCTGAGGGTTCTGTGATTTTTTCATGGTGATAGGTTTCAATGTCAATCGGCTCACAAAATTACCGCCTTTCCCATTGCCTCGGGTGCCTCACCTGCAGTTTTTTCTATTTATTTTTTCATGTATTTATATTTTCATTTCGAAATGCTTCCAAGAGTGCTGTGATTTTTTTTCCTGGTGTATCAGCTTCGATGTCCATCGGCCAGAAAATTTCAGCTTTCTATGTCACCCGGAAGGTTCCGAACTTTAATATCAGTCAGTCAGTGATTCGTAAGTGAGTGAGTCGGTAAGTCAGTGGTTAGAATGAGCTTTGTATATTAGATACAGTGCCGTTCGGTTAGATACTATTAGATCTTCCGGTTCTGGTTTGGAGCGTCGGCAGGTCTCCTTCGAGCTCTCTCGCTGACTATCTCAAAGTTAAGTTTCCGCTCATTATCTGTCCGGTTTTAACTGTTTATTTTTTCACCTGCATGTTATTTTTGTTGTCCTAGTTCGATTTTGTTTCAAAAATCGTGCTATTTTGTGAGTTTTCGTCGACCTTGTCACCGAGTGCTTGAGGCTCCCATCGTTCCCCTCACTGAATGATCGTGTTTATTTGTATTTTCTCCCCATTCCCTTCAATTTATATCTTCCCCACTTTCCCAAAGTCCCCCATCTCTCCCAACTAAACACTCTCTATTTCTTGTCTTAAATTAAAAAAACAAAAAAAAACGACCTTTCTGCTTGCCACTCACAAGTCTCGATTCTTATTATTTTTCTTCTTCTTCTTCTCATCCTCTTCTTCTTCCTCCTGCGGCACCATCTTTTATACTGAGCTGACCTCCCTCGCCATTACTTCACGATTTCTTCCAATCTACAACCTTCCATTCCCAAATCTTACCTGTTCTTCAAAAATACATCAAAAAATAATAATCTTCCTTGTATCCTTTCGATTTATACACCTCCTGTAACACGTGTCTCTCTCTCTTCCTTGTACTTTTCATCGACCCGCAGCTTTCACACTGCGTTTACCGTCCAAATTCACCAACAACTTGCAGGATTTTACTTCAACCTTCCCTTTTTTCCAAATGTTACAATCCTTATTTAAAATAAATATTTCACTTTTGACTATACACTCCTATGCCAAGTGCTTCTCCGTAACCACGTGATCCGTTACACACCCCTGTGTTTACCGATCAAAATTCACCATTCATTTCTCGATTTTTTTCTACAACACTTCCATGACCTAATGTGATGAAAAGTCTCTCAAACAAGAATAATAATAATATAATAATATAATAATAATAATAAAACGATCTCTTATAATGCTTCATCTTCCTCTTTCCACACGTGGTACTCTTTACTGTATCATAATGCACTACTCTTCTGCTATTTAAACAGACTGCTCTCATTTGACCTCTCCTTCATACCTTGTCTAAAAAATCCAACTGTTTAAGCGTTTCTTCTCTCCATTCTCTGAATTCGCCTTTTACATCCATCAAGAAACTTGTTTAATAGATCTCTGACCTAAACTCTAAAAAAAAACAAGTTTGCTATGAATGTTCGCTTTCAATCAACCATTTCTTTTTTTCCAACTTCAGTGCCAACTCACCCCTCTCACCCCTCACTCTCACTCTCAAAGCAACATCACACTCTCTCCTCCAACCTCCTCTCACCTCTCTCAAAATCCCCCACTCACCTTCTCCCCATTCACCCCCTCACTCATCTTCTCAAAGTTGCCCCTCTTCCACAAAGCTGCCTCCTTCCACTGCCTCTCACCTCCATCTCTTCACTCCACCTCCTCAAATCCTCAATGCCTTCTTCCCTCCTCAAATCCTCAACTGCTTCTTCCCCTCTCTTGACCCTCTCCCCCAGCACCACAGAGCCTTTCTTCTCCTCATCCGGCCCTCCCCAGCTATTCTGCAATCCCCACATCTTTTAACAACCTCCTTACCCCCCCCCCTCGTCCCTTGTCCTACCCTCCCCTCCCTACCACTATCTGCACCCAAAGTCACCTCCCCTCCCTCTTCATTAACAGTGTGGACCTCAAATATCCGGGGCTTCGCTCACCTTTCAGATCTTTCCATACAGGTTGCCACTGACAAACCAGACTATTCTGCCTAACAGAAACTTTCCTCCTCAAGACGTGTCTGACTCCAAGTTATCTCCCCTGGTTACTCCTCTCCGGTATGACAGAACTGAGCCTCGTCCTGGTGGAGGAGTTGCTCTCTTCATCAAAGACTCTATTCCTCACTCTCACTGCACTGCCCTCACTCCCCACACACCCAGGAATACCTCTGGCTACGGCTTCCCTCCACTCCACCTCATGTTTATATGTGTAGTACGTCCACCAAACGTGATGACTCCATCCACACCTCACTATCCAAAGCATGGACCAACTTCTATCTTCTCATCCAAACCTCTCTTCCTCATATGTGGCGATTTCAATTGTCATCATGCCAGTTGGCTAGGTGTGGGTACCTTCTCGCCTGCAATGCACTCAGC
>CM068968.1:55893370-55906912 GCA_035128595.1 Eptatretus atami
CGTCGAGTCTGGCATTTCACTCAAGCCGACTGGCAGGGTCTCCAAGCAGCCATCAAACTTATCCACTGGTCTCCTATCGCTACTTTCTCCAATATCAACTCATCCTGGAAATTCTTTCAAAGAAACTTGCTCTCCCTCGTGCACAGATTTATCCCCTCTCGTCTTCAGTTGTCCACTTCCTCCGCCATCGGTTTACTGAAGCTTGAGGCGAGGCAGTTGTCCTGAAACAACTTGCCTTTGCTCATGGAAAGCAAACCCAACTGAGGGTAATCTCAGTTCTGTCCATAAAGCCGAACAAGTGTGTGTCACCTCAGAGAGAGCCAAAAAACAATTTTCTAAGCTCAAGTCTGAAACTTTCAAACCTCTCTCCCTCTCAAAATCTGGTGTATCTATCAAATCTGTTTATGGTGAATGTTCCCCTCCATCCCCTCCCTTACCTCAATGGCGCACTGCTGAGACCACACGTGAAAAGGCTGAATGCCTAAACTCGGTGTTTGCAGCTAAATTTGGTGCCAAAACCCATCTTTCTCTACCCATTTACCCAGTCGCTCCCCAATGTCCCTGACTCTGTGTCCTTTTCTCCGACAAGGTGGAGAGCTTGCTGTCAAACCTAGACTCAGATTCTGCAACCGGTCCAGACAATAGCAGCCACGTGTCCTAAAAACCTGCTCTTCTGCTCTTGCTCACCCTCTTCTGTTATTCACCTCTCATTTGCTCAAGGTCATCTGCCATCTGCTTGGAAATCAGCAAACATTACTGCCCTGCGCAAAAGAGGTGCAAAAACAGATCCCTGCAACTACAGACCAATCAGCTTCTCCCATCATGAGCAAGGTTATGGAATCCATCATCGCTTCAGACATTAAATCTCTCTTTCTTCAATGGCTTGATTTCCGATCATCAATTTGGTTTCAGAACAGGTCACTCTACCTGGATATGTTGCTTGTCTCCCAACAATGGATGGAGGTCCTCAATGCCAGACATGAATAAGAGCCGTATCCCTGGACATATCACGGCTTTGACACGGTCTGGCACTGCTCACCAAACTCTCTTCCTATGGTTCCAAGGCATCTCATCATGGCTCGCAGACTTCCTCTCTGTCGCAGTCAACGTGTGGCCCTAAATGGAGTTCTTTCATCCCCTTCCTGTCCAGGCTGGAGTTCCTCAAGGTAGCGTTCTGGGCCCTGTCTTTCTCGTTTTCATCAATGATCTCTCCGACTCTCTGGAAAACCTCTATATATCTTTGCTGATGACTCCACCCTGCCGTACCATCGGTCATCTTCAGACCGGCAAGCAGCAGCTTCTTCGCTATTGCAGATCTGGATAAAATCACAAACTGGTCCAACACGCGGACATGTCTTTCAATCCGGACAAATCTCACACTCTCACTATGTCTCTCCGAAAGGACCGTTTAGAACCCCCCCAATCCACTTTCTCACAATCCTCTGGAAAAGTCCTTTCTTTCAAGCTTCTGGGTCTCACTATCTGCATGACCTTTCCTGGAAAGCCACATTTCAAACCTGGCCTCCAAAGCCAGTCGCTCGGACTGGGAATCCTCCGTCGTGCAAAGTCCTTCCTTGGTCACCTGAGCTCTTGACAACTTACAAAGCTTGTGTCCGCAGCCTGATGGAATACTGCTCTCCTCCGGGCTGGTGCTCCTGCCTCCCACCTTTCTGGCTTCACGTGTGGAAACCAAGGCATTTCGGATCATTGGTATCTCACGCGATGAGGCTGATGGCTTTGGGACTCTCACTCTCTCACAGCAGGTTGGTCAGTGGTCTTTCTGTCTTCTACTGTCTCCTCTCCAGTCTCACCACCCCCCACTCTCTCTGTGATTTGGCCCACCACATTTCGCAGGGTGCTCAAGGTCCGCCAAACTCCCTTCTGGTAAAACTACAAAATCAAGAATCACTGCCCACTTCACTCTTTCATTCTCTTTTTTCCCGCTTTGGAATAAACTCCCTCACTCTATTCAATCCCATTCTTCCCTCCAAGCCTTCAAAACAGCTGTTCACACCACCTCTTATCATCCCCATCCAAATCCTCGATCTTTTCTACCCGATAAATCCACCAAGCACTCCTTCAAATTCCCTGCTTTCCTTCTGAAATCCCTGTAATGTCCATCTTGTATTCCCCATGTTCCCCGCCCATCCCTCTCCTTCCACAGATCTAAATGTCTCTGTTCCCCAATGTTTTGTCTTCCACTCCGCCCGCTTGTCTCATGCCCCCTTGCTGTGCGTTGTGTGTTTAGCTCCAAACGAGCCTCGCCAAGGTATACAAAAAAAAAATACAAACCGTCGCTTTGCTGACGGAATATTAGGGTGTGGAGAAAGAAGGAGGGGAGGAGAGGAGGGAGAGAGGAGAGAGAAGGGAGAATGACGAGGAGGGTGGGAAACGAGGAAGGAGGGGAGTGAGGAAGGAGGGAGAGCGAGGAAGGAGAGTAGCGAGGGAAGGAGGGGCAGGGTGAGGAGGGTGGGGAGTGATGAAGGGAGTGAGGAGGGTGGGGAAGTGAAGAAGTGGTGAGGGGAGGGCAAAGGGAAGGCAGTGTGAGGGGAGGGCAAGGGAAGGTAGTGTGATCAGAAGGCAGGGGGGGCAGGAGGGGCAAGGGAAGGCAGGGTGAGGGAGGGTCTGTCCAGACAAAACACCATCCGAACAACAGGTTAATAAGGGGGGGGAAGAGAGAGGGGAGTGGAGGAGTGAGGAGGGAGGAGAACAAAGAGGGGTGGGGGAGGCGAGGAAGGAATGGGGAAGAGGAGGGTGAGGAAGAGAAAAAGGGGTGGGGGAAGGGAAGCAGTGTGAGGGAATGGTCTCTCCTGACATAACCACCATCCAGAAACTTATGGAGATAACCACTCTCCAGATAACGTGCGGAGATAACCACCATCGGGCATAACACTGTCCAAATATATCAGGGAAGGCAGCATGAGGGGAGGGCAAGGTAAGGCAGTGTGAAGGGGGGGGGGTGGTCTGTCCGGAAATAAACACCATACATTTGACAGGCATACTAAGGGTGGGGGAGAGGGAGGGGTGGAAGAGAAGGAGGTAGGGAGACTGAGGAGTGGCGGGGGAGTGAGAAAGGAGGGGAAGAGCGAGGGTGGGGGAGTGAGGAGGAGTGGGGGAGAGGAGGGGTGGGAGTGAGGAAGGGTTGCAGAGAGAGAGAGTGGAGGGGTGGGAGAGCGAGGAGGGGTGGGGGAGTGGAGGGGTGGGGGAGAGAGGAGGGGTGGAGAGTGAGGAAGGGTGGGAAAGCGAGGAGGGGTGGGGGGAGGAGGGGTGGGAAGGGAAGGCATCGTGAATAGAGGGGAAAGACAGCATGAGGGGAGGGAAAGGTAAGGCAGTGTTAGGGGATGGGCTGTCCAGACATAATCACCATCGGGACATAACTGCCATCCAGATACATATGGAGATAACCACCATCCAGACATAACCACCGTCTGGATACATATGGAGATAACCACCATCCGAATATGTATGGAGATAGCCACCATCTGGATATATGCGGAGATAACCACCATGCGGATACATGCAGAGATAACCACCATCCAGATACCTGTGGAATTTACCACTATCTGGGCATAACCACTCTCCAGATACATCAAGGCAAGGCAGTGTGTGGGGAGGGTCCATCTGGAAATAACCACTGTCCAGACATGTCTGGAGATAACCACCATGTGGACATAACCAACATCCAGATATATGCCGAGATAACCACCGTTTGGATACATGTGGAGATAACTACCATCCATGCATAACCACTTTCCAGATACATTCTGAGACAAAGACAGAGAGAGGGAGAGAGGAAGAGGGAGAGGGGTGGGAGGGGGAGAGAGAGAGAGGGAGAGAGTAGAGGAGAGAGAGAGAGAGAGAGAGAGAGAGAGAGAGAGAGAGAGAGAGAGAGAGAGAGAGAGACAGAGGGAGAGGGAGAGAGATGGGAAGGGGGGAGGAGAGGAAGGGGAGGAGAGGGGAAGAGAGAAGATGAGAGGGGGAGTAAAGGAGGGGAGGGGGATTCAGGCAGATGTGACGTCCAATTTAATGGCACACACATTGATGAATCACTGCTGTGAAACACTGGGATGACAATTTATGGCTGAGTTAGGCTTCAAACCCAGGCTAGACAGCTTAGAGGTGATTGTGCATACCTCTTGGCCATCCTCTCAACCATCGGCCATCGGATATGGGTGTATCGGCCATCATAGCAATGGGCCATAACAGTAGCGTGTTCAGTTAATGTTGTATTTTTGTTCAGAATGAGCGTGCGAGGCGATATTATGTGCTCTACAAGTGCTACTTGTTGAAGGATCAAGTCATCATTGTTTTAAAAAAGTGGAACAATGTGTAAGCTGGGATCATGTTGGCTTTTGCATATTTAAAAAAGACTTGTACAATAAAGTTTTGGAAATCTAACAACATTTCAGCCAGAAATAAACCTGAGTCACTTTCTCTTTTCAACAATGAGGGCATTGTGACATCATGTTTGACCAAACACGAGTAGTTAATGTACATTATTGATATAGATTTCATTCAATGTGAGGGGAACTCCTAAAATCGATTTTGTCTTGTTCAATTCCCATTAAGAGTTTGAATGGGGGATGCACACACACACACACACACACACACACACACACACACACACACACACACACACACACACACACACACACACACACACACACACACACACACACACCTCTGAGAGTCGGCTGGTTCTGTAGCTTGCCTTTGAATCCGAAGGACTCCAGGCCTCCTCTGACACACAGACACGCTCGTGGAAGCTCGGACGGATGGTGATGCAGACAGTTCTGCTGCGGCTGGAATGTCTGGTGTCGTTCTGCTGATCTTTAGCGAATGGCCATGGTTCGGGACTTGGGCGAAAAGAGAGCGAGCAGGAGATCGGAGGGCCGAGTGGCTTGGAGAGCGAAGCGAGGTCGGTCTCTCGGCTTTTGGAGATTTTGGGAGGTTGAGACGTGGAACACTGGGCAATGGACTGCGGTGGTTTAACGTTTGGTTGAGGGCAGGGAGGGGGTAGGTATGACAGAGTGTAAAGTATGAGCAAAAACCAAGATATTACATTAATTAGAGGAGAAAATAATAATAATTATTATTATTAATAACTTTAGTCACATTGACAAGTTTCACTGAAATAACAGCACAAAGCAAACAAATAACTCCTGTTTATTTATTCTCACTTTTGAATTGTATATTATTTTTAAACTTAATATTCCTATCAAAATTGATTTCTCAAATACCGTGCCTCATTTTCATTTTAATGTTTCCTTTTTTATTTGGATCAAAGGAACTCCGTCTGACCGAGTCAATAAAATAAGGATAGATGCAATACATGGGAATGTAATCGTGGGTGATGTTTGGTACTGACTGACCGTGTGCTGTTCGTAGGAGGAACAGGTGAAGTGATGCACGACGCGGTGAGATTTGGAGGCGAGGCACACTGGGGTATAGGTGGGTTCAAAGTTGAGGTGGGTGGTGGGTTCAAAATTGAGGTGGGTGGTGGGTTCAATGTTGAAATGGGTGGCTGGATCAAAGTTGAAGAGGTTGGAGGATTCAAACTTGAGGCGGGTGGTGGCGGTGGAGGAGGTGGTGGCTTTGGTTTCAAGGGTTTCAAGGCTTTTAATGACTTCAATGTTTTCTGTGGTAACGCCATGGGAGATAACAGCAAATATGAAAAAGATTTGTAGGACAAAATCATTACAAAACTAGAAGGGCACTCGGTAGAGCGCATACCTCTGCCGGGCTGATCAGTTTACGTTTTATATCCCACTGATAGGCCGGATCTGGATTCGGACCTTAGCTAAAATCTAACCAGCTCGTTCTTGTCACTTAACCAACTCATCCACCAAGTTTTGGTTGAATCCGTACATAACTTTTTTAGATATCATGCTAGATACCGTTTTAGCCCTTTTACTCAATGGTGAAGAATCATTTTAAAATTCTGGGATCAGGTTTTGGATCTTCACCAAAATCGAATCAATTCTTCCGTATTACATTTCTTTCACCCTGTGTTCACCCAATGAGCCCACCAAGTTTTGGCCGAATCCGTCTTCAACTTTTTGAGATATCCTGCTTTATGTCGTTGTCGCCCCATCCCTCAATGGTAAAGAATCACTTTAAAAATTATCGGATCTCGATTCTGATCCTCACCAAAATCGAATCAATTCTGTCTTGCTATATACTGAACCGGTCCAGCAAGTTTTGGCTGATTCCGTCTGTCTCCAACTTTTTGAGATATCATGTTATATGTCATTTTTAGCCCAATCACTCAATGGTGAAAAATCACTTTAAAAATTCTCGGATGCAGATCGGATTCAGATCTTCACCAAAGTCGAATCATTCTGTCCTTGTCATATACCAAAGCTCTCCTCCAAATTTTGTCAGAATCCATCGACAACTTTTTGAGATATTTTGTTCAAAGACAAACACCCAAGAAAGACATGATACTTGCAAAATCCATAAAACATATTTAACCTCAAAAATAATTGATGGTTGAATTCAATGAATAAATATGCAAATCCTCTTCAAATCCCAGGTCAATCGGATGTAAATTGACAATTTTAGAAATTCGGCCAATGTTGACCTTTTGGCCTATGTTGACCTCATAATACAAATCCTCTTCAAAATTCAGTCAATGGGATGAAAATTGAGGATATGAGAATTCCAGCTTAGTTGTTGACCTTTGCTAGTGCCTTTGGTCCTGTTGACCTCAAAAATAATTGGCTGGTTCAATTCAGTGAACTGAAATATAAATCCCTTCAAATTTCAAGTCAATTGGATGAAAATTGAGGATTTTATAAATCCACGTAAGTTGTTGACCTTTGGCCTATGTGACCTTGATGCGACTTGCTTGTACCTTTTGGCTGATGATACCTCAAAATAAATTGGTGTTGAATTCAGTGATCTGATTTGCAAATCCTCTCTCTCTCCTCTCTCTCTCTCTCTCTCTCTCTCTCTCTCTCTCTTTTTCTCTCTTCCTTCCCATCCCCCACCACCCTCTTGTTGTGTTCCCTATTAACCCATATTCCTCAATATCGGTTCACTGTTCACTGTTTTACTTTCTGTTGTCTCGCTCTTCCATTCGCCTAGATTATGATTTTACCCAAAATATATAAATCCTAAAATAATTTGTTCTATTTTCCTGCCTTCCTTTTTACTTGCATTCATATTTTCTCTTCCATGTTGTCCCTCGTGATTGAGTAATTTATTTCCTTTTTGATCGAGTTCCCTCACTGTCACGTGATGTTTCTCAGCTGTTTAAAAAGTGCGTTTATGTTCGTGGGTAAGTTGGTCACCGTCGCTGTTTGACTTCACGATGTGGCTTTTGATTCCTGTGCTTGTTCTGCCAAATGTCCTGATGTACAACCTGAAAAGAGTGGGTGTTTGTGCTGGTTACAGGCATTGATTAGGGAGAGACTAAATTTGCCTCCATTAATGTCAAGCCTGGTGTAGACTCAAAGTTATTGAAGTGCCTGGCCTTGGATCTTCGGGTCTGGAAATGAGTTTTAGCCCCTTGTTAACCCATTAAATTAACACCAGGTGGGGTTGACTCATCCTGTCATCATTCCGAGGTCGTCGAAATGAGCACCAGGTTACTGGGACCAATGAGCCATTGGAGTATCTTGCATCGGGGTGGCGACCTCATCCAGGATGCAAGAAAAAACTACCTCGGCAAAGGGAAGCAATGGCTATTCTTATTCTTGATTTGATCTTGCTGCTCGATTTGATCATGCCCAATCTCTTGGTCTGTCCAGACCTTACAAAATGAGAGCATGATGTTTCCTTTCAACCATTTCCCACAAACAGAACGTTCGGATTCTTCTGCGTGGAAGCATCGGCATTTGATTATTGTGGAGTCATTGATTTGAATGAATCAAACAATTCAAGGAGGACGGGTGAGCTAATGGAGAGAACATTGAATGAGTTAGACATTGAAAACAAACTTATCCCACCTGGGGTGTCAGTCCATGTATGGTGAGCAACTCTTCAATTTTGGAGGAATGTGAAGGAGGTTCTGGAGAATGGACGGGAGCTGAGGCTGCACTCGGACCCGATGCTGGAGCCGAAGTTGAGTTCGCACCTAAATGTGAACATTGGGCTGCATTTGACACAGGAGCTGGAGTTCGAGCTGGAGCCAAAGCTGGATTCGAGCTTGGAGCTGGCATCAGGGGTGACACTGGTCCTGGAGCTTGTTGTACGGAGCGACGGAGTATTCGAGCTGCGAGGAAAAGGACCCCGGTCGCTCCGAAAGCCACCAGGATTGCAAGTAGAGCGATGGTCACGTCTACGTGAGAGGGGGGGTAGAAAGAAAGAGACCTCCACAGGGTGGTACCAAGTACCAGCACCCACAAAGAGCATGGCGTAAAGGTCACATTGATGTGCAAAGGATTACATTGACATCAGGTTTGGAAAGTCGGTTGAAACGTGGTGTTCTGAAAAAAAAACACAACAACCAAAAGCTTGATGCACAAGATACCTGGCAAGGAAATTAAACACCATTTGCAAAACGTCTTACCTCCACCTGCCGTGGGAAAATATTTCACGGTGGAAGTGCATCGAGCTAAATGATGGCGGTAAAGATGGGAATTAAAAGATGAAATCGACAGGTGCAGATCAGAGACACGGTGAGGAGGTTGAGAATCAGGCGTACCGCTGTGTGTCTGTGAACTCGGTGTCAAGTTGGGCAAGAGCTGCAGGAGTTCTGAGCAATGTGGAGATGAGATGGATGGTGATGGTGAGCACAAGCGGGACAGGGCACGCAGAGCGGCCCGGCACGGAGAATCGGTCCACGCGTCTCCTGCCATTCTTAAACAATTATTTTGAGCTCGATTAATAATGAGCAATGGTGTGTGTGTGTGTGTGTCGTGATGTGTGTGTGTGTGTGTGTGTGTGTGTGTGTGTGTGTGTGTGTGTTTATCTCAGGTATATTTGCATTCTCATCCTAATCGCACCTCACTGACCATCCTGGTTCCGCTCCGGATAAAGTTCATCCATTGAAGTACGTCACAAAGAGGTATAAAAGACAATGGTGCTTACCGTGGGTTCGCCTCCCCCACAAGCCTCGGTGTCCTTGTGCGTCCGAGTCCCGTGTATCGCTTTGCTCATCGGACACGAATGAATAGGGCGGAGGGGGTGAGAGGGGAGTGAGCTGTGCAGCCTCCAGCTCCCGAACAAGCATCACATCATCGCCAAAGCACAAGATCCAGGCGGTACTCCCTATATCCAGCCGGTACTCCCTATATCCAGCCCGGTACTCCCTATATCCAGCGTACTCCCTATTCCAGCCGTACTCCCTATATCCAGCCGGTACTTCCCTTATATCCAGCCGGTACTCCCTATATCCAGCCTGCACTCCCAATATCCAGCCTGTGCTGACTATATCCAGCCCAAATCCCTCTATCCTGCCTGTACTCCACATATCCAGCCTGTACTCCTTATATCCAGCTTGCACTCCCGATATCCAGCCTGAAATCCCTATATCCAGCCTATACTCCCTATGCCGAGCCTGGACTCCCTATATCCAGCCTGAACCCCCCATATCAGCCTGAACTCCCTATATCCAGCCTGAACTCCCTATATCCAGCCTGAACTCCCTATATCCAGCTTGCACTCCCTATATCCAGCCTGCACTCCTTATATCCAGCTTGCACTCCCGATATCCAGCCTGTACTCCTTATATCCAGCCTATACTCCCTATACCGAGCCTGAACTCCCTATATCCAGCCTGAACCCCCCATATCCAGCCTGAACTCCCTATATCCATCCTGCACTCCCTATATCCAACCTGAATTCCGCATATCCAGCCTGAACCCCCCATATCCAGCCTGAACTCCCTATATCCATCCTGCACTCCCTATATCCAACTGAATTCTGCATATCCAGCCTGAACCCCCCATATCCAGCTTGAACTCCCAATATCCAGCCTGAATTCCCCATATCCAGCCTGAGCTACCTATATCCAGCCTGAACCCCCCATATCCAGCCTGAACTCCCTATATCCAGTTTGAATTCCCCATATCCAGCCTGACCTCCCCATATCCAGCCTGAAACCCCTATATCCAGCCTGAACCCCCCACATCCAACCTGAGTTACCCATATCCAGCCTGAGCTCCCTATTTCCAGCCTGAATTCCCCATATCCAGCCTGAGCTCCCAATATCAAGCCTGCACTCCCTATATCCATCCTGAGCTCCCTATACTCAGCCTGCAAGTGTGTGTGTGTGTGTGTGTGTATGGATATATGTATACATATATATACACAAATATACTATTTATAACTGTCAGAACTGCCTGATATATATATATATATATATATATATATATATATATATATCTGTGTGGGAGTGGGGACCCATGCAGTGTTGAGCCCAATAGCCAAGGAGACTGGTAAGGCAGCACCAACGTTCTGTACAGAGTCTGGTCCCGATGGATGGAGATATAGATCCAGCTCGCCTTGTTCTCAAACCAACTGATTATTTATTCTTCATTTCAACTTGTCATTTGATCTTCACAATTTGGAGTCATTTGTGGAGTTTCTGTCGGAGTGGAAGGTTCCTGTGCACACGTGATCATAAATCATGGAACATTATATCCATGATAGGTGGAATCCCATTATTATTATGATTTGTTGCTACAGATTTTGTGATTACCATTGTCATTTTTGGTGGATCTTTTAACGAACGAACCTCAGCTCGATATATATATATGCATAATAGTGAAATGTACACTTGTTGTCATTGCAGAGAAATTAATTATAACTCTCGATGATGAATAGTTTGATGACTGGTAATCGAACTAGAGAAGAAAAAATACAAAATCTATTTGTTTTTTCTGATGATCTTCAGGTAATACGACGCGAGATGCAACGTGGAATAAATTCTCAAATCTCCAGTGTGAACTAAGATCTCGCAGTGGGCATTATATAAATGGGATGTGCTGAAAAATGCCATGTCGGATACGCCATGGGATGCCATGCGGGCATCGCACGCATGCCTCTCACCCGCACGGGTATGGCAATGGATGCCGTGCAGGCTGCCGCCACACAGGCATGCATGGAGATACGTCAGGCTGCGCCACACAGGAGGCCATGGATGCCGTGCAGGCTGCCCCAACCAGGATGGGCCATTGTAGCATGCCTCAGGCTGCGCCACACAGGATAGTGGCGCATGGGAGCCGTGCAAGTCGACTGCGCCACACAGGATGGTCCATTGGGATGCGTGCAGGCATGCCGCCACACAGGATGGGCCATGGGATGGCCGTGCAGGCTGCGTCCACACACGAATGGCCATGGATGCCGTGCAGGCTGCGCCACACCGGGCATGTCGGCAATGAGCCATACCGTGCGCTTGCGCCACACAGGATCGGCCATGGGATTGCCGTGCAGCGCTGCGCTCACACAGGATGGGCCATCGGATGCCTGTCTGCAGGCTGCCGCCACACAGGATGGGGAGCCATGGGATGCCATGCGGGCATGCGCCACACGCGGATGGGAAGGAGATGCCGTGCAGGCTGTGCCACACAGGATGGCCATGGGATGCCATGCAGGCTGCGCCACAGGATGGGCCATGGGATTGCCGTGCAGGCTGCGCCACACACGATGGCCATGGGATGTTGTGCGGGTGCCACACGGGGATGGGCCATGGGATGCCGTGCAGGCTGCGCCACACAGGATAGGCCATGGATGCCTGCAGAGCTGCGCCACACAGATGGGCCACTGGGATGGCCGTGGCAGGCTGCGCCATACAACAGGATGGCCATTTGATGCGTGCAGGGGCTGCGCCACAC
Organism: Eptatretus atami; assembly: GCA_035128595.1. NCBI lineage: Eukaryota > Metazoa > Chordata > Myxini > Myxiniformes > Myxinidae > Eptatretus > Eptatretus atami. Next base: position 55,905,154 of record CM068968.1, read on the forward strand.
AGGATGGGCCATGGGATGCCGTGCAGGCTGGCGCACACAGATGGGCCATGGATGCCATCGGGCTGCGCCCACACGGGATGGCAATGGGGATTACCGTTTCAGCTTGCGCCACACAGGATGGGAATGGATGCCTTGCAGCTGCGCGCAGCACAGATGCTTCGTAATTCCCTGTCAGGCTGCGTCCACACAGGATGCCCATGGGGATGCCGTGCAGGCTTGCCGCCACACAGGATGGGCCATGGTATCTCACGTCTCTCTTCACACGGGAATGGGCAATGGGCATGCTGTGCAGGTGCCGCCACACAGGATGGGCCTTGGATGCCGTGCAGGCTGCGCCACATAGGATGGGCCATGGGATGCCGTATCCCTCCCACAACACGATGGGCCATGGGATGTGTGCAGGTCTCCTTCTTTTGCCACATAGGATGGGCCATGGAGAATTACCGTGCAGGCGGCGCCACCACAGGCAATGGGCCATGGGAGACCGTGGCAGGCTGGCGCCACACAGGATGGGGCCATGGTCTGTGCTCTATAATTTCAGACTGGCCATGGGATGCATGCAGGCTGCGACCACATAGGATTGCGCCATGGCGATGCCGTGCAGGCTGCGCCAACACACGATGGCCATGGGATGTGTGCGGGCTGCTCCACACGGACTGGGCATGGTCGGAATGCCATGCAGGCTGCGCCCACACAGGATGGGCCATTTTATGCCGTGCAGCGCTGCGCCACACAGATGGGCCAGGATGCCGTGCAGGGCTTGCGCATTACAAACAGGATGGGCATGCGGATGCCGTGCAGGCTGCGCCACACAGGATGGGTCCAGGATTGCCGTTTGCAGGCTTGCGCCACACAGGAATGGGCCATGGATGACCATGCGGCGCTGCGCCACACGTTTTTTTTTCTTATGGGTCAATGGTGGTTGTGTGTGTGTGTGGTGTGTGTAGGCGCTTGGGTGTGGTCTCTAAGTGGGCTGCGCCACACAGGATGGGCCATGGGATTGCCGTCAGTCTCCCGCCACACAGGTATGGCGCCATTTGAGCCTGCCGGTGCGGCTTTGCCGCCACACAGGATGCGCCATGGGATTGCCTGCAGGCTGCGCCAGCACAGGACTGGGCCATTTGGGATGCCATGCGAGGCTGCGGCCACACGGATGGGCAATGGATGCTGTGCAGCTTGTGCCACACAGGATGGGCCATTTGGATGCCGGGCAGGCTGCCGCCACATTAGATGGGCCATGATGCCGCTGCAGGCTGCCCACACACGATGGGCCATGATGTTGTTGCAGGCTGCGCCCACATTAGGATGGGCCATTGATTACCGTGCAGCTTGGCGCCACACAGGATGGGCCATGGATTGCCGTGCAGCTGCGCCACACAGGATGGGCCCATGGGATGCCGTGCAGGCTGCGCCACACAGGATGGGCCATGCGGGATGCCGTGCAGGTCTGCGCCGCATGGGATGGGCCATGGGATATCGTGTGGGCTGCGCCGCATGGGATGGGCATGGGATGTCCTGCGGGCTGCGCCGCATGGGATGGGCCATGGGATATCGTGTGGGCTGCGCTGCACGGGATGGGCCATGGGATGCCGTGCAGGCTGCACCACACAGGATGGGCCATAGGATGTCCTGCGGGCTGTACCGCACGGGATGGGCCATTGGATGTCGTGCGGGCTACACCACACAGGGTGTCCATGGGATGTCGTGCGGGTTGCACCACACAGGATCCCATGTGGAGGATGCTTCATGGAGGATGCCA
>CM068968.1:55910296-55932935 GCA_035128595.1 Eptatretus atami
GATTTCAAGGTTAGGTGCTGGCATTTTGGAGGCCCTGGTGATTTGAAAGTGCTTGTTTTTGGAGGCTTTATTGATTTCAGGGTTGTAGTAGTTTACGAGGCAATGGTGCGCAAGAAGTCCAGGTGTACTCTGTCCCAGATATTGAAAATCCCAGAGGTTTTTTTTCTATCAGACTTTAGTTGAGGTTCTCACGTGGAGGCAGTCCTTGTAAATAGACATTCATGCTGGTGTGCTTGTGTGAATACTACCCCATGTTCAGATTTGTAAAATAAATGATAGATTACACTGTTGCGGCTCTGTGAAGCCGACACTCCCCCAAGGAAATGGCACCCAACATGCAGTGGTCCTGAAACACTTATTTCATTTGTATTCTTTCAGTTAGCTGTTAGCTCTTCCATTGTGTCTAGTAGGTAAATGGGACAAGATGCATTATGCAGGGCTGTTAGGTAGGTCTTCAATCAACTTTGCTATTCTTTCACCTATTCCACTTTAACTCCACACACGACCTCTTCACGCATGCATGCACGCCAGACCAAACAGAAACGTATACCGCAGCAGCATCATTAGCATACGTGCCTCAGACACCTCACCTCAGACCCTCACGATGTTTACCACGATGCTACAACCCTCACCATAATCACCACAATGCCTTCTAAAAATCCCCACAGTAACCTACACTCGACCTCCTCACCTCAATCACAACAAACGCTTCAGCCTCCACCACCACCGCTTCAACCGTTCCCAACACTTCAACATCCTTACCACAAACACCACAGCACTTACCCACCTCACTACAACCGCCACAACCACAGTTAGTACACTGGATGCTCACCACAGTCCTTTGGGATGCCAGGGAACAGAGGACATTGCGAGTCAGAACACATTGGCATGTTACTCGAAGTGCAATTATGCGCTGGGACTCATTCATGACGTCTGGGTAGCCCTGGCACTTCGCTAAATAACAACGCTCGAATGGAGCCCAGCGCACGTTCATGGCTGGAGAGCACTCCCAGAACCCACGCCCCATATAAATCTCAGAGCTCCATTGCGTGGCCAAGCCCGGGAGAAAATGAAGCCATTTTCGGCTCCGGAGTCTGGCGGGGAGGGGCTACTCCTCAGTGTGGTGTCTGTGTGCCAATGAGAATGTTCAAATATGCCTACAAGGCCTTTTGATCTGTTTTCGAGCTCCTCCTTCACCCGGGCTCTATAAGGACAGTGGCAGAGAGCCGAGAGCGGATCTGACTCACTCACCAAGCCCGATCCGACAGCACCAGTCACCGAGCAAGAGCAACACTGACCGAGTTGCGAAAGCAGTGCGAGTCACCGAGACCGAGCAAAACGAGCAGTTACCGGGTCATCACCGGATCATCGGCAATCAGCTTCCGCTGTGTTCCGCAACCAATACTCATTACCATTTACAGATTCTCTCACACGCCACGTTAAGCTATCCTCTCACACTTCTGTCTTCTCTGTTGTAGACGCAAATCACAAAAAGGGCAACTACAGATCCACACACCTGCACTCCTCCTCTTCTGTGTCCCATTTGCACCCCATTTGCACCTCCCACTCACACACTATAGACACCCATAGTTTTCTTTCCTCCTTCCTCCTCGTAAGCAACTGGAAAGTACAGGTCCGTTGGTCACGCCAGGTATTGAATGAGGTCGAAAACCCCTCAACTGCCTCTCCTCTTTCTTGCTCTCTAGCTTTCTTGGGTGTGAGTCTGATGGCACCTCGAATGTTCGCATCAGATAAGAATGTGTAAGTTCTTTATATCGGTTCAGCTATGCCCTGTGTCTTCTTTTTGTACATAATTGCATTTATTTTGCCGCTCCCCACGAATCCTTGCTTTCCCTGCTGTACATTTTGTGGAATAAAACCCTTTTGAGGACTGCACATACTTTTCCTCACCCCTATAAATGTACCCAGCCCGTTTCGTCTTTTCCTTCATTGGTCCAGCATGTTCCGCACGTTAGTTTAGCCGGGAAAGTTCTGCCCCACTAATTTGCTCTTGTTAGCCAGCACACACTCACTGTATCACTCGGCAGTAATCCGGGTGTGCGCTGAGGGCACGAGACCACCTTTGGTTCGGCCATCCACAGGTAAGGTATCACGTGAGGTTATGTAACCCTGCCAGGATCGGCAATGCTAATCGGCGTTCGTGGTTGCTTAGCACCCCGCCGGTGCACGCAGTTACCTGCACCCAGCGGCCTCAGGACCGGGCATTAGGGAGGGACCGGAGAGCTTCCCCTCGTAGCGAGCCTCGAACCCCGAGTCCGTAATAATACAAAACCTCGGCTCGTGGAAGTGCAATCAATGAAGTTGATCTCTAGTTTTGTGTAAAAGTCAAATTTAGCTCCAGTTCGGATCGATCGCAGTTTCGTTTTGGGATCGCTCTCTTGAATCCATCATTTTGAGCACACTGCATCAAGGATAGCTGAGAAGGAAACCATTTAATTCTGGACATTAACATGTCATGGCATAGAAAATAAAAGGAATATTATACAGTATATATATATTTTTCTTTACAAATATCTTTCAATCTCATGTACCTTTGGTCTGATAGTAAACTGCACCGTGTAGAGAAAACAAACACGCAAGTTCATATAATGCTTGTACATATTATTGTACTACTTAAAGTTTGCTCATAAAATCGAGCTTCATTTTCCCTGATAGGATGTCCTCACCTGACAGGACATTCTCACCTCATCTCTTTTCATCTCTCAATCACCCAATTGCAACACACCTCAAACGATCATCCTTCATGGCAAACCTTTCGATACGGACAAACCTTTCCGGCATTTTACCCTGGACTTGCGAAGCAGGAAAATTGTAATGACCTTCGCTATTTTTTTTACCATGCCACCACCACCTGAACAACACACTGATTCCATCATGATATTAATACTTCAGTACGGTCTTGTCAAATTGGTATGTAAGCTTCTTTTTCACTTTCCTAACCTCTCCAGTGCGGCTGTAGTTTCGAAGAGCCCTGGCCATTTTCTGATACGTCATTTCCTTGCGGTTACCCTTTCTGTTACCCCAGCTCTGTGCTAGCTCTTCCTTGTGCTTGGAGGAGAACTGGAAGACTCCTTCTGCTTCGTTGACCCACCACACACAATGCTCCATCTTCCTCTCTCTCAGCACCTCAAGGAGAAATTGGTAAAGCCTCAACTTTTTTCGACCTAGGGAAGAGGTGTGGAGGGAGAGCAGATTGAGTGTAAGGGAAGGGGAAGTAGGACTCCTATCACATGCCAATCAAACATTTCACGCATAATCGAGAGTTCAATGATGAACTCGGTTAACAGCAAACTTTGCCTCACTCTCTACTGTTATGGTGCAACAGGTTACCTGCCGGGTGAAAGTTTGTGGCTCTTCCCACGAATTGTGTGTGAGAAACGTGATTGGACATGTGAAGTCATTGTTATTGAGGAAGTGCTTAGTTGTTCCTCCTTTGGCCTTGCCATAAAGCTGTGAAACTGTGGTGTCAGGTGTTCGGTGGCATCATGGTACTGTAGTTTAGACTGCATTATTTAGTGGTATTCTTCATGTTATTCTTCCATAATATACAGGACTTGCACATGCAACCATAGCTGGTTGACTCGGAAGACCATCCATCTGTGAAACTGACTTGCTATGTCTTTTATCTCCTGTTCTTCCCTCCAGTCCTTCGAGACTGACTACCCATTTACATGTTCATACTTTTTCCCATCCTCTTCTACTTCAATGACACTATCCATCCCCCCCCAAACCACCCCCCGACACCCCCTTCACAATGCTCACACTGTGTTGTGTATCTGTGGTATTTGTTCTCCTGTTACCCTCCACCCCTCTGTTAGTGATGTCTTCCATGAACATCGACTTCTGGAGGAGAGAGAGAGAGAGAGAGAGAGAGAGAAGAGAGAGAGAGAGAGAGAGAGAGAGAGAGAGAGAGAGAGAGAAGAGGAGAGAGAGAGAGAGAGAAAAAAAAAAAAAAAAAATTATGGCTTTTCAAAATTATCGATAAACCTTTAAGCAGCGAAGCGCAATGGGCAAAACAACCAAACTGTAGATACGAAAATGAATTAATACCTGGCAGGGAGCACTTGATGATGCTTTGGGTTGGAGGAACCAAAGACAACGGATAAAGATGTTGTCCAGCAATTGATTGCATAATAGGGACTGAGCTCTGAACCCGGGTCCAAGTGGCCGTTCCAGGATCGTCGTCCGAATCCGAGAGCTGAAGGACACGTTCCTCTGAATCGGACAATGAGGTCGTGGAAGCAGGGGGTGAAGAGGTTGGACATGGAGGAGAAGACGTGTTGTATGACGGTGCTGCATGGACGATTTCTGGGAGGGTCTCATAGTAAGGGGATTGGTACTGGAAGGGTAGGGAGGTGGGAATGCACAAAAACTTCAGTGAATTATCGAGAACCTTTTGCCAATGTATTTGATATTTATTTAAAACGTTATTAGTAGTTAAACTCCAAAGGTCTATCTCCTGCAAGACCTTTATTCTCCCGACCCTTTAATTCCCTGAACCGGTCTGCTTACCACACTGTGGTAATGGGTTCCCATATAAGGCGTTTCGGTGTAAGTAGCGAGGGCTGGGAGGCAGTAGGATGCCGATGGCACATTGGGTTGAGACCCTGGCTGGATCTCATCTCCGTAAAGAGTGGGCAGTTGTAGAAGAAGATCGTGAAGTTCATGACTGGACGAGCGCTGGAGTTCAGTGAAATGTTTGCCATAGGCATCCACATCCGAAATAGCACCGGAGGGATAAAGGAAGCTGGGGTCTAGAGAGCAATGAAAGAGAGAGCACAGAGGAGTATTTAGCTTGTTATGCAGAATAAAAATGATGGGGACAGGGATTTGGTCTCTTCTTCGATCCTCTAAGTCGAAGGCCTTGTTTCACCGTATGCTAGGCATGGCCATCGAAAACAACTTGGAAGACGCTTGTTACTTAATACTTATCTCTTCCCTTGTTTATTTGTGCTTACATAACTTGGAGATTCTGATAAGCTGAAAAGGCCTGATTTAGCAGTCCATTTATCACCCACTTGGTTGTCTAAGGTCTTGTTCTTATGGAATTTTGCCACTCAATGGGCCTCATCGTAGAAGATGTCATCACAGGATTCACTATTTGTTTCAAAATATTCTGGATGGGCCCTTTCTGCAAAGCTCAAGCTTGAGCTAAAACAAAACTGAAGTGCATGCTGCTCAGCACATGCTGCCGCAACAATGGCCTGTTCAAAAAGGAAAATGAATCGTAGTTGTGAAATAATGGGACCTGTGTGAATAACCAACTTGAGTTGGACTAATATGATTTTAGGACTTCTCGAGGTTAATTTAATAAAACTGAGGGCAACACATTCCAATGCACATCCTAGGATGTGCCAAATACAAGGTTATTCAAAATCAACACTCGAACAACAAAGAACAACAAGCGAGCTGATGATCCCCCAAATGGCGAAGCAGCTCTGGCTTACTTGGTTATCTGACTTGTGGAGGATACAATTCTCAACCTCAAGATGTCATCAGAGGCACTTCCTCGTGGTCTGTTCGAGTTCCAGGAGATTTCTAGATGATGGCAGGTCCATATATTTGGTTTAAGTTAAAGCTGAAAGACATGTTCATTGACATTCCACCCAGGTGCACATACAAGGGGCCATAATGAGTCGTGCATCACCGCTAATCAACAACATGACTAATGCCACAAATGGCAGTCATTTCACCATCAGGAGCTATGCAGTTATTGGCTCCAAGTTGATGTCACCAGGAGTCATTTGCTTGGACCACTGAATACATCACGTCAGATGGAAAACCCATGACGTAATAAAGATGAGTTGGGATTAGTGTCAAAAAGTCCACAGCACCATTTTCTCTTTATCAACATCAGTGATGAGGAGCAGACCAACCGGTGGCTTTTTGACATCCGACGTATGCACGACTAGTGATGACTCTCCATGATGACTGACGTAGTTAAGTGCTGCTAAATCTGACATCATTTGCTTAAGAAAATACTTCCTCCGAAGAAAATGTCCCCAATTCGTTTGTCTCTCTACCTGACCATTGTCTCTTCGGCTTCTGTCGTTCTGAACCCTTCCCCGGTGGTGGGGTTGCAGTTCACCCCAATAACATTTCTCACGATCCATGGACTGCATTCCAATAAAATGGACATTATCAAAGCTTTTCGACTTGCATTACTCAAGATAAAACCACAAGCAGATGAAGAAGAAGCACCAAACTCTCATTTATAAAGTTACAATGTCATGTCCTCAACGTTGATTGGTCGAGAGAAAGAAAGGACGGGATTACCTGATTGGTGGAACCATGAAGCATCATGAATAATGAGTGGGTGGAAATGAACCCAACCTATCCCACCTCTCTCTTACTCATATGTGGGGATTTCAATTGTCACCATGCCAATTGTTTTGGTATTAGTGCCTCTTCAACCAACTACATCACCAAAGCAAAGGACTTCAGTGACTCTATGGCCCTGACCCGATCTGTGAACTCCTTTCTTTTGGACCTGGTAAAGACCAACTTTTCTTCTATCTCCTGTTCGTCCACTGCTCCATTTGGTTCATGTGATAATGTTCTTGTGAGGGTCCACATCTGTGTTGGTGGTGTCAAAGAGCCACCTCGGCACCGCAGAGGCTGGCGGTTCACACAGGCCGACTGGAAGGGACTGCAAGCTGCCATCTCACTTTAGGATGTCTTCTTTGTCCATTGCTCCCAATATTGATGCCACCCTGGAATTCTACCGCAAAAGCCAGCTTTCTCTCATCTACAGGTTTATCGAATATCTGCTGCAGTTATCATACCCATACTTTCACCCCCATTACACTGAATCCTATAGTGAGGCCGTTGCTTTCAAACAATTTCCCTTCTCTTCATGGAAGGCATGTCTGAGGTCGTAAGTACCACAAAGCCCACAACAAGTGTGTCAAATCTCAGAATAGGTAGAAAACACCTGGCCATCCTCAAGGCTGAACTCCCTTCCTCAAGGTTGTGGTGGTGAAGTGTCAAGTCTGTCTCGGGAGTATGTTCCCCTTTCATGGCACCAAAGCCAACTCCCTCACTTCAAATGGCACCAAAGCCAACTCTGCTTGCAAGAAGGCTGGATGGCTGAACTCTGTTTGCTTCCAACTCTCACGTACCCAACCCCAAACTTTACACAGTCATACCCAAATGCTCCTACATCATGCAGTTCTCACCTGAGACGGCGAAGAAGCTTCTGGTAATTATTGACTCCGATTCTGCGATAGACCCAGACAACATCAGTGCCTGCGACTTGTAAACCTGATCTGCACCTCTGACACATCATCTTTCTGCTCTGTTCAACCTCTCATTTGCCCTAGGTGAGCTACCATCCACTAGGAAGTTGGTCGACATCACTGAAATACACAAACATCGTGCAATAATAGATCCTCTAACCCACAGGCCCATTAATTTTTTCTTGAATTGTTAAGCAAAATCATGAAATCCATCATTACAGTTGACATCATATCTGTCCTTTAATCCAAAGGCCTGATCTCAGAACATCGGTTCAGATTGATACCCAGTTACTCCACCCCAGACATGCAGTGTCTGCTCTCATAACAGTGGATGGAGAATGTCAATCTCAGACAACAGATAAAAGCCATTTCTCTGGACATTTCTCGAGCAGGTTATTGGCACCCTGACTTGCTTTCCGAATGCTCTGCCGCCCCACATGGCTTATCGACTTCCTCCGCTCTCATAGTCAGTGCGTAGCTTTTCACGGGAGCCTCTCATCTCCTCTCCCTGTTGATGCTGGAGTACCCTGAGGCAATGTCTGGTCCCAGTCCTGTTTGTCATATTCATTAATGATCTTTCTGAATATTTGTAAAAATTCTCCTGATCCCTTCGCAGACTACTCCACCCTCTGTGTAACACTCTCATCCTTCACGTAGGAAGGCAGCAACCTTTTCCCACTCTATAGACCTTGATAGCATCATTAGCTGCTTAAACACTTGGAATATGTCTTTCAATCCAGAAAATCTCACACTCTCACTCTCTCCGAAAGGACCGTCTGGCACTCTCCCATTTACTTCGTTGACAAACCATTTAAAATTCTGTCACTCAAACTTTTCGGCCTCAAAATCAGCCACAATCTCTCTTGGCCAAATCATATCGCAATTGGTCTCCAAAGCCAGCCACCAACTGGGTGTCCTCTATTGTGCCAAGTCCTTCCTTGGCATGTCCAAACTTCGAACTTTCAACAAGGCCTTCATCTGCAGCTTCATGGAGTATTGATTGCTTTCCCCTTTGGCCTGACATCCTTGCCTCACACCTTTCACCTTCTTATGACTTTGAGAACAAGACCCTGAAAATCATTGGAATCTTCAATCATGAAAGGTTACTCCACCATTATAAACATGGTGGGCTTTGTGTCTTTGAATGTTTCTTTACCACACACACACACACACCACACACACACACACACACACACACACACAGGTTCCTCCAGGGCACACTTGGTCTGCCAATAAGCCACTTCTGCTGAAACTCCCAAAATCCAGGCTCACTGCTTACCTCCACTCGTTTGTTCCTCTTTTTTGTCTCATCAGTAGAACCAACTTCCTCAGTCGGTTAAATCATTCTTCCCCCTACCCCCCAGGCTTTGAGATGGCTGTTCACCACCTCCTTCTTGGATAATTTATCAGCCATAATGACTCGGTACATGGTCTTTCTTACCCTAATACCCTCTCAAACACATCTCTTCTCTTCATGGTAATTGTGCCCCCCCCCCCTGCCCCCATCTCTGTCCTCCAGTTTTTGTCTGGTCTTTCCTTCCTTTTCTTGCATCCTTCTTCTTTCTGTGTTCTTTTGAACTTGTGTTTTTTTAATTAGTGTGGTGTTCATGAATTGGTGTGGTGTTGATGTGGCACAGGTATGATGGGCTGAATGGACTCCACCTGTGTCTAACTTCCTTGAGTGTTTCCATGATCCTGAAATTTTAATGTCAAACAAACATGGTGAGGGTATTTCAGTTACTTTTTGTTGGAAACCTCCACTCCTTTGTCCACCAAGATCTCACCAATCTAATTTAGATGAGTGGAAGAAAAGGCCTCCGCACTTATTCTACTTCTGTGGAGATGCCGTTGCAGTGGCTCCTGCTCGGAGCTCATTTTTCAGTTCTCAGCAGTTTATTTCCAAACATGCGATATCCAGGATGCAACTTGTTTCATCTGATGGTTCCTCACTCAACATCTTCACTCATTGAGATAGCCAGCTCTCCAGCCAGGCAATTTAGACCATCCTTCATACCTATACTCTTTGTATGAACGATGTTCCTCTTGCCAAACGGATACAAAGCTCAGTATAATACAAACTCCTTTGTAGTCACATTGAGCTTCCGAAAGACCTTATGAGCCCGTTCTGCCAGTGTGAGCAACAGTTGCGATGATTTTAAAGTTTTTGTTCTGCTTTTATGTGAATGCAATGAAGAATCGCAGAAACTCCGGTGATACTCTCGGTTAATGCGCATGTTGACACAGACATACTGTTTGTGTAAAAGACCTGTTGGAGACCCCTTAATTGTCATGAGGATTTTTTTGTGGATTGCAGGTCACCACACAATAGCCACAACATGACTTCCCCCATTCTTCCTTCACTTATGAGGGCCATTCACCTCTTTATTCAGTGATTCGCAACAGAATGCCATGGAGGCTTGTGGATCAAATGATCTTTTGCACTATCTGCTCAAGCATCTGGTGCCACATCTAACTCATCATTTCCACCACCGAAGGTGGATGGAGGTTACGTTTTCACCCGTTTGTCTGTCTGTCTGTTTGTCTGTCTGTAAGCAGGGTATCTCACAAGGTTGTGCCGTTGTGAATACATTCGGACGAAATTTGGTGGACATGGCGGGTGTGTGACAAGGACAAATGGATTAGATTTTGGTGAAGATCCAGGTCCGGATCTGGATACTATCATTTTTAAGTGATTCTTCACCATTGAGAGAAGAGTCCAAAAACGATATACAGCATGATATCTCAAAAAGTTGTGGATGGATTCGAACAAACTTGGTGGATGAGTTGAATAGGTGACAATAACCAGCTGGTCAGATTTAGGTTATGGTCCGGATGCAGATCCGACCAATCAGTGGGACACAAAAACGTAAACTGTTCAGTTTGGCGGAGGCATGCGCTCTACCGAGTGCCGTTCTAGTTTCACCTTGCACCACAACCACTTGGCTTCAAGAGGTGGAAGTGGCTCTTAGTAGTTGGAGAGGTACCGCACACACCACGAGGACTGGTACAATTCAATTTGGGGTTTCTGCAGAACCTTCACGTAGCCATTGTCTGCGATATTGGCCTATAAAGATCTTTTAGTTTCGCAATTGAGAACATAGAGCTAAGGAATTGTGGGAAAAAAGTCTTGTGCTCTTGACTGTCACCGCAAAATAAATTGTTATAGTGAAAGAAGAGACAGATGATTAGATATTTGTGCAAACTGAGAATGGCATCAGGTGGTTCAAGTGAATGAACTCCATAATGCATGTAAAGTTTGTCTGTCTAATATTTCGCCATTTCCTGTCACTAGCCCAAGGCAGGAAGCAGCTGTCCTTGTGCAGCTTCCATTTCCTGAACAAATGAGCAGAAAGGGATTTTTTGGGGGGTCTGCTATCACTGCACTTGTCCAGAGTAAAAACTAAATAACATTCATTATTTTTTCCAACTACAATATAATGATTGCCATGATTCAAGTTTTGTTTATAGTATTGCGAAATATTCACCAATAATTGTGGCAAATACCAAGTACGTGTTGGTATTTGCTGTTTGAGGGAGTGGAGGTTGGCATTGGGGTTTATGGTCTCAAACAGGTGTTGTGATCCTGGGATGCCCACTAATCCCTTTCCTGTAATATGCACGATCACAGGCTCAGCTTCACAGTCACGTGACCTCTGTCTGCATCCTGATTGGTCAAGGTCGCTTAATGACTACATTCTGAGGACATTCAGGTCAAAAAATATCTGATACATTTCAAATAGAAGGGGATACCATCCTAAAGAACAATATTCTGCCTAAAAAAAAAATTAAGAACCAATAGTTGGGTAAGTGTACCCGTGTACCCACACATGCTTGTTTTTGCCTTTTTCTATACATAGTCTAGCTTCAGAGAGGAGCTACAAACAGAACGGACAAGGACGTAAAATTACAGTGGAAAAAGAGTGGGTGGAGAAGCAGAGGGTGGGGGAAACACACAGCAGGGGAGAGAGACAAAATGGAGGTAGACATGGAGAAGAATAAGAGCAAGGGTGAGGACATGGAGAAAATAGGATGGATAAAGCTGTAAACTCTCAATCACAGAAGTTGAAGGGAAAACTGGAGAAGCAGAAATGGAACAAAAATAAAAGTTAAAAATAAAAATTAGATATAAAATTAAGAGGAGGGTAAGGGAACCGGGTAACCTGTAAACCCTGAAAGTGCTGGGTTTAGAGAGGGTTCACGAGGGTATAAAATATCATGGTTATGGATGAGGAATGTCCTTGTGGAGAGAGTACTTCGCATCAGGCTGAGCTAGGTGTGAGGTGGGGGGCCAGCCCAAAGGGGAGAGAAGTACTCCATCAAGCTGTAAATGAAGGCATTGTTGGTAGATATTAGTTCAGTCAGTGACTGGCTTTTCAGGCCAACTTAGATGACTATATGTTTCAGCATCAACGTAAGTCGATGTGGAGTACAAGTTGAATTGGATAATTTTCCCATTTTTCTTTCCTTCATTCATAGATAAGTCGATTTGGAGTGGAAGAGGAAGCTAGATCAACTCGAGTAGTTTGCAAAACTGTCAGCCAGAACAATATAGGTGCTAATTCCACCCTGACACTGTCACAATGCATCGCCAGCCACTACTTCTCGGGTCATGAATATTAATGAGCTATTTTGTGCATATTATTTGAACTACTTTGTGGGATGACCTTTCAGATAAATTAGGAGTGTAAATATTTTTTAAATATTATCAGATACAGGCACAGTATTTAAAACAAGCTACATCATTATCAGCATCGTCTTAAACCATAGATAAGTCGATTCTGCGTACAAGTCGAGGCCAGAAGTTCTGGGAAAAAAGGGATCGACTTGTATGCTGAAAAATATGGAATGTGGTTTGCCAAAGAACATGGCTTATGGTGAGGCCAAAAGGTTTGAAAGACTGAACTTCTTCAAGAAGATTGTTAAGGAAATGGATGGGAGAGTTCACCAGACAGTCTTTTCGAGGGGAGGGGAGAGATTGAGATAGTCAGGATCGAATGACATATTCCAAGTGTTTGACCAACTCGTGATTTTATCAAGGTCTGAAGAGAGGGAAGAGGCTGCTGCCTGCCGATCTGAAGGATGAGGGATGCTGCAGCAGAGGGTGGGGTCATCAGCAAAGAGATAAAGAGGGTTTTTCAGAGTCGGAAAGATCGTTGATGAAGATTAGGAACAAGACTGGGCACAGAACACTGCCTTGGAGCAGTCCAGCCTTGACAAGGAGAGGATATGAGAGGACCCCATTGAGAGCAACATGTTGGCGATGAGTGGAAGAAGTCAATAAGCCATGAGAGGAGGTGACCTTGGATGCCATAAGCAGAGAGTTTGGAGATCAAGGCGTGGTGCCAGACTGTATGAAATAATTGACATATCCAGAGAGACAGCCCTGATCTCTGAGATTGAGGGCCTCAATCCATTGTTGGGAGTTGCAGAAGCAGCATGTCCAGGGATGAGTGACTGAGTCTGAAATCAAGCTGTTGGAGAAAAGGAAAGTTTTGATGCCAACTGTGATGATGGATTATATGACCACTTGGGTACAGTGATACCCCAAGTAATATTTTTATTTATTTTTAGTAATAGTTTTGTATTTATTTGAATTATTTTGCATATATTACAGGTAGTATTTTGTATTTCCTGTAGTATTTTGTATTTATTGTAAGTAGTATTTTAATGTATGATGAGTACTATCTTGTATTTAGTACAAGTGGTATTTGTATTTGTTACAAGCAGTATTTTGTATTTTCCTGTATTCATTATAAATATTTTTTATTTATCATAAATATTATTTTGTATTCATTCTAAGCACTATTGTTTTTGATTTAGTATAAGTAATAATAACCATTCCTTTTACACAGTGAAGAACATAGGGCTGTCGAAGCAGTTTTATTGGCTAAGAAGTACAATCCTGGACGGGTCGCCACTTCGACACAGGAAACTCGAATGGCTTATTACCCAAGTAAGCTGGTTGGTACTCATTTTTTTCCGACCTTGGAAGGATAACAGCCTGAGACAACCCACCTGGTGTTATTACAGGAGCTCAAACTCAAACCCTAAAATCTTAAGCCAGCTACCTTGTCCGTTAAGCCAACACCAGGCTTATTTAGTACAAGTATTATTTTAAATATTAATAGAAGTACTATTTTGTATTTATCTTGTATTCATTGGGTTGACAGAATGGCCTAGAGGTATGCACACTTAAAGTTATTTAAAGTAGTATTTATTCTAAGCTGTCTAGCAGCCTGAGTTTGATTCCCAACCTAGATATAAACTGTTGGTCTGGTGTTTCACAGGCAGGGTGATTCATCAATGTGTGTGCCGTCCCTTGGATGGATGCTAAACGGGCGTTCCATCTGCCAGCATTCGTTGGTGGGCGATAATGATGATCCCATGGTGTCCTTCATGAAAAGTGGGCACGCTATTGCCGGCATCATGGCCAAATTCCAAATTCCTGCCCTAACTAGTCGAACGTCAGGCCTGGCTAGCCGGTTTGTGAAGACTTGGGCCAAGCTTCCCCCGGCCAACCCCACAAGAAAGGTGGGATAATGGTGCCGTTAAATAATGACATCTTGTATTCATTATGTGTTATTTTGTATTTTTTATGAGTAGTATTTTGTATTTAGCACAAGTAGTATTTATATTTATTTGAAGTAGTTGTTTGTATATAGTACAAGTTGTATTTGTATATTTTAAGAGTACTATGTTGCATTTACCTTGCATCCATTAAAAGTATTATTTTTTATTTATTATAAGTATCATTTTTGTATTTATTTTGTGGTATTTTGTATTTAGTACAAGTCGTATTTGTATGTATTATAGGTACTATTTTGTATTTATTATTAATGGTATGCTGTAGTTATTGTAAGTAGTATTTATTATATGTAGTATTTTGTATTTATTATTGGCGAGATGCTGCAGTTATTTTAAGTAGTATTTATTTTAAGTACTATTTTGTATATATTATTAGTGGTATGCTGTAGTTATTGTAAGTAGTATTTATTACATGTTGTATTTTGCATTTATTATTAGCGATATGCTGTCGTTATTTTAAGTAATATTTATTACATGTTGTATTTTGCATTTATTATTAGCGATATGCTGTCGTTATTTTAAGTAATATTAATTTAAATATTATTTTGTATTTATTTTTAGTGGTATGCTGTAGTTATTTTAAGTAGTATTTATTATAAGTATTATTATGCATTTATTATTAATGGTATGCTGTAGTTATTCATAATAGTATTTATTATTGGTGATATGCTGTCGGTATTTTAAGTAGTATTTATTTTAAGTATTCTTTTATATTTATTTTTAGTGGTATGCTGTCGTTATTTTAAGTAGTATTTATTACATGTCGTATTTTGTATTTATTATTGGTGATATGCTGTCGGTATTTTAAGTAGTATTTATTTTAAGTATTATTTTGTATTTATTTTTAGTGGTATGCTGTAGTTATTTAAAGTAGTATTTATTATAAGTACTATTTTGTATTTATTACAAGTGGTATGCTGTAGTTATTATAAGTACTATTTTGTATTTATCATTATTGGTATGCTGTAGTTCTTAGAAGTAGTATTTATTAAAAGTAGTATTTTGTATTTATTATTTGCGATATGCAGTAGTTATTTTAAGTAATATATATTTTAAGTACTATTTTGTATTTATGAAAGTAGTCTGCCATCGTTATTGTAAGTAGTATTTATTGTAAGTGCTATTTTGTATTTATCATAAGTGGTATGCCGTAGTTATTGCAAGTGGTATTTATTTTAAGTTGTATCTCGTTTTTATTTTTTGTGGTATGCTGTAGTTATTTCAAGTCGTATTTATTATTAGTGGCATGCTGTAGTTATTTTAAGTCGTGTTTATTATTCGTAGCATGCTGTAGTTATTTTAAGTAGTATTTATTGTAAGTACTATTTTGTATTTATCATAAGTGGTATTGCAAGTGGTATTTATTTTAAGTGGTATGCTGTAGATATTTCAAGTGATGTTTATTATTAGTGGCATGCTGTAGTTATTTTAAGTTGCAGTTATTCTAAGGAATATATTGTGTGTTAATTTAAGTGGTATTTATTTTGAGTTCTATTTTTTATTTCTCTTTAGTGGTATGCTGGAGTTATTTTAAGTAGTATTTATTATAAGTCCTATTTTGTATTTCTTATTGGTGGTATGTTGTAGTTATTTTAGTAAAGCCTGGTGTTGGCGTAGTGGTTAGGGTAGCGGCATGGGATCCAAAAGGTCCTGAGTTCAAGCCCCGTTGGCCGCTTGAATAAATACACACCAGGAGGTTAACTCAGCCTGTCATCCCTCCGATGTCGGCGAAGTGAGTACCAGTGTACTGGGCCCGGTGTATGCCCCGGTTAGAATAGGTGTACCATATCCCTGTGTCGCAAGAGGCGACCAGGGTTGCGTCAGGAAGGGCATCCGGCGTAAAACCTGTACCAAATAACTATGCGGATCATATGTATGATCCGCTGTGGCGACCCCCAACGGGAGCAGCCGAAAGAAGAAGAAGAAGAAGTTGTAGTTATTTTAGTAACATATCGTGTTATTTTATGTAGTACTTATTATAAAGTAGTATTTTGTTTTATTATTGGTATGTTGTAGTTATTTTAAGTAGTATTTATTATAAGTGCTATTTTGTATTTATTATTATTTGGATGTTGTAGTTATTGTCAGTAGTATTTTGCATTTCTTGTTCGTGGTTTTATATTGTAGTTATAGTAAGTAGTATTTTGTATTTATTAGTGGTATTTATTGAAAGTATTATTGTGTATTTATTATTCATGATATGCTGTAGATATTTTAAAGTAATATATTGTGTTATTTTAAGTCATACTTATTATAAGTAGTATTTTGTATTAATATTGGTATGTTGTAGTTATTTTAAGTAGTATTTATTATAAGTACTATTTTGTATTTATTATGAGTGGTACTACCAGAATACCCACCCGATGGGCGATCTTTTTCCAAGCCTGCAACACGTTCTTCTGATGCATACCTATATTTGGGCGGTGTATAGGCAACTGACAGCTCTGCATCCGAAAAATACAAAAATAATAACCCATGAAATTATGTGCATGAAGTAAAAACATACCTAATGCTTATAATTCAAAACACATCACTGCACTGGAAAATTGTGGAGACAGAAATACTGCACTGTAAATGGTGAAGACTTGTAATACCCTCCGCTATCTGGAGGCGGTGCTACATGATGCACATTTACATAGAAAATGTGTGTCCCATCCCCCCCCCCCCCCCCCAAGACCATCGGCAAAGATAAAAAACCCGATACACTAATTGGGGGCATGCTGATCCTATGTAGCAAGTCTGGAGTAATCAGCCAACAACTGTTGAAGGAGTGGCGTGACAAACAAATAAACAAACACACAAACACTGATCTGTGAATTATGGTGAGGATAAGTGAAGAAAGTGGGAATGACTGTGAATTTAACGTTCATCTTTATTTAATTTTAACAGTGTTCTTAACAAACGGAAACAGGGACAATGCAGGCATGATAGGCCGAATGGCCTTCTCATGTGCCAAAGTTCCCTGTGTAACGCTGTTTAGAACAGAATAATTGGGGAGGGGAGGACAGAGAGTTGGGGGTGAGGGTGCATGTAGTTGGAAGAGGGAGATTGAGAACATTGCGAGGGGGGGGGGGTGAGTACTTGGGGAGTGGAAAGGGGGTTGAGTACTTGGGGAGTGAAAGGGGATTGAGTACTTGGCTTTGGGGTAGTTGAAGACTTGAAGTAGAAAGGGGAGAGGATGACAGAGTTGGGTTGGGGAGCGGAGGCAGAGGGGGGACAGAGAAGGAATGGAGGGGTTTGACGTTTTTGAGGGGTGGGGGGGGGGGGTTGAGGACTTTGAAGAAAGGAGAAGGGAAGCACAGAGTTTGGGTGTGGTGGTAGGGGGCAGGGAGAGGACAGAGTTGTGATGGGGGGTTGAGACTTGGGATTGTGGTGTGTGTGTGTGTGTGTTGTGTGTTGTGTGTGTGTGTGTGTGTGTGTGTGGTGTGTAGAGGGGGGGGGGGGTTGGCAACCTGAAGTCACATTTTACATAATGCAGAATTTTCATGGGTCGAGATAGTCCATTGGGTCTTTTTGGGTCCTTGGGGTCTTTTGTGTCTGGCATTTGGATCCCCTGGGTTTTTTTGGGTCCTCGAGATCTTTTGCATCCTCTGGGTCTTTTGGGCCCTTGGGGTATTTTGGGTCCTCTGGGTCCTTTGGCTATGTTAGGTCTTTGGTTATTTAGGTATTAGGTCTTTGGGGTGTCTGTGGTCTTTTGGGGTCTTTTGGCTCTTTGGGGTGGGGTCTTTCAGGGTCTTTTAGGTATTTTGGATCTGTGGAGTGTTTTGGGTCCTCTGGGTACTTTAATTTAAGTACTTCAGGTTACAATTGGGGTGACGCAGATCAGCGGTCCAGCCAATGGGTGAAGAGCGGATATACAAACATACATACATATCACATGCACTTGCTCCATTATATATATATAATATATATAGTAAACCTGCCATCACTGGTCTGTTCTGTGGCAGGCACGTGATAGTACTGGACCAATCATGTTTGGTGATGTACCCCAGGCTGTATAGCTAATACTTTGCGGCCTCGGCTTCACTTTTTAACCGCACTAAATTTTGCTCGTTCACTTGTGATAGTGAGCTAGAAAGTATAGTGATCCAGAGTCATGTACTGTATACTAAATACAATGTAGCTGAGTTTTGTGGACCGTTGACGCTTCGGCTCGGAGATAGCAAACACTTAGCTCCATTATAGTATCGATGTTGTCGTTATTTTAAGTAGTATTTATTATTAGTATTTTGTATTTATTATTAGTGGTATGTTGTCGTTGTTTTCAGTCGTATTTATTATAAGTAGTATTTTGTATTTATTCTTAGTGATATACTGTAGTAATTTTAAGTAGTATTTATTATAAGTCGTATTTTGTATTTATTATTAGTGGTATGTTGTAGTTACTATTAGTATTTATTATAAATAGTATTTTTTATTTATTATTGGTGGTATGTTGTAGTTATTTTAAGTAGTATTTGTTATATATAGTATTTTGTATATATTATTGGTGGTATGTTGTAGTTATTTTAAGAAGTATTTGTAATAAATAGTGTTTAGTATTTATTATTAGTGGTATGTTGTAGTTATTTTAAGTAGTATTTGTTATATATAGTATTTTGTATATATTAATTATTGGTGGTATGTTGTAGTTATTTTAAGAAGTATTTGTTATAAATAGTGTTTAGTATTTATTATTAGTGGTATCTTGTTGTTATTTTAAGTAGTATTTTGTATTTATTATTTGTGGTATGTTGTAGTTATTTTAAGTAGTATTTTGTATTTATTATTAATGGAATGTTGTCGTTATTTTAAGGTATTTATTATAAGTATTTATTATGCATTTTATTATTATGGTGATGCTGTAGTTATTCAAATATATATAGTATATTTATTACTTATGGTGATATGCTTGCGGTATTTTAAGTAGTATTTATTTTAAGTATTCATTTATATTTTAATTTTTAGTGTATGCTGTCGTATTTAAGGTAAGTGATTTATTACATGTCTGTATTTTGTTTTATTATTGGTGATATGCTGTCGGTATTTTAAGTAGTATTTTTTAAGTTTATTTTGTGATTTATTTTTAGTGGTATGCTGTAGTTATTTAAAGTAGTATTTATTATATAGTACTGATTTTGTATTATTATCAAGTGGTATGCTGTAGTTATTATTAAGTACTATTTTGTTTTATCATTACTTGGTATGCTGTAGTTTTCAGAAGTAGTATTTATTAAATGTAGTATTTTGTATTTATTATTTGCGTATGCAGTAGTTATTTATTAAGTAATTATATATTTTAAGTACTATTTTGTTAATTTATGAAAAGTAGTCTGCATCGTTATTGTAAGTAGCTATTTATTGTAAGTTTATTATATCTAGTGGTATGCCGTAGTTATTGCAAGTGTATTTATTTTAATTTGGTATCTGCTTTTTATTTTTTGTGGTTGCTTGTATTATTTCAAGTCGTATTTTATATTAGTGGCATGCTGTAGTTATTTTAAGGTCGTGTTTATTATTCGTAAGCATGCTGTAGTTATTTTAAGGTAGTACTTTATTGTGTAAGTATATTTTTGTATTTATTCATAAGTGGATTTATTGACAGTGGTACTTTTTTTACTTTGTGGTATGCTGTAGTATATTCAAGTGACGTTTTATTATTAGTGGGCATGCTGTAGTGTTATTTTAAGTTTCGTGTTTCATTAAGTCGTAGACGTACGTTATTAGTGTATTTATTTAAGTGGCTATTTTGTATTTGAATTGCTTATATGTTTGTGTATTTCTTTTAGTTGGTATGCTGTAGTATATTTAAGTGATGTATTTATTATTAGTGCCTTACCTTATTTTGTTCAGTTATCTTGGAATATATGTGTGTATTAAGTTATTTATAGTTTATTTATTCTTGTCATGTGGTTATTTTAAGTGTATTTTTAAGCTTTTGGACCTTGTGTTGTATATTTAAGTAAGGCCTGGTTATGGCGTGGGTTAGGAGTTGGGATCCAAAAGTCCTGAGATTCAAGCCCCGTTGGCCGCTTGAATAAATACACACGCAGGAGGTTACTCAGCCTGTCAATCCTTCCGCATGTCGGCGAAGTGAAGTACCAAGTGTACTGGGCCGGTGTATGCCCCGGTTAGAATAGTGTAGCATATCCTGTGTCGAAGGGCGACACAGGGTTGCGGTCAGGAAGGGCAATCGGCGGCTAAAACCTGTACCAAATAACTTGCGGTCATATGTATGATCCGCTGTGGCGACCCCCAACGGGAGCAGCCGAAAGAAAGAAGAAGAAGAAGTTGTAGTTATTTTAGTAAATACTCTGGCGTGTTAATTTATGTAGTACTTATTATAAAGTAGTATTTTGTTTTATTATTGGTATGTCTTAGTTATTTTAGTAGTATTTATCTATAAGTGCTATTTTGTATTTATTATTATTTGTGATGTTGGTAGTTATTGTCAGATAGTGATTTGCACTTCTGTTCGTGGTTTTATATTGTAGTTATAGTCAGTAGTATTTTGTATTTAATAGTGGTATTTATTGAAAGTATTATTGTTGTATTATTATTCTGATATGCTGTAGATATTTTAAAGTAAATATTTGTGTTATTTTAAGTATAGCTTATTATAAGTAGTATTTTTGTTTAATCTTGGTATGTTTAGTTATTTTATTAGTAGTATTTTATAGTCTATTTTGTAGTTTATTATGAGTGGTTACTACCAAGATACCACCCGATGGGCGATCTTTTTTCTCAAGCCCTGCAACACGTTCTTTCTGAGGGCATACCTATTATTGCGGCGGTGTATAGGCAACTGACAGCTCTGCATCCGAAAAATACAAAAAATAATAACCCATGACATTACGTGGCATGAAGTAAAAACATACCTAATGCTTATAATTCAACAACACATCACTGCACCTGGAAAATTGTGGAGACAGAAATACTGCACTGTAAATGGTGAGACTTGTAATACCCTCCCGCTATCTGGAGGCGGTGCTACATGAATGCACATTTAAGCATAGGAAAATGTGTGTCCATCCCCCCCCCTCCCCGCCCAAGCATCGGCAAAGATAAAAACAACCCGAACACTAATTGGGGGCATGCTGATCCTATGTATGCAAGTCTGGATGTATCAAGCCACTACTGTTGAAGGGTGCGTGACCAACAAATAAATCAAACACAAACACTGATCTGTGAATTATGGTGAGGATAAGTGAAGAAAGTGGAATGACTGTGGATTTAAGCGTTTCCATCTTTATTTATTTTAACAGTGTTCTTAACAATCGGACACAGGGAAAATGCAGGATGATAGGCCGACTGGCCTTCCTCATGTGCAAGTTCGCGCTGTGTAACGCTGTTTAGAACAGAATAATTGGGGAGGGGAGGACAGGAGAGTTGGGGGTGAGGGTGCAATGTAGTTCGAACGAGGGAGATGCGAAACATTGCGAGGGGGGGGGGGGGTGAGTACTTGGGGGAGTGGAAAGGGGGTTGAGTACTTGGGGAGTGAAAGGGGATTGAGTACTTGGCTTTGGGGTAGTTGAAGACTTTGAAGTACGAAAGGGGAGAGGATGACAGAGTTGGGTTGGGGAGCGGAGCAGAGGGGGACAGGAGAAGGAATGAGGGGTTTGACGTTTTTGAGGGGGTGGGGGGGGGGGTTGAGGATTTGAGAAAGGGAAAGGGAGCACAGAGTTTGTGTGTGGGTTAGGGGGGCAGGGAGAGACAGAGTTGTGATGGGGGGGTGGGCTTGAGGATTGTGGTGTGTGTGTGTGTGTGTGGTGTTGTGGGTGTTGGTTTGGTGAGAGGGGGGGGGTGGGTGTGGCAACCGTCTGAAGTCACATTTTCATAATGCAGAATTTTCAATGGGTCCCAGATAGTCCCATTGGGTCTTTGGGTCCTTGGGTCTTTTGTGTCCTTGTCATTTGGATCCTCTGGTTTTTTTGGGTCGCTCGAGATCTTTTTGCATCCTCTGGTCTTTTGGCGCCTTGGGGTATTTTTGGTCCTCTGGGTCTTTGGCTATGTTAGGTTTGGTTTTATATTTTAGGTCTTTGGGGTGTCTGTGGTTTTTGGGGCCCCACCCTTCTTTTGGCTCTTTGGTGGGTGGGGTCTTTCAGGGTCTTTTAGGTTATTTTGGATCTGTGGAGTGTTTTTGGGTCCTCTGGGTACTTAATTTAAGTACTCTCAGGTTACAGATTGTGGGTGTAAGCAGATCAGCTGTCGCAGCAATGGGTGAAGAGCGGATATACAACATACATACATATCACAATGCACTTGCTCCATTATATATATATATATATATATATATATAAGTGTCGTTATTTTAAGTAGTATTTTGTATTTATTATTAGTGGTATGTTGTAGTTATTTTAAGTAATATATTGTGTTATTTATGTAATATCGAGTATATAAATCGTGTGTGCATTCTTCTAACTCGATGCCAGGACAGGGACAGTAAATAAAAAATATATTACACAATGTGCATTACATTCCTGATTTTTTTTCCCCAAACTTTTATGCAATACACATAATTACTGAAAATGATGGTATAAGCAAATGAAATCCCATCACAAAATAATGATGTGAGTTTTAAATAAGAACAAATATAGTTGTACAAATAATACAAGGAAACGCAAGGAACTTGATGCAATTTGGCAAAGTACGTGCTGGCCATTTGCCCCATCATACCTGTGCTCCACCAACACTACGTGGATCCAATCGTCAATTTGTCGAGTTATTTCATTCGGTGGAGGGGGGAGCATGGGGGAAGAACAGTGGGGCAACCCTAACCCTAACCCTAACAGAGCGACATTACCAGGGTTCTTACT
>CM068968.1:55940329-55955278 GCA_035128595.1 Eptatretus atami
TACCCAACCCCAAACTTTACACAGTCATACCCAAATGCTCCTACATCATGCAGTTCTCACTGAGACGGCGAAGAAGCTTTCTGGTAATTATTGACTCCGATCTGCGATAGACCCAGACAACATCAGTGCCTGCGACTTGTAAACCTGATCTGCCACCTCTGACACATCATCTTTCTGCTCTGTTCAACCTCTCATTTGCCCTAGGTGAGCTACCATCCACTAGGAAGTTGGTCGACATCACTGAAATACACAAACATCGTGCAATAATAGATCCTCTAACCCACAGGCCCATTAATTTTTCTTGAATTGTTAAGCAAAATCATGAAATCCATCATTACAGTTGACATCATATCTGTCCTTTAATCCAAAGGCCTGATACTCAGAACATCGTTCAAGATGATACCAGTTACTCCACCCCAGACATGCAGTGTCTGCGTCTCATAACAGTGGATGGAGAATGTCAATCTCAGACAACAGATAAAAGCCATTTCTCTGGACATTTCTCGAGCAGGTTATTGGCACCCTGACTTGCTTTTCCGAATGCTCTGCCGCCCCACATGCTTATCGACTTCCTCCGCTCTCATAGTCAGTGCGTAGCTTTTCACGGGAGCTCTCATCTCCTCTCCCTGTTGATAGCTGGAGTACCCTGAGGCAATGTCTGGTCCCAGTCCTGTTTGTCATATTCATTAATGATCTTTCTTGAATATTTGTAAAAATTCTCCTGATCCCTTCGCAGACTACTCCACCCTCTGTGTAACACTCTCATCCTTCACGAGGAAGGCAGCAACCTTTTCCCACTCTATAGACCTGATAGCATCATTAGCTGCTAAACACTTGAATATGTCTTTCAATCCAGAAAATCTCACACTCTCACTCTCTCCGAAAGGACCGTCTGGCACTCTCCCATTTACTTCGTTGACAAACCATTTTAAAATTCTGTCACTCAAACTTTTCGGCCTCAAAAATCAGCCACAACTCTCTTTGGCCAAATCATATCGCAATTGGTCTCCAAAGCCAGCCACCAACTGGGTGTCCTCTATTGTGCAAGTCCTTCCTGCCATGTCCAAACTTCAACTTTCAAACAAGCCTTCATCTGCCCAGCTTCATGGAGATTTGATTGCTTTTCCCTTTGGCCTGACAATCCTGCCTCAACACTTTCACCTTCTTATGTCTTTGAGAACAAGACCCTGAAAATCATTGGAATCTTCAATCATGAAAGGTTACTCCACATTATAAACATGGTGGGCTTTGTGTCTTTGAATGTTCTTTACCACACACACACACACACACACCACACACAACACACACACACACACACACAACACCAGGTTCCTCCAGGGCACACTTGGTCTGCCAATAACCACTTCTGCTGAAACTCCCAAAATCCAGGCTCACTGCTTACCTCCACTCGTTTGTTCCCTCTTTTTTTGTCTCATCAGTAGAACCAACTTCCTCAGTCGCGTTAAATCATTCTTCCCCCTACCCCCAGGCTTTGAGATGGCTGTTCACCACCTCCTTCTTGATAATTATCAGCCATAATGACTCGGTACATGGTCTTTCTTACCCTAATTACCCTCTCAAACACATCCCTTCCTTTCATGGTAATTGTGCCCCCCCCTGCCCCCATCTCTGTCCTCCAGTTTTTGTCTGGTCTTTCCTTCCTTTCTTGCATCCTTCTTCTTTCGTGTTCTTTGAACTTGTGTTTTTTAATTAGTGTGGTGTTCATGAATTGGTGTGGTGTTGATGTGGCACAGGTATGATGGGCTGAATGGACTCCACCTGTGTCTAACTTCCTTAGTGTTTCCATGATCCTGAATTTTTAATGTTCAAACAAAACATGGTGAGGGTGTATTCAGGTTACTTTTTGTTGGAAACCTCCACTCCTTGTCCACCAAGATCTCACCCATTAATTTAGTGAGTGGAAGAAAGGCCTCCGCACTTATTCTACTTCTGTGAGATGCGTTGCAGTGGCTCTGCTCGGAGCTCATTTTTCAGTTCTCAGCAGTTTATTCCAAAACATGCGATATCCAGGATGCAACTTGTTTCAATCTGATGGTTCCTCACTCAACATCTTCACTCATTGAGATAGCCAGCTCTCCAGCCAGCAATTTAGACATCCTTCATACCTATACTCTTTGTATGAACGATGTCCTCTTTGCCAAACGATACAAAGCTCAGTATAATACAAACTCCTTTGTAGTCACATTAGCTTCCGAAAGACCTTATGAGCCCGTTCTGCCAGTGTGAGCAACAGTTGCATGATTTTAAAGTTTTTGTTCTGCTTTTATGTGAATGCAATGAAGAACGCAGAAACTCCGGTGATACTCTCGGTTAATGCGCATGTGACACAGACATACTGTTTGTTAAAAGACCTGTTGGAGACCCCTTAATTGTCATGAGGATTTTTTTGTGGATTGCAGGTCACCACCAATAGCCACAACATGACTTCCCCCATTCTTCCTTCACATTATGAGGGCCATTCACCTCTTTATTCAGTGATTCGCAACAGAATGCCATGGAGGCTTGTGGATCAAATGATCTTTTGCACTATCTGCTCAAGCATTCTGTGCCACATCTAACTCATCATTTCCACCACCGAAGGTGGATGGAGGTTACGTTTCACCCGTTTGTCTGTCTGTCTGTTTGTCTGTCTGTAAGCAGGGTATCTCACAAGGTTGTGCCGTTGTGAATACATTCGGACGAAATTTGGTGGACATGCGGGTGTGTGACAAGGACAAATGGATTAGATTTTGGTGAAGATCCAGGTCCGGATCTGGATACTATCATTTTTAAGTGATTCTTCACCATTGAGAGAAGAGTCAAAAACGATATACAGCATGATATCTCAAAAAGTTGTGATGGATTCGAACAAACTTGGTGGATGAGTTGAATAGGTGACAATAACCAGCTGGTCAGATTTAGGTTATGGTCCGGATGCAGATCCGACCAATCATGGGACACAAAAACGTAAACTGTTCAGTTTGGCGGAGGCATGCGCTCTACGAGTGCCGTTCTAGTTTCACCTTGCACCACAACCACTTGGCTTCAAGAGGTGAAGTGGCTCTTAGTAGTTGGAGAGGTACCGCACACACCACGAGGACTGGTACAATTCAATTTGGGGTTTCTGCAGAACCTTCACGTAGCCATTGTCTGCGATATTGGCCTATAAAGATCTTTTAGTTTCCCAAGTGAGAACATAGAGCTAAGGAATGTGGGAAAAAGTCTTGTGCTCTTGACTGTCACCGCAAAATAAATTTTATAGTGAAAGAAGAGGACAGATGATTAGATATTTGTGCAAACTGAGAATGGCATCAGGTGGTTCAAGTGAATGAACTCCATAATGCATGTAAAGTTTGTCTGTCTAATATTCGCCATTTCCTGTCACTAGCCCAAAGCAGGAAGCAGCTGTCCTTGTGCAGCTTCCATTTCCTGAACAAATGAGCAGAAAGGGATTTTTTGGGGGTCTGCTATCACTCACTTGTCCAGAGTAAAAACTAAATAACATTCATTATTTTTTCAACTACAATATAATGATTGCCATGATTCAAGTTTTGTTATAGTATTGCGAAAATATCACCAATAATTGTGGCAAATACCAAGTACGTGTTGGTATTTGCTGTTTGAGGGAGTGGAGGTTGGCATTGGGTTTATGGTCTCAAACAGGTGTTGTGATCCTGGGATGCCCACTAATCCCTTTCCTGTAATATGCACGATCACAGCTCAGCTTCACAGTCACGTGACCTCTGTCTGCATCCTGATGGTCAAGGTCGCTTAATGACTACATTCTGAGGACATTCAGGTCAAAAAATATCTGATACATTTCAAATAGAAGGGATACCATCCTAAAGAACAATATTCTGCCTAAAAAAAAAATTAAGAACCAATAGTTGGGTAAGTGTTACCCGTGTACCCACACATGCTTGTTTTTGCCTTTTCTTATCATAGTCTAGCTTCAGAGAGAGCTACAAACAGAACGGACAAGGACGTAAAATTACAGTGGAGAAAAAGAGTGGGTGGAAGACAGAGGGTGGGGAAACACACAGCAGGGAGAGAGACAAAATGGAGGTAGACATGAGGAAGAATAGAGCAAGGGTGAGGACATGGAGAAAATAGGATGGATAAAGCTGTAAACTCTCAATCACAGAAGTTGAAGGAAAACTGGAGAAGCAGAAATGAACAAAATAAAAGTTAAAAATAAAAAATAGATATTAAATTAAGAGGAGGTAAGGGAACCGGGTAACCTGTAAACCCTGAAAGTGCTGGTTTAGAGAGGGTTCACGAGGGTATAAAATATCATGGTTATGGATGAGGAATGTCCTTGTGGAGAGAGTACTTCGCATCAGGCTGAGCAGGTGTGAGGGGGGGGCCAGCCCAAAGGGAGGAGAAGTACTCCATCAAGCTGTAAATGAAGGCATTGTTGGTAGATATTAGTTCAGTCAGTGACTGGCTTTTCAGGCCAACTTAGATGACTATATGTTTCAGCATCAACGTAAGTCGATGTGGAGTACAAGTTGAATTGGATAATTTCCCATTTTTTCTTCCTTCATTCATAGATAAGTCGATTTGGAGTGGAAGAGGAAGCTAGATCAACTCGAGTAGTTTGCACAAACTGTCAGCCAGAACAATATAGGGCTAATCCACCCTGACACTGTCACAATGCATCGCCAGCCACTACTTCTCGGTCAGAATATTAATGAGCTATTTTGTGCATATTATTTAACTACTTTGTGGGATGACCTTCAGATAAATTAGGAGTGTAAATATTTTTTAAATATTATCAGATACAGGCACAGTATTTAAAACAAGCTACATCATTATCAGCATCGTCTTAAACCATAGATAAGTCGATTCTGCGTACAAGTCGAGCCAGAAGTTCTGGGAAAAAGGGATCGACTGTTATGCTGAAAAATATGGAATGTGGTTTGCCAAAGAACATGGCTTATGGTGAGGCCAAAAGGTTTGAAAGACTGAACTTCTTCAAGAAGATTGTTAAGGAAATGGATGGAGAGTTCACCAGACAGTCTTTTCGAGGGGAGGGGAGAGATGAGATAGTCAGGATCGAATGACATATTCAAGTGTTTGACCAACTCGTGATTTTATCAAGGTCTGAAGAGAGGAAGAGCTGCTGCCTGCGCATCGAAGATGAGGATGCTGCAGCAGAGGGTGGGGTCATCAGCAAAGAGATAAAGAGGTTTTCAGAGTCGGAAAGATCGTTGATGAAGATTAGGAACAAGACTGGGCACAGAACACTGCCTTGAGGCAGTCCAGCCTTGACAAGGAGAGGATATGAGAGGACCCCATTGAGAGCAACATGTTGGCGATGAGTGGAAGAAGTCAATAAGCCATGAGAGGAGGTGACCTTGGATGCCATAAGCAGAGAGTTTGGAGATCAAGGCGTTGCCAGACTGTATGAAATAATTGACATATCCAGAGAGACAGCCCTGATCTCTGAGATTGAGGGCCTCAATCCATTGTTGGGAGTTGCAGAAGCAGCATGTCCAGGATGAGTGACTGAGTCTGAAATGAAGCTGTTGGAGAAAAGGAAAGTTTTGATGCCAACTGTGATGATGGATTATATGACCACTTGGTACAGTGTATACCCCAAGTAATATTTTTATTTATTTTTAGTAATAGTTTTGTATTTATTTGAATTATTTTGCATATATACAGGTAGTATTTTGTATTTCCTGTAGTATTTTGTATTTATTGTAAGTAGTATTTTAATGTATGATGAGTACTATCTTGTATTTAGTACAAGTGGTATTTGTATTTGTTACAAGCAGTATTTGTATTTTCCTGTATTCATTATAAATATTTTTTATTTATCATAATATTATTTTGTATTCATTCAAGCACTATTGTTTTGATTAGTATAAGTAATAATAACCATTCCTTTTACACAGTGAAGAACATAGGGCTGTCGAAGCAGTTTTATTGGCTAAGAAGTACAATCCTGGACGGGTCGCCACTTCGACACAGGAAACTCGAATGGCTTATTACCCAAGTAAGCTGGTTGGTACTCATTTTTTTCCGACCTTGGAAGGATAACAGCCTGAGACAACCCACCTTGGTGTTATTACAGGAGCTCAAACTCAAACCCTAAAATCTTAAGCAGCTACTTGCCGTTAAGCCAACACCAGGCTTATTTAGTACAAGTATTATTTTAAATATTAATAGAAGTACTATTTTGTATTTATTTCTTGTATTCATTGGGTTGACAGAATGGCCTAGAGGTATGCACACTTAAAGTTATTTAAAGTAGTATTTATTCTAAGCTGTCTAGCAGCCTGAGTTTGATTCCCAACCTAGATATAAACTGTTGGTCTGGTGTTTCACAGGCAGGGTGATTCATTCAATGTGTGTGCCGTCCCTTGGATGGATGCTAAACGGGTTCCATCTGCCAGCATTCGTTGGTGGCGATAATGATGATCCCATGGTGTCCTTCATGAAAAGTGGGCACGCTATTGCCGGCATCATGGCCAAATTCCAAATTCCTGCCCTAACTAGTCGAACGTCAGGCCTGGCTAGCGGTTTGTGAAGACTTGGGCCAAGCTTCCCCCGGCCAACCCACAAGAAAGGTGGATAATGGTGCCGTTAAATAATGACATCTTGTATTCATTATGTGTATTTTGTATTTTTTATGAGTAGTATTTTGTATTTAGCACAAGTAGTATTATATTTATTTGAAGTAGTTGTTGTATTATAGTACAAGTTGTATTTGTATATTTTAGAGTACTATGTTGCATTTACCTTGCATCCATTAAAAGTATTATTTTTTATTTAATATAAGTACATTTTTGTATTTATTTTGTGGATTTTGTATTTAGTACAAGTCGTATTTGTATGTATTATAGGTACTATTTTGTATTTATTATTAATGGTATGCTGTAGTTATTGTAAGTAGTATTTTATTATATGTAGTATTTTGTATTTATATTGGCGAGATGCTGCAGTATTTTAAGTAGTATTTATTTAGTACTATTTTGTATATATTATTAGTGGTATGCTGTAGTTATTGTAAGTAGTATTTATTACATGTTGTATTTTGCATTTATTATTAGCGATATGCTGTCGTATTTTAAGTAATATTTATTACATGTTGTATTTTGCATTTATATTAGCGATATGCTGTCGTTATTTAAGTAATATTAATTTAAATATTATTTTGTATTTATTTTAGTGGTATGCTGTAGTTATTTTAAGTAGTATTTATTATAAGTATTATTATGCATTTATTATTAATGGTATGCTGTAGTTATTCATAATAGTATTTATTATTGGTGATATGCTGTCGGGTATTTTAAGTAGTATTTATTTTAAGTATTCTTTATTATTTATTTTTAGTGGTATGCTGTCGTTATTTTAAGTAGTATTTATTACATGTCGTATTTGTATTTATTATTGGTGATATGCTGTCGTATTTTAAGTAGTATTTATTTTAAGTATTATTTGTATTTATTTTTAGTGGTATGCTGTAGTTATTTAAAGTAGTATTTATTATAGTACTATTTTGTATTTATTACAAGTGGTATGCTGTATTATTATAAGTACTATTTTGTATTTATCATTATTGGTATCTGTAGTTCTTAGAAGTAGTATTTATTAAAAGTAGTATTTGTATTTATTATTTGCGATATGCAGTAGTTATTTTAAGTAATATATATTTAAGTACTATTTTGTATTTATGAAAGTAGTCTGCCATCGTTATTGTAGTAGTATTATTGTAAGTGCTATTTTGTATTTATCATAAGTGGTATGCCGTAGTTATTGCAAGTGGTATTTATTTTATTTAAGTTGTATCTCTTTTTATTTTTGTTGTATGCTGTAGTTATTCAAGTCGTATTTATTATTAGTGGCATGCTGTAGTTATTTTAAGTCGTGTTTATTTATTCGTAGCATCTGTAGTTATTTTAAGTAGTATTTATTGTAAGTACTATTTTGTATTTATCATAAGGGTATTGCAAGTGGTATTTATTTTAAGTGGTATGCTGTAGATATTTCAAGTGATGTTTATTATTAGTGCATGCTGTAGTTATTTTAAGTTGCAGTTATTCTAAGGAATATATTGTGTGTTAATTTAAGTGGTATTTATTTTGAGTTCTATTTTTTATTTCTCTTAGTGGTATGCTGGAGTTTTTTAAGTAGTATTTATTATAAGTCCTATTTTGTATTTCTTATTGGTGTAGTGTAGTTATTTTAGTAAAGCCTGGTGTTGGCGTAGTGGTTAGGGTAGCGGCATGGGATCAAAAGGTCCTGAGTTCAAGCCCCGTTGGCCGCTTGAATAAATACACACCAGGAGGTTAACTCAGCCTGTCATCCTCCGATGTCGGCGAAGTGAGTACCAGTGTACTGGCCCGGTATTGCCCCGGTTAGAATAGGTGTACCATATCCCTGTGTCGCAAGAGGCGACCAGGGTTGCGTCAGGAAGGGCATCCGGCGTAAAACCTGTACCAAATAACTATGCGGATCATATGTATGATCCGCTGTGGCGACCCCAACGGGAGCAGCCGAAAGAAGAAGAAGAAGAAGTTGTAGTTATTTTAGTAACATATCGTGTTATTTTATGTAGACTTATTATAAAGTAGTATTTTGTTTTATTATTGGTATGTTGTAGTTATTTTAAGTAGTATTTATTATAAGTGCTATTTTGTATTTATATTATTTGGATGTTGTAGTTATTGTCAGTAGTATTTTGCATTTCTTGTTCGTGGTTTATATTGTATTATATAAGTAGTATTTTGTATTTATTAGTGGTATTATTGAAAGTATTATTTGTATTTATTATTCATGATATGCTGTAGATATTTAAAGTAATATATTGTGTTATTTTAAGTCAATACTTATTATAAGTAGTATTTTGTATTAATATTGGTATGTTGTAGTTATTTTAAGTAGTATTTATTATAAGTACTATTTTGTATTTATTATGAGTGGTACTACCAGAATACCCACCGATGGGCGATCTTTTTCCAAGCCTGCAACACGTTCTTCTGATGCATACCTATATTTGGGCGGTGTATAGGCAACTGACAGCTCTGCATCCGAAAAATACAAAAATAATAACCCATGAAATTATGTGCATGAAGTAAAAACATACCTAATGCTTATAATTCAAAACACATCACTGCACTGGAAATTGTGGAGACAGAAATACGCACTGTAAATGGTGAAGACTTGTAATACCCTCCGCTATCTGGAGGCGGTGCTACATGATGCACATTTACATAGAAATGTGTGTCCATCCCCCCCCCCCCCCCAAGACCATCGGCAAAGAAAAAACAACCCGATACACAATTGGGGCATGCTGATCCTATGTAGCAAGTCTGGATGTAATCAGCCAACAACGTTGAAGGAGTGGCGTGACAAACAAATAAACAAACACACAAACACTGATCTGTGAATTATGGTGAGGATAAGTGAAGAAAGTGGGAAGTGACTGTGAATTTAACGTTCCATCTTTATTTAATTTAACAGTGTTCTTAACAAACGGGAACAGGGACAATGCAGGCATGATAGGCCGAATGGCCTTCTCATGTGCCAAAGTTCCTGTGTAACGCTGTTTAGAACAGAAAATTGGGGAGGGAGGACAGAGAGTTGGGGGTGAGGGTGCATGTAGTTGGAAGAGGGAGATTGAGACATTGCGAGGGGGGGGGTTGAGTACTTGGGAGTGGAAAGGGGGTTGAGTACTTGGGAGTGGAAAGGGGATTGAGTACTTGCTTTGGGGTAGTTGAAGACTTGAAGTAGAAAAGGGGAGAGGATGACAGAGTTGGGTTGGGGGAGCGGAGGCAGAGGGGGACAGAGAAGGAATGGAGGGGTTTGACGTTTTTGAGGGGTGGGGGGGGTTGAGGACTTTGAAGAAAGGGAGAAGGGAGCACAGAGTTTGGTGTGTGGTAGGGGGGCAGGAGAGGACAGAGTTGTGATGGGGGGTGGGTTGAGGACTTGGGATTGTGTGTGTGTGTGTGTGTAGAGGGGGGGGGGGGTTGGCAACCTGAAGTCACATTTTACATAATGCAGAATTTTCATGGGTCCCAGATAGTCCCATTGGGTCTTTTGGTCCTTGGGGTCTTTTGTGTCCTTGGTCATTTGGATCCCCTGGGTTTTTTTGGGTCCTCGAGATCTTTTGCATCCTCTGGGCTTTTGGGCCTTGGGGTATTTGGGTCCTCTGGTCCTTTGGCTATGTTAGGTATTTTAGGTCTTTGGTGTCTGTGGTCTTTGGGGTCTTTTGGCTCTTTGGGTGGGGTCTTTCAGGGTCTTTTAGGTATTTTGGATCTGTGGAGTGTTTTGGGTCCTCTGGGTACTTTAATTTAAGTACTTCAGTTACAATTGTGGGTGACGCCAGATCAGCGTCCAGCCAATGGGTGAAGAGCGGATATACAAAACATACATACATAATCACATGCACTTGCTCCTTTTAAATAATATATATATATTATATATATAATATATATAGTAAACCTGCCATCACTGGTCTGTTCTGTGGCAGGCACGTGATAGTACTGGACCAATCATGTTTGGTGATGTACCCCAGGCTGTATAGCTAATACTTTGCGGCCTCGGCTTCACTTTTTAACCGCACTAAATTTTGCTCGTTCACTTGTGATAGTGAGCTAGAAAGTATAGTGATCCAGAGTCATGTACTGATACTAAATACAATGTAGCTGAGTTTTGTGGACCGTTGACGCTTCGGCTCGGAGATAGCAAACACTTAGCTCCATTATAGTATCGATGTTGTCGTTATTTTAAGTAGTATTATTATTAGTATTTTGTATTTATTATTAGTGGTATGTTGTCGTTGTTTTCAGTCGTATTTATTATAAGTAGTATTTTGTATTTATTCTTAGTGATATACTGTAGTAATTTTAAGTAGTATTTATTATAAGTCGTATTTTGTATTTATTATTAGTGGTATGTTGTAGTTACTATTAGTATTTATTATAAATAGTATTTTTTATTTATTATTGGTGGTATGTTGTAGTTATTTTAAGTAGTATTTGTTATATATAGTATTTTGTATATATTATTGGTGGTATGTTGTAGTTATTTTAAGAAGTATTTGTAATAAATAGTGTTTAGTATTTATTATTAGTGGTATGTTGTAGTTATTTTAAAGTAGTATTGTTATATATAGTATTTTGTATATATTAATTATTGGTGGTATGTTGTAGTTATTTTAAGAAGTATTTGTTATAAATAGTGTTTAGTATTTATTATTAGTGGTATCTTGTTGTTATTTTAAGTAGTATTTTGTATTTATTATTTGTGGTATGTTGTAGTATTTTAAGTAGTATTTTGTATTTATTATTAATGGAATGTTGTCGTTATTTTAAGTTGTATTTTGTATTTATTATTAGTGGTATGTTGTAGTTATTTTAAGTAGTATTTTGTATTTATTATTAGTGGTATGTTGTAGTTATTTTAAGTAGTATTTTGTATTTATTATTAATGGAATGTTGTCGTTATTTTAAGTAGTATTTTGTATTTATTATTAATGGAATGTTGTCGTTATTTTAAGTAGTATTTTGTATTTATTATTAGTGGTATGTTGTAGTTATTTTAAGTAGTATTATATATTTATTATTAATGAATGTTGTCGTTATTTTAAGTAGTATTTTGTATTTATTATTAGTGGATGTTGTAGTTATTTTAAGTATATATTGTGTTATTTATGTAATATCGAGTATATAAATCGTGTGTGCATTCTTCACTCGATGCCAGGACAGGGACAGTAAATAAAAAATATATTACACAATGTGCATTACATTCCTGATTTTTTTTCCCCAAACTTTTATGCAATACACATAATTACTGAAAATGATGGTATAAGCAAATGAAATCCCATCACAAAATAATGATGTGAGTTTTAAATAAGAACAAATATAGTTGTACAAATAATACAAGGAAACGCAAGGAACTGATGCAAATTTGGCAAAGTACGTGCTGGCCATTTGCCCCATCATACCTGTGCTCCACCAACACTACGTGGATCCAATCGTCAATTTGTCGAGTTATTTCATTCGGTGGAGGGGGAGCATGGGGAAGAACAGTGGGCAACCCTAACCTAACCCTAACAGAGCGACATTACCAGGGTTCTTATATAATATATATATTATATATATATATATATATATACATATATATATATATATATATATATACATATACATATATATATATATTGTGGGCCGGGGTCGGTGCGAGAATGACCACGAGGTGGGGAAAGCTTGCGTCGTCTCCCACCAATCATTGCAGAATTGTAGGCCGTTGCTCGGATAACTCCGTGAGCCGGCGGGTCGTTTAACCGACCGTGGTCGCCAATATTTCAACTGCGTAGCGTAGGGTCTATTTGTCTACAACCAATTTACCTAATAACTATGTGATTTCGACTACCGGGGAAACCACGCCCTCGGCACGTCTTTGCTCGAACCAGGTCACTCTACCGACTGCAGTAGATTCCAACTACCCACTACCAACTCCGGTTCGGGTGCAGCCGAGCGGAAACTGCCAAAGCCATGCCGGCTGGAATGAACGGATTAATTATCGTTGGGAATAAAGTCCCGGCTAAACTTGGATTCGAACCATGCTGGACCAATTCAAGAAGGGACAGAAACGGACTGGGAATATTTCTACAAATGTTTATTTACAATAAAATGA
Organism: Eptatretus atami; assembly: GCA_035128595.1. Lineage (NCBI taxonomy): Eukaryota > Metazoa > Chordata > Myxini > Myxiniformes > Myxinidae > Eptatretus > Eptatretus atami. The sequence goes on from CM068968.1 coordinate 55,952,981, forward strand.
CAAAGGCAAGACTAAGGCCTAAGTCACATTTGGCACGGCGGCCGTAGGGTCTACCAAATCTACGGCACTAGCAATTAAGGGTGCGCAGTATTTCCACGGTCACACAATGTAGCAGTCACATATGTTTTTTTTTTTCGGTAGCCGCACGGCGTATTTAGAAATTGTGGAGACCGAAAACATGGGGTGCCGTACGGTCTTTGATTTGATGTCACACGGTGACCTTAGGGCGTTCCTGCGCGGCCATAGAATTTTCAAGGCAGACGCAAGGTGCCCGCAAGGCGACCACAAGGCGACCGCAGGGGGCCCTAAGCGAACGTGCGGTCAGACGGACGGTAACGAGTGGGTTTTTTTTTCTTTTACCAGTTCTTTTGTTTCGGCTTGTCGAATTGCTACGGCGAACGTAGAAATGAAAAAAGTTATAACTCCGCGCTATAATTCCACGGGACCCCTACGGCCTGTAAAATATAGCCATATGACGTAGGGCCACCCTGAGGCAACCTCAGAAACTCTGCGGCCACCGCACGTTTGTCAATTCAGGGGGGGTACGGCCGCTGTATCCTCGCCGTAGAGCAAATGTGACTTAGGGCTTAACGCGAATATGCAAGAAGGAATATTTACAATGAGCAAACACACTTCAAATCTCCTTACAAGACGGGCCCACACGCAGACACACACACAAAATGAAAAGAAACCCAGAGTCTTTATTGGACCCTCGCAGCCGTGGAGAGAGACAAGCTGGGGGTCAGAGTTCGGTGGTGCACCTGATCGTCGGAGGAAGGCATGCTCCGCGATGCGGCACCTGACAAAAGGTCGTTGGTCCGGTCCCCAGTCGCACGTAGGGACTCGTGGTTCATGGCGGAGCTCGGGTGGTGAACAATCGGGGTCCATGGAGGGAGGTCAGGATCGCTCTGTCCTTCCTTAAAACTCCTCGTAGCAGCCACCGTGAAACTCCAGAACCCCGTTACAGCCACCGTGAAACAAAACTGACTGCTTACAGCCACCATGAAAGCAAACTCGACCCATTACAGCCACCGTGAAAGCAAACTCGACCGGACCACTTTTTACAGAGAGTCTCGGAGATTTATTGGCCTCTCTACACGAGGAGGGCCCTTGGCGAAAACGCACCTCGCTGTCCACCTCTGATTGGCAGGGTTCTCCGGCCCACCTTTCCGGGGTGGGGCCACGGCCCTGCCAGGAGACCCCAGTTACTCCTCCACATGGCTTCCTCTCGATGAGTAACAGTGTCAGCGCCGCGAAGGTCATCGTACAAGAGTTACAACGTTCGTGGGAGCCGAGAACTGGAACCACGAGACCCCCTCTCGGCAAGTCAAGGTACGAGTAGCCAGTGGGTGGTGATGGAGCGTGATGGGCCGAAGGGTCATGCAGATGGGATGGTTTATTAGATGTAATAACCTAACTAAAATAAATCGCAACGCACGCCTTTGATTCTCCACTAGACAAAAGGAAGGGGATCTGACTACACACATACTTAACGACATAACTGACTTTTGGGACATCTGTATGTTGAAGGCTTATGGTTTCCAGATCCGTAACAATATATATACACACACACACACATATATATATATATATATATACATATATATATATATATATACACATATATAATATATACATACATACAAACATACACAGATGTATACATAAAATAAATAAATACATGCATCCATATGCTATGATATCTGATGCTGCAGAGCATTGGTGCTGCCAAAGCAGTTTCTTAGTAAGCGTTTTGCTGGACGGTTTGTCATCTCCCAGCAGGAGAGACCAGATCACCCAGATTCCCCCAGGAGACCACCAGATTTGAACCCAGGGTAGACGGCTTAGAGGCGAGTGTGTATTCTTCAATGCCATCCTATCAGCTACATATGTATGTATGACTGTATGTATATACAGGATAGCCTAGAGGTATTCACAATCATGCCTCTGAGCTGTCTCGACTGGGTTTAAATCTCGACCCAGCTATAAACTGTCATCCCGCTATTTTACAGGCAAGGCGATTCGTCAGTTTGTGTCGACCTTTGAATGGAGGTTAAACTGGGTGTCCCATCTGCCAGCATTAGTAGTGGCCGTTAAAGGACACACGGTGTCCTTCGCGATGAATAGGCGAGTTATCACTGGCACCCTGATAAACGTCACAATTCCAGTCCTAACTACCTTTGTGAAGGGAATGGCAAACCCCACAGTGTAATTGCTGTGAGGCTGCTTTGGTATCACTGAGACTGCCTTCCAGCATTGTACTAGAGTTATATATACGTATATAATATAGTTTGTATT
>CM068968.1:56014374-56025370 GCA_035128595.1 Eptatretus atami
CGGAACAAACACCAAACATTGTTATCTCAGGTTGAACGGCCCAAACCATCAAAACAATTGTTTATCTCGGGAACTGGCTAAACCATCCTTAAAACTGTTTCAGGTTGAACGCACAAACCACCAAACATTGTTATCTCGGGTTGAACGGCCAAACCCATTCAAACATTGTTTTGTCTTCAGGTTGAACCGCGCCAACACCAAACATTGTTTAATCTCAGGTTGAGCGGACAAACCACAAAACATTGTTTGTCTCAGTTGAACGGCAAAAACACCAAACATTGTTTGCTCTCAGGCTTTGAACGGACCAAACCACCAAACAATTGTTATTCTCAGGTTTGAAGCGACAAACCATTCAAAACATTGTTTATCTCAGGTTAAGGCGGACAAACCACAAAACCTTTTTAACTCATGTGAGCAGCCAAACACCAAACCATTGTTTGTCTCAGATTGAACGGAACAAACCACCAAACATATGTTTTATCTCAGCGTTGAGCAAGACAAACCACCAACATGTTTATCTCAGGTTTGAGGCGGACCAAACCACCAAACATCTGTTTATCTCAGGTTGACGGACAAACCATCAAAACATTGTTATCTCAGTTGAGCGGAACCAAACCATCAAACATGTTTATCTCAGGTGAGCGGCAAACCACAAAACCTTTTTTAGCTCATTGTTTGAGCGGACAAACCCACCAAAACTGTTTAGCTTGGGTGAGCCAGCCAAACCACCAAAACATGTTTGTTCTCAGATTGAACGCGACAAACCACCAAACATTGTTTATCTCAGGTTGAACGGACAAACCACAAAAACCTGTTTTTATCTCAGGTTGAGCGAACAAACCACAAAACCTTTTTTAAGCTTCACTGTTGAGCAGCCACCCACAAAACTGTTTAGCTTGGGATTGCAGCAGCCCAAACCAGCAAAAAAATTTGTTTCACTAGTCTCACCAGAAAAACAGTTCGCACTGCGTCCGCAATGGTTTATTAAAGTAGGTTCGCAAATTGGTTTGTTACATGGTTTCACCACAGAAAACCATGGAAGAGAAACCTTCCAGGAGTTTTTAATTGTTTTCCAGGACTTTGGTACATTTTGCTTTATGTAACAAGCACATTGAATAAAAGCACAAGAATAAAAATTAAACCTTGGTTTGTTTTCTGTTATTCCATACCAACCAAAGGTACCCAGCATTGCTGGGCAATGCTTGGTTCTGTCCTCCCACCCCACCTCTTCTGTTTACTCCCACCCACCTCTCTCTGTACTCCCACCCAACCCCTTCCCCTCACTCTCCCACCTCCTCCCTAATCACCAACAGTAAGCAAACGCGTTGCGGAAAACAAAATAATTAAACAAGCAGTTCAAGACTGACGTACTACGAAATTTCGTCAACTTGACCTTGGAACCTTGTCTAATAACAAAGCTGTCTCTAGAGAAGGGTAGTTGACGCCCCCAACCAGAAGCTTCTACGATGCATGCTGCTACAAAACCATCAAAAAATCGAATGTTTTGACCTCACTGTGACCTTGACCTTTGACCGATTTTGACCAAAATCTAATCAGCACTACCATCCACCCTCCTGAATCACGTGGTGTTTAATTTGACATGTAGCCTCTTCCGTTATCTCGAGTTATTCGTGCCTACAAACAAAAACACACAAACAGAGGCACTGGAAGTGAATCAATATACTTATGAAATCTTATAAAACCCGCTTTTGATTCCTACCAAACCCACTTTTCGTCGTCTGCAACATGTTGTGTCGAAATCTTGCCCCCAGAGGGCGATGAATTAATGATATGGCCGAAAATAAGTCATGCGTATAGATGTTTATCCTCGTCATGCATATCCATGAATTTGCGGGGTGTTTCAGTTACCAAGTTCCTTGCTAGAGCACTCCATAAGTGGCTGGCTTGGTCCGCGCGCGCCATTGAAGCCTTCACTGCCATCCCGCTGCGTTAATGGTTTTTGTTGCTTACTCAATGAAGTTATCACTTTCGGAACATTTTTAAATTAATTCTTTTTTTCATTTCATCAACAGGCATTATTTCTTCACTCAATATATTTTCTCGAACAGCCCAAGAAATAATGTTAACAGTTTAGAAAGGAAAGAACAGTTAGAAAAAAGTTTGAAGAAGGAGAGCACAACACAGGTCTTGCTTAAGTTATAAGAATCGATAATGTCTTAACATATTCAGCATTTCACTCCAGATTTATGAAATTTTATTTAGTCCTATGAGATCAATGGTCAAAGTCTGAAATCACATTTCGATTATATACTTAATCTTGTCTGGAAAGTCGTTTTGTTCCAGCAAGACTTTTCTGAGTCTGGCCGAATCAAAACACACCTGTAGTGAAGTTGGGCTAACCAAGGATAAGGCCGTCATGAAGGTAAGCCGTTAATTAATTATCTTCAAAAAGGGTGTTTAAATTTACCCAAACACCCCAGTTTTCATTCATTTGGCACCACCCTGGAGTTTCCTTAGTATATGCTATCGAAACAAAAAAAAGGAACGTTCTGTGAGTTCTGCTAGGTTTTCATGGTTGCAGTTATGGCCAGGACACACACACACACACCCACACACACACACACACACACTTATTATTTATAGATAGGTCACATACCATCCACCACCGCAAACTCGATCTTTGCTTTATCGCACCCAATTTTTAGGGGCGAACTAAACCATGCCGCTGTTGATGGCAGCTTTTCCCCAGTACCAACTGCCAAACTAGGTTAGCCTGTGGAGCAGCCTGGGGGAGGAGGCGAGGATAGTGCCGGGAGGCGGGGCAAACATAATTTTGCACGGGTCCAGTAAATCCATTTACACTGTGGCACGTGTACAGGTGGAAAATTTGTAAGCTGTGCGGGGGCATGCGGCGAAGTTTATTTTTTTATTTGTCCCCTTTGACCTGACCTTTGGTATTACCAACACTTATGCAGAATATAGTGGCAGACAGGCCAGCCCTGTTTTTTTCCTATGATTTTTCAGACGTACACACACATTCGTAGAGGAGAGTTGCCTTGCTACTTTAATCCTGTATCGCACCTATAATAAATAGAGGTTGTGTGGATGTAGCTATGTCAGCAATATTCCCTTGTTTGCATTGGTTGGCAGCACTGCACCAATTGCGTCGCTGCCCGTTTTTTTCCCTTTCACTTGTCTCGATTAGTCAAACGACCACTGCACCAATTGGGGGCCGTGCCATGGTAGTTTAATATCGTAGGATATATGTATACATACAGTCAAAATCACAAGCTTAGCATGTTATTACCACAAACCATTTCATGTTCTACTTTTGCCCATGGCGCTACATTGAATCCTACGTTGAGGCGGCTTTGCCTTGCACAAATTGCATTCTCCTCTTGGAAGCGCACACCCAACCAAACGCCAGCTCAGATCATTCCCACAAAGCCCTGCCCAAAACAAGTGTGTGTCCACTCTCAGGAGGAACCAGAAAACAACTTACTGCTCCAAGTTCAATATTGCAACTTTCATCCTTTGTCTCCCTCCTTTCTTACAACCTGGTGACACCTTTTAAGTCTGTTTCTGTAGTGTGATACCCTTCCATCCCTATCCCTCACTTCAAATGGCGCCAAAGCTGATTGCTCCGTGAGAAGGCCGAATCCTAAATTCTGTGTTTGCTTCCAAATCTTGTTGCTTCCCAATCCCTTGCTCTCTGTACCCACCTTACGCGTCACACCCAACACTCCGCGCGACTCTGTGCTCTTTTTGCACCAAGAAAAGGTGGAGAATTCTGTCAACCCTCAACTCTGATCCTGTATATTGCCGACCATACGGCATCAAACTCATGGTGTCCTGAAAACCTGCTCTGATGCTCTTGCACTTCATCTTTTTGCCCTTTTCACTCATCATTTGTCCTCGGCCATCTCTCCTAAGCTTGCAAGTCAGCCAACATCACCTGCATTACATAAAAAAGTGCAAAAAAACCGACCCCCTTAAAACTACAGACCTCTTCACCTTACTTCCCAAAACTCAGCAAGATCATGGCAATCCATCATCACCAGTTAACATCACATAAAATCATTCCTCAACGACCTCATTCAGATGATAAATTTCAGATTCAGACCAGGTTACCACTTACCTTGCGACATGTTTGCTTCAATTTCTCCAACAACTGTATGAGGCCACTTAATTGTCAAAGACATTGAGATGAGGCGCCATCTCTCTGCGACATATCTTTGAAGGCTTTCAATACAGTTGCGCTGGCATCCTGCTTTCTGGTCCAAACTCTGCCCTATGCATCCTAGCCGCCAAATCCACACGTGGCTTACTCACGGGACTGACTTTCTCCACTCTAGTAGCCAACATGTTGCTCTCAACAGAATCCTTTTCATCTCCTCTCCCTGTCAAGCTTGGAGTGCCCCAAGGCAGTGTTTGCACCACCATTCTATTCCTTCATCAACGATCTCTTCTGACTCTCGGCGAAATCCTCCTTATCTCTCTGCTGATGACTTCCACCATTCTGCTGCTGACATCCCTCATCCTTCAGATAGACAGGCAGCAGCCTCTTCCCTCTCTTCAGACCTTGACAAAACTCATAAACTGCGTCAAACAAACCTGAAATATGTCTTTCAATCCTGAAGAAATCCCACATATCATGCTAAACGATATATTCGTTTTAGTCCCATCTCTCAATGGCTGAAGAAACACTTAAAAATAATGCTATCTGGATTCGCATCCTCACCAACAACCAATCAATTGCCGTCCTTGTCACACACCAAACCTGTCCAATAAGTTTCGGTCAAAATCCGTCAAAAAACCTTTTCAGATATCCTTGCTGAAAAACAGAACAAAGCAAAAAGAAACAAACAGGGTGTGAAAACTTAACCTGCTTTCCACCTGCGCCCCGGTGGTGGAGCGTGATTTAAGCTTCCCGTTCGTCGTGGACTGGCTCGGTGCGTGTGTCACGTCGTGGTTGTTGCATGGTGCATCATTATTGTGGTAATTACTCACCCTCCATGCCATTCCTGCAATATGTCTCGCAATCCTTGACTTGGTCTCTGGGTTGAATTCTGTTTTGTCTTGGTGGCTTCAATCTGGTCGCGTTTGATTAAAATCCTGTTAAGCTGGATGGTCTCAGTCTCCACCACTGCAAGGTAAGATTGCCAGTCACGTACATACGTTTGCTTGGCCCCTAATTAAGTTCAGTCACGTGGTTCACCTTTCGGTGCCAACACTCGCCGCTTTTGCAAGATTCCAATGCGTACGGTAAACGCGCACGTCATCAGACGCAGCAGATCCGTCAGGGAGTCTTTGAGAACGACTGGACTGGCAGTCTTTTGAAACCATGACTCGCCAGATGCTACTACTGGGCAAAAACCGGCAGCAACCAGTCACAAAACAATACACAAACAACAGGGACCATGGGTGCTGATAACATCATCCTGGGATCAGGGCAAGTCAATGACGTCATAATTATATCGAATTTTTTGTTGAATGCGCAGAATTTGGTCACTGTGATTGGCTGAATTGAGCCCCTCTTCGGTGCCGATTTAAAACAAAAAGCGGGGGGGGGGGACACAATGTTTACTAGGTTCATGTTTTACAGCTTACAGGACATCTTTTACAGGTTACGGGTTACAGGTCATCTTTTGACAGATTATAGGTTGATGTTTTTGACAGGTTACAGGAAATCTTTTTACAGGTTATAGGTCGGTTTTTCCAGGTTACAGGTTACAGTCATCTTTTTACAGCGTTACGGGTTACAGCCGTCATTCTTTTTACAGCGTTATAGGTGGTTTTTCCAGGTTTACAGGTCATCTTTTTACAGGTTACGGCGTTACAGGCATCTTTTTACAGGGTTATAGTGTGATGTTTTTACAGGTTACAGCGTCATCATTTTACAGGTTACAGTCTCATCTTTTTACAGCGTTACGGGGTTACAGCGTCATCTTTTTACAGCGTTACAGCGTCATCATTTTACAGGTATAGCGTGATGTTTTTACAGGTTACAGGTCATGTTTTTACAGGTTACGGGTTACAGGTCATCTTTTTCGGTTATAGGTGATGTTTTTTACAGGTTACAGGCTGATGTTTTTACAGGTTACTGGCGTCATCTTTTTGCAGCGTTACAGGTCATCATTTACAGGTTACAGGTCATGTTTTTACAGGTTACGCGGGTTAAAACAGGTCATCTTTTTACAGGTTATAGGTGGTTTTTCAGGTTACAGGCTTACAGGTCATGTTTTTTACAGGTACGGGCTTACAGGCCACTCTTTTTACAGGTTATAGGTGGTTTTATCCAGGGTTACAGGTTACAGGTCATCTTTTTACAGGTTACCGGGTTACAGGTTTCATCTTTTACAGGTCCTATAGGTGGTTTTTCCAGGTTACAGGTTTACAGGTCATCTTTTTTACAGGTTTACGGTACAGGTCATCTTTTTACAGGTTATAGGTGATGTTTTTTTACAGGTTTTACAGGTTCATCATTTTACAGGTTAACAGCGTCATTGTTTTTACAGGTTACGGGTTACAGGTCATCTTTTTTCAGGTTATAGGGTGATGTTTTTACAGGTTACAGGTGATGTTTTTACAGGTTACGGTCATCTTTTTACAGGTTACGGTCATCTCTTTCTTACAGGTTACGGGTTACAGGTCTTCTTTTCAGGTTATAGGTGATGTATTTTACAGGTTACAGCGTGATGTTTTACAGGTTTACGGCGTCATCTTTTTGCAGACGTTACGGGTCATCTTTTTGCAGGTTACGCGGCTTACAGGTTCATCTTTTTACGGTCTCATAGGTGATGTTTTTACAGGATACAGGTAATCTTTTTACAGGCTTATACAGCGTTCCTCTTTTTACAGGTTATGGGTTACAAGCCCGTCATTCTTTTTACAGCGTACGGGTTACAGGTCATCTTTTTACAGGTTACAGTGATGTTTTACAGGTTACAGGTCATCTTTTTACAGGTTACGCGGTTACAGGTTCACATCTTTTTTACAGGTTTAGGTGATATTTTTACAGCGTTACAGGTTACAGCCGGTCATCTTTTTACAGGTTACGCGCGTTACAGGTCATCTTTTACAGGCTTACAGTTAAGGGTTACAGGCATGTTTTACAGGTTTACAGGGCATGTTTTTACAGGTTACAGGTGATTACGTTTTAAAGGTTACAGCGTGATGTTTTTTTACAGGTTACAGGTTCATGTTTTTTATGATTACAGCGTGTTGTTTCACAGGTTACAGTGTTGTTTTTACAGGCGTTACAGGTGATGTTTTTACAGGTTACAGGTGATATGTTTTTAAAGGTTAGGAGGTGCATGTTTTTACAGGTTACAGGTGATGTTTTACAGGTACAGGTCATGTTTTTTATAGATTACAGGTTGTTGTTTTCACAGATTACAGGTGCTTTCACAGGCTTACAAGGCCATGTTTTACAGGTTACAGGTTCATGTTTTCACAGGTTACAGGTGATATGCTTTTAAAGGTACAGGTGATGTTTTTTTTAGAGGTTCCAGGTGATTTTTTACAGCGAGAACAGGTCATCTTTTTTTAGAGCGTTACAGGTGATGTTTTACAGGTTACAGTGTCATCTTTTTACAGGTACAGGTCATCTTTTTACAGGTATTTGGTCATGTTTTTACAGGTACAGGCCTGATTATTTTTAAAAGGTTACAGGCTGCATGTTTTTTTACAGGTTTAACAGGTCATCTTTTTACAGGTTATAGGTCATGCTTTTACAGATGCACGTTTGTTTTCACAGGGTTACAGTCTGTTTTCACAGGTTACAAGGCCATGTTTTACAGGTTACAGGGCATTTGTTTTTTACCGGTTACGCGTGATATGTTTTTAAAGGTTACAGGTGTTGTTTTCTACAGGGTACAGTGATGCTTTTTACAGCGTACAAGTCATCTTTTTTTTCAGCGATATAAGGTCGTTTTTTACAGGTTACAGTGATTGTTTTTTAAAGCCGTTACAGGTGATGTTTTAAAGGTTACAGGTGGTATGTTTTTTAAAAGTTCTACAGGTGCATGTTTTTACAGCGGTTAAGGTTGATGTTATACAGATTACACGTGATGTTTTTTACAGGTTAAGGTGATGTTTTACAGCGTTACAGGTGATTGTTTAAAAGTTACAGGTTGATGTTTTCACAGGTAGTGTTAGCAGGCCCGAACGCTTTTTTACAAAAGCGTTACAGGTGATGTTTACAGCGTTACAGGTGATGTTTTTACAGTGTTACTGGTCATCTTTTTTAAGATTATTGGTCATGTTTTTACAGGTTACAGGTGCGTATGTTTTTAAAAGTACAGTGCAGTTTTTTACAGGCCTTTACAGGTGAAGTGTTTTAAAGGTACAGGTTGATGTGTTTTAAAGGTTACAGGTGGTTATGTTTTAAAAGTATACAGGTTTGATGTTTTTTACAGGTTACAGGCCCCCCCCTGGTGGATGTTATATACAGATACCGTGATTTCTTTTACAGGTTACAGGTGATGTTTTTACAGGTTACATGGTTGATATTGTTTTAATAAGTTACAGGTGATGTTTTTTACAGGTTAGAGGGACATTTTACAGGTTACAGGTGCATGTTTTTACAGGTTACAGGTGATTGTTTTTAACAGGTTACTGGTCATCTTTTTACAGATTATTGCGTCACTGTGTTTACAGGTTTACAGGGGGTGATATGTTTTTTACAGGTTACAGGCTGTTATGTTTTAAAGTTAAACAGGTGATGTGTTTTCAACAGGTTACAGGTGATGTGTTTTAAAGTCGTTACAGGTTGATGTTATTTTAAAGGTTACAGGTGATGTGTTTTAAAGGTTTTACGGTGATGTGTTACAGGTTACAGGTGATATGTTTTAAAGGTACAGGTGATATGTTTTAAAGGTACAGGTGCATAATGTTTAAAGGTTACAGGTGATATGTTTAAAGGTTACAGGTGATGTGTTTTAAGCGTTACAGGGATCTGTTTTAAAAGCGCGTTACAGGCTGATGTTTTTTACAGCGTTACAGGTGATGTTTTTACAGGTTACAGGTGCATAATTTTATTTAAAAGCCGTTACAAGTGATATGTTTTTTACAGCCGTTACAGGTTCATCTTTTCAGCCGTTATAGGTCATGTTTTTACAGTTATAGGTGATGTTTTTTACAGATTACAGGTCATGCTTTTTAAAGGTTACAGGTTTGATGTTTTTTAGAGGTACAGGTGATGCTTTTACAGGTTACAGGTCATCTTTTACAGGGTTATTCGTCATGTTTTTACAGGTTACAGTGCATGTTTACAGGTTACAGGTCATCTTTTTACAGGTTATTGGTTCATGTTTTTACAGCGTTACAGTGCATGTTTACAGGTTTACAGGTCATCTTTTTACAGCGTTACAGGTCATGTTTTTACAGCGTTACAGGGCATTTTTTACAGCGTTACAGGGGCATTGTTTTTACAGGCGTTACAGGTCATATTTTACAGGTTACGGTTCATGTTTTTACAGGTACAGGGCATGTTTTACAGGTTACAGGTTTCATGTTTTTACAGGTTACCAGGGCACTGTTTTTAGGTTACAGGCTGATGTTTTTTTTACAGCGTTACAGGTCATCTTTTTTACAGGTTATAAGTGGTCATGTTTTTACAGCGTTTATAGGTGATGTTTTTACAGGTTACAGGGCATGTTCTTTACAGGTTACAGCCATGTTTTTACAGGTTCACAAGCGCATGTTTTTTAAGTTAACAGGTGATGCTTTTTTTACAGGGTTACAGCGTCATCTTTTTTACAGGTTATAGCGTCATGTTTTACAGGTTACAGCGGCATGTTTTACAGGTTACAGGTCATGTTTTTTACAGGTTACAGGGCATGTTTTAAGGTTACAGGTTGATTGTTTTTTTACAGGCTTACAGTCATCTTTTTACAGGTTATAGCGTCATGTTTTTACAGGTTACAGGCATGTTTTTACAGTTATAGCCGTGATGTTACAGATTACAGGTCATGTTTTAAAGGTTACAGGTGATGTTTTTTAGAGGCTTACGAGCGTGATTGCTTTACAGGTTACAGGTCATCTTTTTCCAAGGTTATAGGTCATGTTTTACAGTTATAGGTGATGTTTTTACAGATTACAGGTCATGTTTTTAAAGACGTTACAAGGTGATGTTTTTTTTAGACGCGTTTACAGGTGATTGCTTTTACAGTTACAGGTCATCTTTTTACAGGTTATTGGTCATGGTTTTTACAGGTTACAGTGCATGTTTTTACAGTTACAGCGTCATCTTTCTTACAGGTTACCAGGTTCATGTTTTTACAGTACAGGGCATGTTTTTACAGGTTACAGGGCATGTTTTACAGGTTACAGGTCATCTTTTTAACAGTGTTACAGGTCATGTTTTTTACAGGTTACAGGGCATGTTACCAGGTTACAGTGCCATGTTTTACAGTTACAGGTCATCTTTTTACAGGTTACAGGGTCATGTTTTTACAGGCTACAGGGCATTTACAGGTTACAGGTCATGTTTTACAGGTTACAGGGCATGTTTGTAACAGTTACAGGTATCTTTTCACGCGTTACAGGTCATGTTTTTACAGGTTACAGGCAATGTTTTTACAGGTTACAGTGCATGTTTTACAGGTTACAGGTCATCTTTTTTACAGGTTTACAGGTCATGTTTTTACAGGTTACAGGGCATGTTTTTACAGGTTACAGGGCATGTTTTTACAGGTTACAGGTCATGTTTTTTACAGCGTTACAGCGTCATGGTTTTTTACAGGTTAACAGGGCATGTCTTTACAGGTTTACAGCGGCATGTTTACAGCGTTACAGGTCATGTTTTTACAGCGCTACAGGGCATGTTTTTTAAGGTTACAGGTGATGTTTTTTTTACAGGTTACAGGTCATCTTTTTACAGGTTTATAGGTCATGTTTTTATGGATTACAGGTGTTGTTTTCACAGGTTACAGGTGTTGTTTTCACAGGTTGCAAGGCATGTTTTTACAGGTTACAGGTCATCTTTTTACAGGTTACAGGTGATGTTTTTTTTAGAGGTTACAGGTGATGT
>CM068968.1:56074951-56088082 GCA_035128595.1 Eptatretus atami
AAAAGCTGCAGAGTCAGTGTCAAACAGGTTGTACGTTGGTCCGGTCTTCGCCACAAATCGAGTGAGAGCACGCTCTACGTCCCTCCGCTGTGCCGCAGATCGCTCTCGCAGAACCTGATATTCTGTTAACGGCTCCCTGTACGTCTACAATGGAGAAATTGTGAGCACATCTCCCCTCACTCGTGCGACACCCCATCTTGGCAGACTCCATCTGCCACATTCCACACTGGTTTAAAAAAAAAAAAAATGCTCACGGGGTGCGGATGTACGTATGAGGATCAGGGAACTCTGGGTAATGAGCTGGAATGTATTGAGGTCGTGCCCTCCTTTGGCCAGTTGGGAGACCCTTTGGAGTATTTGGCATGTGGGATGTTGGTGCTGGAAATATACAACGGTGTTCAGATTTTTAACCACTTCTTAAAAACTAGAGAAGACAGCAAAGGATGCGTCCTTATTGACGGGTTCATACCCACACTTCTACGATGGCCCACACAAATGGCCCACACGACGACATCTACGATGTATTTTATGACTCGTCATAACCCTTCCACCAGGTGGCGCTAATCAATACACATTAACGTCGGGAGAATTGTGTTCCTATCTCCTTCTCTCCGTCCCAAACTCTGAGAGCTATGATTGTTTTTTGTTTTTTACACCACATTTCAACTCATTCCGTCCAGCAGTTCAGTTTTCATAATATTTCCACTTATTGGAGCATTTCATTTTTATAACCCGCTAAAACTTCCCGTGCACACCATGAGTACAACCACCAGGTTTCAACTCATTCCGTTCAATAGTTTTGGGATGCATAGAAATCAGAGAAACCAACACACACACACACACACACATGGCCACTTCTCAAATTAGATATTGGAGGATGCTTCATTCATTCACCATTCCTATTATGATGGCAAACATAGCCATGATGAAGAGGACACTAAACAAGAGGGGCAGGTGCAAGGGAGGGAGGCAGGCCCACATACGTGCAGAAAGTGCAATGCGATGTGTCCGTTTGGCATACGCTGGGAGAGCTTCCACATCAAACCCTAAAGGAATATGAGAGGGGAGAGGGTGTTGATTAAACACCTAGAACTAAATTATGCTTTTGATGATTACAAGTCGAACGGCAGCCTAACTAATGGAGATGCAACACAAAGTGGCAGGAAACAGAATAAATACAGATGGACAAAGAGAAACCGTACGAACCCATCTCAGAAAGACACAGCAGCAAGTCGCTGGGTACAGGGTGCGTGCGAGCCGTATGCTCGCAGAGTGCTCGAGCGCTGCGTCCCACCTCTGATATGTCTGCAACAACAGCACGGAGAAAGACGCTCGAGCGGCTTGAGTCGCAGGCATATCCATGTTGTGCTCGTCACACAAATGGCCTTACGAGATTAAACACGAGCCACGATAAGAAATGCACAAAAACGACGAGGACAAAGGACTTAAGGGGATTTTAACCCTTTAACAAATGAGTCAGAACTTCAAAACTCGTCAAACTAAATGGAGCTATACCTAACAAGATAATTCATCAAAAGGTTTAATGACCAAACGACACAAACCCTTACAGCTTTGGAGCATTTCCGTCAGCGTCTCCAAAGCGGCATATTCGGTTGCTTCAAATCCAGCTTCGGTGAGCAGCGCGCTCGCAGCCACCTGCAGCGTGCGTCTGCGTGCGGAAAAGTAGTTCTCGGCTGCTGTCGCCCCTCCACGGCCGGGCCTCTAAGGGGCGCAAGAGAAAAGGAGCAAATGATTGGGTCCATGTAGAATGAGGGTGCTGTTGAGGATTTGAGTGATGACAGGGATGGAAGAAAAAGAAAAGGAAGACAGATGCTAGAGGTCTGGAGAGAGTGAAAGAGGTAATTTTACATCTCGCAGCATATAATTTTCATGAGGGTGGCGAGAATGACTCGGTCTGACGATTTGTGGCATCAATGTATTTAATCTTTGTTATCACAAGTACTATGTTCTCTCAGCTGACATAGTACATACCCTGTTTCACTCTTGTTTGGTATGACTGGAACCCTTGGTTTGTATCTCCTTTGAAATGTGTTCCGTATTGAATGGGAAATCACGATTGGGAATCAACACAGGGGTTGGTAAGATAGCTCGCAAGTACTGAACTTCCCGTAAAGCCGTCTTTTTTGGATTTGATTTCAAAGTACATCAGAAACTGTCGTCCTGGTGCTTTGCAGGGGCGCGGGGGGGGGGGGGGGGCGATCGCCATCGGAGTGCATCGTCCTCCGGAGAGACATTTAGCCGAGTGTATCGTACTCTATCATTCGCTGATGAGTGGATATTAAAGATCCCATGGCGTCTTCAAAAGAGTAGGCCATCGTGCACCGTATACCCTGGCTCCCTTCCAAAGTACCGCACAAACTCCGATGGCAAAAGCAATGACAAACAACCTAGTGCATATTCTGTGAAGAAACAACTATCAGCTATATTCCACATTACACATCCTTTGGTTTCCTCATTGGCTGTGTTTGATGACTGCTCACATGGACTTGGACCAATATATGCCACACATGCTCAACATAGTTACAATTTTCTTTAATTAAACAGGCCTAAGCTAAATGGCTAATTAACTTGGTCAGTCGTGAACAAGTTTCCATCTTCATAAGGTTTCACGTTTAAGCTGTGACCACCTTGTATATTAAAACTGCAGATTGTCTCATTGGTTCATGATCGAGTGATGGAAGCCTTTGTGGTTATCTGTTTATTACGTCCATAAATATGATGGAATTTTCGACCACCGCATTTTCTCCATGCACATCCCTTACCTCGATCCCTCTAAATGCATTTCCAATTCGATTACAATATATAAATATAATATATATATATATATGTATATATATATATATATATATATATATATATATATATATGTGGTCTACACACATACTAACAAATACCACCCGTCGCTTCGCTGACGGGAATGCTAAAGCGGGGGGGGGGAGAAAAGGGGGTGGAGGGGAAAAGAGAGAGGAGGGAGGGGGAGTGAGGACGGTGTGTGGGGGAGGGAAGGAGGGGTGTGGGAGTGAGGAGGGGTGTGGGAGTGAGGAGGGGTTGTGGGAGTGAAGGAGGGGGTGTGGGAAGGGAAGACAGTACGAGGTGAGAGGAAGGGAAGGTAGATGTGCAGTTGAGCATTAATTATGATTCATTCTGTTTCATCAAAATTATTCTGCATCGAATAACAGTGAAGATGGAAACAAAATAATGTCTGAAATACATTTTCTACCTGTTACACTATAAACACGACCCGGAGACAAACACCGCCAGTCGCATCCAGAGCCAAGCTGTTCAGAGACAAACACTGCTCGGATATGTGCGGAGACGAATTCCCGTCTGGACACAACCAGAGATAAATTCTCGTCCGGAGACAAACCGCCCGGACGCACTCGGAAACAAACACCACCCAAATGCGTCCAGAGACAAACACCGGACGCGTCCAGAGACAAACACCACCCGGACGCGTCCAGAGACAAACACCGCCCGGACGCATGCGGAGACAAACACCGCCCGGACGCGTGCGGAGCCAAACACTGCCCGGACGAGTGGGAGACAAACATCCGCCCAGACACGTGCCGGAGCATATTAAGCTTTAGACAAACACACACACACAGCACACACACACACACACACACCCACACACACAACACACACACACACACACACGCTTGGCCGTACAGGATCAGCAGGTTGGAGTGAGTGTGATTACATGACTGCAGTACACACGTATACAACCCAGAAACCTTGATTAGCTTTCACTGAAAAACAACGTACATTGATATTAGACGTTTCAGGGAGATGTTCACAACATTAATCTTTATAAACAGCTGCGTGGATGCGTGGGAAAAAACATTGGGCTCGTTAATTTAGTAAACAACGTTCATACGGCAAAGGCTCAGAAATCGGGTGTTCATTCACAACCCGCTCAGGATGCGGAGCACGAACCACTCGCTCAGGAATGATCGGGGGCATGAAGACATCGCTCAGGATGACGGAGCACGAACCACTCGCTCAGGATGATGGAGCACGAACCACTCGCTCAGGATGACGGAGCATGAAGCACTCGCTCAGGATGATGGAGCACGAACACCGCTCAGGAGATGAGCACGAAGCACTCGCTCAGCATGACGGAGCACGAAGCACTCGCTCAAGATGACGGAGCACGAAGCACTCGCTCAGGATGACGGAGCACGAAGCACTCGCCCAGGACACGGAGCTAGCGAAGCACTCGCTCAGGACCTGACGGAGCACGAAGCACTCGCTCAGGATGACGGAGCACGAAGCACTCGTCAGGATGATGAGCAGACATCGCTCAGGATGACGGAGCTCCTAATTTGAAAACCACAGCACTTGCAAAAGTGATGTACACGATTCAAAGCGGTGATGAACACGCATTCGATAATATGAGTAAGTAAAGAGAAAAAACAATTTTATCATTAAGAAATCATTGGCGGCCTGTTCCAAGTCGAGGCATGGTTGAGCAGGCCAAAAAAACAGGGCGGCGAGGGTACCTACAGGAAACGCCTTAAGACCTCAAAGAGTGAGGTGGCCGAAGATGCGCCCGATAAAGGATATAATTAAATAAGGCTGTTAATTATCTTCAAAAGGGGGTGTTTTAATTAACCCAAACATCCAATTTTCACTCTTGCACTTCCTTGGAGATCCCTTTGTATGCATGCAATGTTTCAGGCTGGGGAAACATACAGTGGAAACTGAAGACATGAGAGTCTCAATCACGATGTGCAATGAGGTGAACCAGCTGGAAAAGGAAGGATCTTTGAAAACATGTTCTTGTCATCGCTGTTTTTGTTTCTGAGCTCCTTCCATATACTTTTGTCAATATTTATATATTTTCGTTTATCATCCAACATACTAGCGGAGTACCCACCCTATGGGCAATCTTGTTCCAAGTGTGCAATAAGTTCTTCTTAAACATCCCTTTATTTGGGTGGTGTATAGGCAACAGACCGCTGCCTCGATCGCTCCCGAAAATAAAAAAACAATAACCCAAGTTACCTACATGAAGCAAAAACATGCGCACTACTTACTGTATGTGCATATATAATGCATCGTTGTTATATAGCTCGGTAATTCCAATTGCACTGGCCTATAGGCTGACACCAGAGACTTCAAGCCCAAAACTTAAAGCCGACATGTATTGTTGCCTTTGCAAGGCCTCGACGCCTTTCGGCTCCAATACAACCTTTCGATATTTGATGATCCTTTTAACAGTTGCTTCGGTTGTCTTACACTGAATGGAATACTGATAGGGAGGGCATGGCCATTGTGAACATGACACTTCCGTAGATGTATTAGGCTTGCCATAGCACCAAAAATTGTGGACGTGTGATTTTCTTAGGTTACAATTGTGGGTGGCATCAGGCCAGCTGACCAATCAATGGGTACAGAGCAGACATACAAACACTTGCTCCATTATGTATAGATGATTCACAAAGTGTCTGGGTGTTTTACAGTGGTACTACAAGTCTTGCTTCTTCGTCCTCACCTCTGTAAGGTGAGGTAAATATCTATATTGCACAAGTTGGTGAGGGGGTGGGTTAGATATCACCTCAGAGCAGATAGGAATGTATGGAGTAGCATGGTCCGTGCATGGGTATTTAGCCAACTCTATGTAAAGTAGGGAAACGTTAGCTTAAGAATTCTCTGGTTTGAATGTGCATGATACGGGGGGGGGGTGGTACATGGTAATGGGGATTATGGTTAAGGAAACTGTGCGTGTAACCCCTATAAACCTCCACTGGGCGCGCCGGAAGACTCGGAAAGAAAGAGAGAGAAAAAGGCAGGAGACGACGAGCCAGGAGAGAACATCGATGTCTGAGGAGAACGGAGTTGGTCTGAGGAAAAAAAAAAGAGTATGAGAGTTTGAGGTGGTCATCCTGCCTGCCTGCCTCTACCCGTTGTTTGTGAAAATGTATATATATATATATATATATAAATATATATATTGTTATGAATTTTGGCCCGTCCGGCGTGCGAGCGACCGCGTAACTCTAATAGCAGCCGCCTCGCCACCGGAACGGAAATTCAGTCGTGACCCTCCGGGAACTACCGCCAGGAGCCAGTCAAGGGTGGGGTTTAACATCACCACAACTCAGTCGCATTATACCGCGCGGAATAGGTCCGATGCCAATGGTCGATTTACCTAAGTACTCGCGCGGATAGCGTACGAGGAGTTGTACCACGCACAGGTCGACTCCGGACACGAACCGCTTAAGCGGCTCTTCCGTACTACAGGGATAACGAGCGAGTTATTGTCGACCTTGACGGTTCCGATTAGTTACAGGGTGTTTTAAACCCACTGCCAATCCCTTACGTGATGCAAGATGGAGATTCAATAAAAGGAAAAGACGAAGCAAAACGGGGAAAATCGGACAAGCACATTTATTCACGAAGGCACGTATATTACAATAAAACAAAGGAACAAAAGCAATACACGTATACGTTTATGTAGAAAAACACAAGCAAAGAACCAACGCAGATCTACAACCGAATATGACTTAACACGGCAACACTTAACCGTTCTACTTTTCCAGACTGGCGCACACACACACCGTTTACACAAAACCAAAAAGAAATGGAAGTCGCGACTTCCTGAGCGCGTCGAGTCCTTGCGACCGTAACTCCGAATCCCTCCGGCGTGGTCACTGGCTCGTCCGCGCGCCTGCACGTGTTGTCCGCCCGACAGCTCGGACGAACGAACAGAACCTCCGACTAGGAACGATCACCACAACTCTCCACAATTCCCCTTCAGGGACAAGGAAAAAGGAAAGGGAATGACGTTCTCGTCGACCTTCACGCCCCGCCTTTTGTAAATCGCTTTAACGAACCAAGAGCCTCCAGCCTCCAACTCTACCCCACCGCCTTTTGTAGGGCCGGCTCCGCCTTTGCCCCGCCCATTCCTGTCCCCACTCCTTCTGGAAGCTTCCAAAAAGGGGCGTGCCCTCGCGTTCCCCCTCCCGCGCCCGTGCGGGGACGAGGAAAGTCAGTTTTGGCTCGGGCCAGGGAATCATTCCCCCAAAATCAGGCCCCACCTTTTTTCACCTTTGACCCCTGGCTCAAATCGCACCATACCCCGCCTGAAAGCGCGGGTTTTGGCGGAGAAATTTAAGCGGGAGTTGCTGTTGCTACTCCGCTCCGTTTCATCCGTCCCGCGGAGATCGTGACCGCACGGTGCTCGTTGAATGGCGAGTGGCGAAGACGTGGTAGCGAGTTGTGGAAGTGGCGTCGTGGTGTGAATGGCGTGATTGTTGCGTCGTGTAGTGAATGGCGTGATCGTTGAGATGTTGGTTGCGGCGATGTTCGTTGTTGTTCTTGCACCAAATTAACTACAGCAAAAGAAAAACGGCTAACTGAAGAAACGCAGCCCGAATGGATCACATATATTCCCTCTATACAACGGGTTTGGGCTAACAACACATGGACTTACCGATATATCTCACCTGAGGCCCCTTTATGGTGTAATGTGAATTTCCACAACCGTAACAATATATATATATATATATGTATATATATGTGTGTGTTCGAGGGATGTGCTTACACATTGTGTAAGCAGACGAACCGTGCTTCCCCATTGTCTGGGGTCGCTCACCTGCATTTTTTCATTTATTTATACAGGTATACCTCGATCTAAGTTGCCCTGTTTTATTTTGATTCGAAGTTGTGTCGTCCATCAATCCATCCGATCCATCCTTTGGGACCATACTCTGTGCAGAGCGTTGGTGCTGCCTAATCAGTCTCCTTGGCTATTGGACACAATCCTGGACGGGTCGCCACTGCAACACAGGATACCAGGAAGATCGCACTCATTTTGCCAACCTCGGAAGGATGACAGGCAGAGTCAACCCAACCTGGTATTAATTCAACAGCCGAGCAGGAATTGAACTCAGGATCCTCGGATCCCAAGCCCGTCACCCTCACCATTAAACCAACACCAGGCATACCACAGCATGTTGCACAGCATTTTATTGTATTGTACTTTAATAATTATTCGATTTACGTCTCTTTAATTTAAGTCGCAGTTTTCAAAAACACATCCTCGACGTAAATCGAGGTATACCTGCATTTTCATTTACGGATATTGTCCGACGATTCTGTGTTTTTGTTGCTCACCTGCAGCGAGTACAAGAAGGTTGCACTTATTTTTGGATATATTAATTTACGGACGCTTTCGATGGTTCTGTGATTTTTCCTGGTGTATCGGGTTAAATGTCCATCGGCAGGCGAAATTTCAGCTTTCTTCGTTGCCCGGAAGGTACTGAACATTAACATCAGTGAGTCATTCAGCCAGTCAGTGAGTGAGTGGTTCGAATGAGCTTTCTATATAATATGATATATAAACACCCAATCACGTCTCTCACCCATAACTGGATTGAACAGCCAATCAGATCTCACGTCGTCAATTATCCACAGCTACGGCTAGGGCTTTATCATTAACAACCTCTTGCCAATCCAGCCAAAGAAAACTGTATGAAGCAACCAAGAGAAGCAACACAAACTAAGCCCTGTGCTGTTTCAAACCCGATCTGGGTCCCTCTTCAAACCCGATCTTCATGGTTTCAGCACACACAGACTCATCGCTGGACTTGGTATTCCAACGCTGGTGGTGTGCAAAGGAGATGGACCAAGTGCTCATTGATGATCGCTGGACGATGATTCATAACTGCAGGGTCTAATGGAGTGCTCGTTTCCTTAATAATGGCAACAGGCTTGTTGTAGCAACTCCTGAAGTTGCAGCTGAAATCCAGGAGAATGGTACCATCCCCCCCTCGGCTGGATGTTGGCAAACTCAATGATAAGAGGGTAGCTGAGGAGCTTGCCAACAGGCTGTGTGGGGATTTGGGAGGTCTGGGTGCTTTGGGGCATCCTGAAGAGTTGTGGAGTGCCTTCAAGACCACCATCCTTGATGTTGCCGGTGGATGTCTTGGAACCTACCGTCAGGCGAAGAAGAACTTTGTCTTCCAAGGGACACTGGATACCATTGATCAGAGTTGCAGGGCCAGGCTTAATGGCAGAGCTGAGCTGTTCAGCGAGTTGAGGCGTAAAACTGTACGTGCGCTGAGGGTGGACAAGGAGGCCTATGTGCGAGGAATTTGTGAGAGGATAGAGCATCACCTGTGGTCAAATGATTATCATCCTGCTTACAGAGGCATTCATGCGTTGCGTTCCTCCAAACCTGTCCCTCTGTGTACTGCAGTTAGAGCAGAGGGTGGTGGGCTCTTGACAGAGGAGTCTGAAGTGAAGGCCCGCTGGACTGGTTACTTTGAGCGGTTGTACCAGGCTGACCCACAAGCTGTTGAGTTGGATGTCAGGGGTGTTACAATTCCTATTGCTGTCCCTCCAATCAACTGTGGTCCACCTTCGTTTGTGGAAACACAGGTTGCGGTGAACCATTTGAAATGGGGGTAAAGCTCCAGGGTTCTGTGGCATCCATGCTGAACTTCTCATAGCTGGTGGAAATGGTGTACTAATGTCGTTGCATGTAGTTCTGTGCTCTGTCTCTCAGTGTCAGGCAAGGTCTTTTCTCAGATAATTATTGATAGGGTTCACCACCATCTGCTTGAGCACCAGCGCTCAGAGCAGTTGGGCTTTACACCAAAGCGGTCAACAATTGACCGTGTCCTTGCTCTTCGGGTCCTTACCGAACCCGGACGAGAGTTTCGGCAGGAGTTGCTCGCAGCCTTTGTTGGTCTCCGCAAGGTGTTCGATTGAGTGAATTGGGATGCCCTCTGGAGGATTCTCGGTCTTTGTGGGGTGCCACTGCCTTCCAGGCTGAACATTTTGGATTCATCTACAATGTAGAACGGCCCTCGGTAGAGCGCATACCTCCACCAAGCTGAACAGTTTACGTTTTCTCTCCCATCGATTGGCCGGACCTGGATTCCGACCCGAACCAAAATCAAATCTGCTCGTTCTTGTCACCTCACCAACTCATCAAGCCTGGTGTTGGCTTAGCGGTTAGGGTGGCTGGCTTGGAATCTTAGGGTCCTGAGTTTGAGCCCCTGCTCACCGTAGAATTAACACCAGATGGGGTTGCCTCGGCCTGTCATCCTTCCGAGGTCGGTGAAATAAGTACCATTGTAATGGGGGTAATAACCATTCGGGGTAACCTGGGTCAGAGTGGCGACCCGTCCCAGGACCGTACTTTCCAATGAAACTGCATCGGCAGCCCTACCCTATGCGACTTCATGGCAAGAAAGGAATGGTGTTATTATTATTAGCTCACCTGGACTTCAGTCAGGTGAGCTTATGCGATCGAGCAGTGTCTGTCGGCAAAAGCTGTGCTCATTATGAGGGTCTACGGGGGCGTTCAGACCTGCCAACATAGGTATTTGTTCTCTTCTCCGAATTTGTTCATCCATCAGGGTCTAAGGGTCTTTGTGTGTTGGGGGGGGGGTGTTTGGTGGTGGTGGTGGTGGTGGGGGGTTGAGTGACGTTTTTAGCCCTATCTCTCAATGATGAAGAATCACATAAATAATTAAAAATATATTGTCGTGTCTGGATCCGGATCTTCACCAAAATCGAACTGATTCGTCCTTGTCACACATCCAACCTGTCCATCAAGTTTCGTCCAAATCCGTCCATTAATCTTTGAGATATCTTACTCACAGAGAGACAGACAGACAAACACAGACAGACAGACAGGTGAAAACAAAACCTCCGTCCACGTTCGACAACGCAGGTAACAGAGAGAAGAGAAGAGAAGAGAAGAGAAGAGAAGAGAAGAGAAGAGAAGAGAAGAGAAGAGAAGAGAAGAGAAGAGAGAGAGATATATCTGTCGAAGCAAGGCCTCACCACAGCGAAACACGAAGCCTCCACCATGTCCGGGATCCCGCCTTTCGGGCCTTTCTCTTCAGCCGTCGTGAACCGATCGGCGTGAACCTCCGACTCGGTGTCGGGGATCTGGCTGCACACGACAAACGGCTCGAAACGACGGCGAAGAGCGAGTGACCAATCACAGGAGGCGATCGAGGCCTTCCGGTCGGCCGTTCGACCGCCACGTGATGATCGCGGTTACTATAGCAACGGTCGCGACCCGGCGAAATGTGCGTCTCTTTTGGACCTCCTGGATACGACAAGTTGTAAAAGTTTCAATCACCTAAAAAGTAAAATGATGAACACAACTTCGAACGTAAGTATGAAAGTGAAATATAAAACCGTTTAAACCTCATTTGCTGAGCGTAGAATTTAACTGTGAGGAACGGAATCCAATGTCTTCTTCTTCTTCTTCTTCTTTGCAGATTTCTGCTTCTTCTTCTTCGCAGCTGGTCCACCGGTACTCATTTCGCCGACCTTGGAAGGATGACAGGCTGAGTCAACCCCACCTGGTGTTAATTCAGCAGCCAACAGGAACTCGAACTCAGGACCCGAAGATCCCAAGCCACAGCGTCCTTCACCACCAGACTTACATCCGATGTTATAATAATCGACGAACACCGAACAAATTTCCCTGACGTCACTTGATTTTATTAATCCAACCTCATTTTGACGATGAATATAAATGTGTCGTCAGGGTTTAGTTAAAAATGCATATTCAATGATAAAACCTCAGGTTCGGAAAAAAAAAAACTAAATAAAAAACAACGACGGGTGCTATGACAATGTGCTAATGGTTTCCATGGCAATCGTGTCCAATTTAAATTACGTAAATGTAAGTCGGAGTAACTACATGTTCAGTGTGACATTAGCTTAGGTATTTGTTACACACACCAAAGCTGATTTTAAAGTTTATTTTTCTCATATAAAACTGGAATTTAATTATTGTATTCACCAGCTTTGTTATGACCATACACCGCCCAAATCGTTTCCGTTTCATTAGAGCGGAAGTGTAATCCCAGCCTGGAGGAGGAGCGATATTTTGTATTTTATATTTAGTATTAGGAAGGGATACTTCGTGTTCCCAATGGCCATTTCTGCTCCTGAGGTAATTATGTTGTTTTTATTTCTCCACAGGACAAAGTTGGAATCCAGCTTCAATTGTGCATGTACTTACACCACCTTTGACGATCCCAACCAGCTACACTGCACTGGAAGACCAATTCCTCGAAAAATCCACACAGGTATTTACAATGGTAAATAAATAAAGTGATTCTTGCATGAAGGGTAAACTCGGCTTTGGGAGAAGTGTGTTGATGGAAAGCTTGTAATTTGTAATCTTAATGCGATCGTATTCTCGAGTCGGGATGTGTAATCCTGCAGACTGGCTTCTCCAGAAACAAAGGGAGGGGTGAGGGGGTGGGCAGTGCGTGATGATGTCATTTCGGGGGCCGTCTTGTGAGGGTGTCACAGAGGACCGGACAGTGATGGTGGCTCTGAGGATGCTCAACCATTGAAGCCGTGTGCCTGTGGGGATACTTTGGAAGCTTTGGGGAAGAATTTCAGCTTTCAGGGATTGGGTGGGAATCATATCTCGACATGGACAAAAAAACACACAACATACAAACACACACACACACACACACACACACACACACACACACACACACACACACACACACACACACACACACAACCTACAAACACACCCACACAAACACACAACCTACAAACACTCACACAAACACACCCACACCTACACAAACACACCACAAAACACCACACAAACACCCTACACAAAACACACCACACAAACACAAAAACACACCCACACAAACACACCACACAAACACAACCACACAAACAACACCCACAAAAACAAAAACACACCCACAAAAACACACCCACCACACAACACACACCACACAAACACACCCACACACAACACACCACACCACCCACACACACACACACCCACACAACAAACACACCCACAAAACACACACACCCACACAACCACCAACAAAAAAAACACAAACACACCCACACAAACACACCCACACACACACCCGTTCATCATGTGATCTGTCCCATGTCGTTCGTGCAATAAATCGTGATTTTTCCACTTCATTCGGTTCGCAATCTGCTGTTGCTTGATGTTCATTTTAAAATGTCCACCTCGATGATCAAGGCTCATCGAATAGCTCGGTATTGTTACTAGAATAGCTTACTAGAATCACATTTTAAAAACCTGTAACTAGAATAGCTTACTAGAATCAAATTTTA
>CM068968.1:56115809-56126611 GCA_035128595.1 Eptatretus atami
GGGGACAACACTTCAGTAATGGTGACTACACCACACCAATGGTGACTATGCCACACCAATGGGGACTACACCAATGGGGACTTCACTACACCAATAGGGACTATACCAATGGGGACGACATCAATGGGTACTACACCAATGGGGACTTCATTACACCAATAGGGACTACACCAATGGGGACGACATCAATGGGAACTTCACTATACCAATAGGGACTAACAATGGGGATTCACTACACCAATTGGGACACACCAATGGGGATCAACTACCAATAGGGACTACACCATCGGGCGACACAATGGGGATTCACTAACCAATAGGACTACACCAATGGGACGATCCAATGGGGACTTCACTATACAATGGGGACTACACCAATGGGGACAACACTTCAGTAATGGTGACTACACCACACCAATGGTGACTACACCACACCAATAGGGACTACACTAATGGGGACGACACCAATAGGGACTTCAATCCACCAATAGGAACTGTACCAATGGGGACGACATCAATGGGGACTTCACTATACCAATAGGGACTACACCAATGAGGACTTCACTACACCAATCGGGACCACACCAATGGGGACTTCACTACACCAATAGGGACTACACCAATCGGGACGACACCAATGGAGACTTCACTATACCAATAGGGACTACACTAATGGGGACGACACCAATAGGGACTTCACTCCACCAATAGGAACTATACAAATGGGGACGACATCAATGGGTACTACACCAATGGGGACTTCACTAAACCAATAGGGACTTCACTACACCAATAGGGACTACACCAATGTGGATGACATCAATGGGTACTACACCAATGGGGACTTCACTACACCAATGGGAACTTCACTACACCAATGGGGACTTCACTATACCAATGAGGACTACACCAATGGAGCCAACACTTCAGCAATGGTGACTACACTACACCAATGGTGACTACACCACACCAATAGGGACGACACCAATGGGGACTTCACTATAGCAATACAGACTACACTTCAGCAATGGTGACTACACTACACCAATGGTGACTACACCACACTAATGGGGACTACACCAATGGAGACTACACCACACTAATGGGGACTACACAAATGGGGACTATACTTCACCAATGGTAATAACTCAGGTGGAGGTATTTCAGTGGAGTGATTCCACCGTGAGGGTTGATGAAAGCAGTGACATGGGGATGCGTTTGAAGGTAGATTTATGATGCTGGGTACCTAGTGTTTGGGTGTAGGGGGAGGGGTGATCAGGTTTTGAGAATGGGGTACTGTATTTGTTTTTTTTTGTTTCGTGTGTGGGGAACGGGGGGGGGGGGGTTGAAAAATTGAGTTGAATGTTGGGTGTGGGTTGAGTAGTGTTCTCTTGAAAGGTGAGATGTGCAAAGACAATGGTAATATCTACAGTATTTGTTTGTGCCCTAAGGGTATAAGTTATGGTTTATGTTGAGATAAAGTGATAGGTCATGTTTGGAAAGTAAGTACATTTGAGAAATACGTTTTTAAAAGGGCATGGGGATTAGGAGGTGGGGGTTATTTGAGAGAAGTGTTTGAAAGTTTGTAAAACGGTTCATAATGTATGGTTTTGGGGTGGGCGAGGGG
This sequence comes from Eptatretus atami, assembly GCA_035128595.1. Lineage (NCBI taxonomy): Eukaryota > Metazoa > Chordata > Myxini > Myxiniformes > Myxinidae > Eptatretus > Eptatretus atami. Next base: position 56,117,437 of record CM068968.1, read on the forward strand.
GGAGGTTCATTAATTGGATGAAATAATTCCAATAAGGTGAAACGGGTCCAATTGGACAAATGGTGTAAATTCTGGGCGATGGTTTAAAGTTGATATACATGTTTGGAGTAAATGTTTTTTTATATGTTGGAGTAAATAGTTGAAGTGGAAGGTGTTCGTTCATGGTTCGATGTGTTTGATTGTCATGTTGGGGTAATTTACATGAGCATGGTAAAAGGAGGCTCGGTTTCAAACAGTGGTATCCATGTTTATTTCAAGCACTTACATGGCGAACATGGTGCATTGAAGTAACACAGAGGGAGGTAAGGGAGTAAAAACAGATGATTAAAGGGTACACGGAGGAGGGACGGGGGTTACAGGGGTGGGTGTTGGCGAATGTGCCATAGCAGGTGAAACGTGAAGGGGGGGGGTGGTAGGGTCGGGGTGAGGGAGGAGGGGATATGCGAGAAAGATGTGAGGCGGAGGCAATGTGAGTGAGGGAGGGTAGTGTGAGGGGGGAGTGTGAGGGGGGGAGTGTGAGGGGGGGAGAGTGTGAGGCAGGGGAGAGGTGCAGTGCGTGCTGCTGATGGCAAGAGGCAGTGAGAGTGAGTGCGCAGCAGGAACGCAGCACAAGAGGACGGAGTGCCGCAGTATTGTAGGTATGAAGTGCACGTCTCAACGTCCGTTTGTCTGACTCTTGGTGTCTCTGCTAGCTGGTCGCAACGGCTGTCTGTCTGAGTATTTATTTTCCATCTGTGTCCACAACCTCTCTCTCTCTCTCTCTCTCTGGCACCATATACTCTGTCTCGCTCTCCCTTATCACCTCCCCAACCCCCCCCCCCTCCTCGATGTCGTGCCTTGCTCTATGTGAAAATCTAATTTCATTATTTATATCTGGATCCGTTTATTCATTTCCTTGCTCATCCATCCCTGCCCTTTTATATTTTTCATTCTCACCATTTGTCTATAATTGTCTCAATGCTCGTCATGGTTCCACATTATTAATTGCTGGGAATGAAAGAGGGAGCAATGGAAGAGTAGGGGTTGGAATATGGGATGGATGGGGGAGGATTGCGCACTCGGCAACGGGTGCATGGTGTGGGGGCGGACTGGGAGGGGAATTGAAAGAGTGGGTTTAAATGGGAGGGGGAGATCGGAAATGGAGATTGGTCTTGTGGGAGAAATGGTAGAAGGAGGATGGCTGGATTGAGATTGGAAAGAAGGATGAAGAGAGACGAGAGACCGAGGAAGCAGGTTCAATTAGAGCTGAATTCCAATGAGCGGCTGGGGCTGGACGAGGTGGTAAAGGTGAGAAGGGAAGACATGAAGCCCTGGGGAGCAGATCAGGGGACACGGACACGGACGTGGATGGAGAAGGAATGCACAGAATCAGATGTGATGGTTATTTGGGAAGAGGCTTTAAGAGACATTTTAGGGATGTAAAAGGATTTCAGTGGTGTGTTGAGGTTCTGGGATGTGAGAGGACACGTGGGAAGGCTTGAGGAATGCAGGTGGGACCCCAGTAATATCGAGGTGTTTGGCCTAGCTCGTACATAAGAAATCTTCTCATTTCCCAATTTGGAGGTAAGGTCACGTGACATTTTCATCCTCCACCCACGTTGTGGTTTTTTTCTTCTTCTTCCCCACACATCGACCTGTGCACGATCTCCATCCTGGTGCGTATCCAAGCAGGTACTCGCCTGTATCGCTGATAACCAGTACCGTGCACCTTTTTCGATCCGATGCTCATGAGTAAACTGATCTGATCCTGAATTATAACCGAGACACTGCATTGTGCCTGTTGGAGGCACATGGAGACTGCGGGTTTCGGGGAATGTGAAGACATTGACACGGGTACATCCTCCAAACACCGGGTCTCGGGAGCATTCACTGGGTGGCTTTGAACCCCACACGCTGCAGCTGAAGGAGGTGTGAGAGTGAGGACTCCAATCTAAATTCGCTTCACGTGTGCTCATCCTCAAATCATATCCATATTACAACCTCCTGGAGTACTCGGCCTCAAGCTGCTTGTTCTTGTGTATATTTGAATGTTTACATTTTGTAATCCCATTATACTTACATGATGGGAGTGAGTAGGTGAGCTGTACCCTCGTCTTACTTTTGTTTGATTTTTTAAATGATATTTTAACATTTGTTTTGAGGATTTGAAGGAGTTGGGGGGGGGGGAGTTTAGTATAGATATAAGTACAGTACATGTAACTCTGTTCTGGGGAGTCCTTCCTGTCTATGTATGCACATTTTGGGAGGATCTTACTTTCTGCTGCTGAAAGTGCATTTCCATGACCATGGACGGTGACCTCAGACCATAGACACCGGACGGGGACCTTATACCACATTCTAATTGCCCAGTAAGACCACCAACCGTATTGGAGCATGCTGGAATCACTACCATCCACCTTACGTGGATTACGAAGGTTCGATGACACACACCTGAACAGGTACAGTAACGGTACGAGGCTGGCATGGTGAGACAGACCAATGGTAAACAATTCACGGATGTCCATCGGTCACGTCTCGTTCTCATCAGGGTTGTGTGATATATCTACTGCGGGCCATAACCAGTGATCTAGTGTGCTATACGTTGGTCTATTATTTTATTTCAGTCTTTTTGGGACGACGATGTAAGCCTTTTCAAAGATACTCATAACCATCAACCCGTTTCCTTGTATGTACATTTTGGTTTTGGAACGTATGCCATTCCACGCCAATGCTGTGATGTTGCTTCACCAATGATGTCATCATAATAATTCTCGGTGTGTGTGTTCTGTAGTAATTGTGATGTTTGGCTCCATAACGCTAAAGCATGTCTTCCTACCTGACTGTTTATATGCTGATACATTGATATCTCCGTTCATCCTTGCCCACGTCGTTCCACTCGCTGTTTCTGTCCTTGTCTCAGTCTGTCTTGCTCTTTGCTTTTTGCCTCAACGACTGCCTTTGTGTTTCTCACTCTGGAGTTCTTTCTCAATTCGATGCATTTATACTTCTCAACAAAATGATCGGTGTTTTGACATCCTTCAGTAGTGAACTGTTTCCACCCTTGAAATCTGTATCACGTTTGACGAACAAGTTTATCTGGATGATGAGGACATCAAGTCCAATTTGTCCACATCTGGTGATGTTGTAAACTTTGGTATGGGGTCACCCCGTGAACGGGTTAATGACGTTGAAGACATAAGGAATGGATGGATGAGATGCTCAATGAATTTTATGGATGGATGACAGTCAATGGAACGATGGGTTCTATTGATAGACGACATTGATGGATGAGATAGTCAATATGGATGGACGAGATGGACGATGGTTGCATGAGGTGGCCAATTCATTAAATGGTTGGATGACATGGTCAATGCATTATATGGATGTATGAGATGGCCAATGGATTATTTGGATTGATGAGAGGGGTAGATGAGATGTACGATGGATTATATGGATGAATGTGATGGATGGATGCCATGTGCAGTGGATTAGATGGATGGATGAAATTGCCAGTGGATTATATGGATGGATGAAATGGATGATGGATTATATGGCTGAATGAGATGGATGGATGCTATGGTCATTGGATAATATGGATGGATTATATATGATGGATTATATGGATGGATGAGATGGCCAATGGATTATGTGGATGGTGAGATGGTTGGATGAGATGGATTATATTGGCGAGATTGCCAATGGATTATTTGGATGAATGAGATGGATGAATGCCATGGGCAGTGAATTAGATGGTTGGATGAAATGGCCAATGGATTGTGTGGATGGATTATATGGATGGATTTAATTGCTCGTGGATTATATGGATGGATGAGATGGCCAATGGATTATATGGATGGATGAGATGGCCAATGGATTTTATGGATGACTAGCGTGGACCAGCTCACTATGCTTGCCTCTCGACACGTCATCGTAGAGATTGATGTCATACATTTGCTGTGTTGGCATGATTTACACCAATCACAATACAAACATTTATTTTCTACAAATGTAATTGTAATATTGTTGATATATTTATTTGAAATTTATTTGTGATATAAGAAGGTCCAAGTGGTCTAAATCGTCAAAGGTCTAAGCTGTCTAATCTGTTTGAAGGATGTAAGGGGTCTAAATGGTGTTCTAAAGGGTCTTCAGGCTCTTTTGGATCTTTGGGGTCTTTTGGGTCTTCAGGGATTTTTTGGTCTTCAGTGTTCTTTGGGTATTTAAGGGTCTTAAATACCCAAAGGACACCGAAGCTTCGACATTTGTCTTCAGGCAGCTTTGACATTTGTCTTCTGGGTCTTTTGGGAGTTTAGGGTCTTTGGTGTCTTTTGGGTCTTCAGGTTTTTTGGGTCTTCGGGGATTTTTGGGTCTTCAGGGATTTAATGGGTCTTCAGGGTCTTCGGTGTGTTTTTGGTCTCCAGGGTCTTTTGGGTCCTCAGGAACTTTTGGGTCCTCAGGGTCTTTGGGTCTTTTGTGTCCTCAGGGACTTTTGGGTCTTCAGGGTCTTTTGGGTACTCGGGGACTTTTGGGTCTTTTTGAGTCTGGCGACTTTTGGGTCTTAAGGGTTTTAAGGGTCTTGTGGAATTCACGTTCAAACAGGATGTGATTAATGGGCATATAGTCTTCACGGACGGCTTCACGGATTCACCGCCTCACCATGCTTTTCGTTTTTTATTATCTGTATATTACTGTATATTATCTGTATGTAATACTGTATATTATCGAAGAGATGGATGGATGAGATGGACTATGGCTTATATGGACGGAGGAGATGGACAATGGCTTATTTAGATGGATGACATGGACGATACTTTATGTGGACAGATGAGGTGGATGTTGGTTTATATAGTTGCATGAGATGGATGATGAATTATATGTATGGATGTACGAGATGGATGATTCATTGTATGGATAGATGAGATGGATGATGGTTTATATGGATGAGATGGACAATGGCTTATCTGAATGGATGACATGGAATACTGATTATGGGCCGGGGGTCGCCGCCAACTATGTTGGGTTTGTTCGGGGAACCGCTCTCTGAACGGAGCCGGTTGCATATCGTCGGCCGATTCGCGTATTGTTTGCTCCGGGTGGGGCTAAGTGAATAGTGTGATTTTGTGGCTGGGAATTTGGGCCGGGGGTTCGTAATGGACAGAATTTACGCGAGCGTATCGTGGTGGCCTTGGGTAATCATGCGCAAGCAACCAGGCAGTCGCACATTAATACGCCATACGGCGGTTTGATTCGTACAGAGTTCCGTCGGGGTGGTTACCCGGTAGTTGGATCAGCGTGCGGTAATATTCGGACGGGTAATTGTAAGATGTCTGTAGGGGGAATCGTTGCAATGATTCAATGTACTACAATATGAACTGCTGTATGCCACTACGAGTGTGGATGCACCTCTTTATCGGCTTCGTAGACAACGCCAGCCAGGGCGCGCGGGTGTCGTAGTTATCCGGGCTGGCACATCTATATTCCGGCGATGCGGGATTCGGGCCGACTGCGACTTTGCCGCTAGACGTTCCAGAAGGCTGGTTGCCGGACGTACCCGACCCGCCCATAACAGTATCGCTCACTCGAACATCACGATATCATGGATTCTAAGCAATGATGGAATGGAGTCAACGTACGACTAAGATAGTATTACACTTCAACAACGGACATTTTAATCGTAACATGCAATTTACATTTGAAATAAGGCACATACTCGTTATGCACAATACTATAATCAACGCAACATCATCAAGCACGACTAACATAGGCAACATCTACACTAGTACTATATATATCCGTACAAGTCATTTACATCTTCACAAGAGTTCTACTCTGACTACCTAGAGGAGACGCTACTGTCGCAACGGTCTCACACACACTACAGACACTACAGCACACACACCTACATCGATCACACATCAACACTCCATAAGCACACCCGACAACACACTACTAAAGCGCAATCACGCATGGCTGCATCGCGACCTCTTAATCTTAGGAGCTCTAGCGATCGAGAGATCAGTTGAGCTAACGTCAGTTAGCTTGACTCGAAATCATTTCACACCGTCGTGTGGTCATCAATTGTCAGCGACCGGGCTCCAAGACGAGAAAGACGAGAACATGGAGTCATGGGTCGGACGGCGATCGGCTGCACACGAGCGTGCCCGCGAATGCTCCGGACAGGCGTCTACACGTGCCGGGTTGAGACGAGCCCGCTAGAATCTTCACTACCGTCGAGTTCGATTCGCTTCCCGAGGATTCTCTTGAGATACAAGTAAGAGAAGCTTCCGAAGAGTGCGTAAAAGTTCCACGGGAACACAGACAATATCGCGAGAACAATGCTCACAACACGAGCAACCAAAAGAAGAGGTGAACGCAGGCGAGAGTACTCCACTCAGACAGCTTACGACGCTGTAGACAAGTAAGTCCACGCTGTGACGTGCGAAGATATAAACAGCATCCCAAGACCCTAGAGGAAGCAAGCAAGAGTCTGACAGGGCTCAACTGGAGCGCAGCCGAAGCCAAAAAGCTTACTCCTCCCACGGGACTCAGCACACGAACTCTGCACACGGGACTCAGAACGGGACTCTTCACGAACTCTGCCACGGGACTCCCCCACGGGACTCTGCACGAACTCAGCCCTACCACGGGACTCCACGAACTCAGCCACGAACTCAGCCCTACCACGGGATCTCCACAAACTCTTTACACGAACAAAGAAAAGATGTCCTCTTTATCCTTTGCACCCCCTCCCCCGACCCGGCGTGACTCATGCCTCGTGATCCACTCCCGCTCAACCACGGTGGGAGGGAGTTGTTGACATCACGCAGGCTTCTTCTTTCCCTCACAGAAGAGGGGGAGGACGTCTCCATTGTTCGCTCAACCATTAAATCGATCCGCAGCGCATCTAATCGATTTCAAAACATTTAAACAATGGAAGGTGAGCTATCTAGGAACATGCACTTATTGACATAGCTGACTAAGGGAACTGTATGTTGCGTGCAATTGAATCCAAATTCGTAACACTACCCCTCCCTTTTTACAGACTCGTCCCGAGTCGTCAAATTTTCGTGTAACCAGCATGTGTAAGTTTTCCCCTAGTACGTTCTACCTTCGGATCCCTGAGTGCGACATTTTTTAAACGTGTCCAAAAATAAATAACCTAATGCGCTGCGTAACTAACTAAACAAACTCTCACACACTCATTCGGACAACTTAACTAAAATTGCCGGCGCTAAAACAAACATGCAGTGGGGTTCCACGTATTTACAATTTAACTTATCTATTACATTACAATACCATGGCCAGGACTTGTGATCTGTGAAAGGGGAAAGGCAAGGAAAAGTGTTGCAAAGTCTTTGGTGCAGGGAATGGATGGAGATGGTCGCAAAACAATGGACATGATGGATGCACGGGCTGCTGCAGGGCAGTCCTTGCAAAACTGGATGTTCCTGGCACATGGTGATGGATGGACACAGGGGCAAACGCAAACAAGGGCTAGCAGGCATGGGGTCATGGCAGAGGCAGGCAAACGAGGCATGGCAGGCAAGTCCTGCAGAACAGGCGGCTGCAGCACAACAGGCCGACAGGTGAAACTGGCCGGCCTCTGGTGTGGTTCCATCAGGTTTGGAGGGAGTGCGGTGGTGCGGGTTTGAGGCGGGCTCAGACCTAGCTACTGTTCTCCCCACTCTATCGCCTTTGCCTGTCTCTGTCCATACCCGCTCCTTAATTTTGCCACAAACAAACAAAATTTAGCCCCTCTTTATTTTTATTATTTTTTTATAATTGTCCTCCTAACCCCTTATTGTCTTTGTCCGGCTAGCTATCATGTCCACTAGCTACTCCCAACCTACGTTCCTCTCTGGAGGGGAATAGGGAGAGACTAGCGTCCTGTCTCGAGGCCCGAAGCTCAGATGGCCCTCAGTAGCGATCAAGGTGAGTCAGCGGTACAACAGCGAAGGATGGATGGTGCGAAGGGTAATCTCCTAACTACCAACATTCATTACCGAAACTACGCAGCTTTCCAAAACGCTGGATGTGTAAGGTGTACTTCGTCTACCAATTTATCTGCTTTCCACCCTCAAATTTAAAATCGGTTCTAAACATGATTCCGTCGCCTTGTGTTGGTGTCATTATAATTTGGCTCTGCCCTCAAATTTTCATACGTGCCCTCGCACAATTTCCTGGTGGCAGCGTGGCTCAACTGGCAGGAACTCCCCTCTGCCGAACTCTAACCATGGCACCCAGGCCCACAGGCTGCCTCCGAGCCTCGCTGCTCCCTATAAATGTGGGGGGTTGCCCTCTCTGCATTGCCCCCTCCGATGCCACGTGGCGTGTTGATGCCCGCGGTCCTTTCCGAGGGTCGCCCTGCCCACTACACTGCCCCGTGGCATTCTGGCGCTAGGGGTCCCGTTTCCGACGGGTCGCGCGTGCCCACTACTCTATCGGCCCTCTTGGGCCTTGGCTACTCTGGCCGACTCGTCCAGTGCTGGGTGCCCACTAAACAAAACTCAACTTTCCACAGCACACTCCCAGCCGGTCCATGAACTCTTGCACCCCTCAAACGGGTTCGTGCTTCTCCCGACACCAACAACAAAACGACTCCTGTTAGTAAATTTGAATAACCACTCGCTAACATTAAACTGACCCGGGGTCACTTGGGTGGGAATCACTCCTCCCCAACCAGTCATTCGCACCATGCATACACATTCGCTCCACTCACACACTTGCCCGCTGTCCCAACTCATTCTCACGCACTTTCCATTTACAACTCACACAACACTCTATATCTGCATCCTAATTAATCCTGACTAACTCGTGCTCCCTCGTCATCCCTAAAACTCATGCACGTTCCATTTACTCTACGTAGCTAAGCTACGTCTCCACTACACATTTCAGGTCTGTCCATGTCTCCAAAATTCCAACAATTCCCATTTCCTAAATCTAACTAGAATCCCTCTAACTAATCATTCCACGGGCTCCATGAGGTACAACCATGTCCCCATGAAGCCGGTCTAACTATCGCTATCCCATCCCCCTAACTAGTACTTCCTGTGCCCCCAAACAAGGGGGTCTTCCACCCCTTGCATGGGAATCCTGTTCACCTGAAGCGAGGCTTGCTTTTCTCAACTCTTTTTTTTTTCATAATGCGCACCACCAGCACGGCAGTTCACAGCCGCGCTCTTTTTCCGTGACGTCA
>CM068968.1:56159388-56174635 GCA_035128595.1 Eptatretus atami
ATCTCATCGATATAAACCCATCATCCATCTCATCGATATAACCATCAATCCCCCAAATTTCCATTCCCATCCCCAAAATTAATAAAAAAACATTCCCAAATCCATTCTTCAAAATTCTTAATATAACCATCATCCAATCTCATACGATATAGACAACATCCATCTCATCGATACAAACCATCATCCATCTCATCGATATAAACCATCATCATCTCATCTCATATGAACCATCAATCCATCTCATCATCTATAAACCATCATCCATCTCATCTATACAAACCATCATCCATCTCATTATATAACCATCATCCCTCCATATGAACCATCATCCATCTCATCGATATAAACCAACATCCATCTCATCGATACTAACCATCATCCATCTCATCTATATAAACCAAGCATCATCTCATCTATATAAACCAGCATCCATCTCATCTATATAAACCACATCCATCTCATCTATAAACCATCATCCATCTCATCTATATAAACCCATCCATCTCATCTATATAAACATCATCCTGCTCATCTATACAAACCACATCCATCTCATCTATATAAACCATATCCATCTCATCTATACAAACCATCATCCATCTCATCGATATAAACATCATCCATCTCATCGATATAAACATACATCCATCATATAAACCAACATCCATCTCATCGATATAAACCATCATCCATCTCATCGATATAACCATCATCCATCTCATCGATATAAACCATCATCCATCTCAGTAGATGATTAAATGGACTTCTGGGACGTCCATTCAAATGAATGGGGGAAAAGGGAAAACTGTTCTGACTCAAGCCCCAAAAGCTCAACAATAGAGACTGATTTCTCCCCACCTATCCCCCTTCCCTCCATACAAGCAAATGTAAAATGAGACTATGAAAGATTGAGACTTACTGATTAAAGCACTTCTTCCTTTTTCATATTTTCATTCCACTCAAAGAGCGAACCAACGAATATTTGTCCATGTTCTAATCTTAGGGAATAACTTAATTTTCTTATAACATTCATTTCCATCGAGTATATTCACTTTATCTCTTCAAGCACGAAAGAAAGGGATATCCCTCCTTCGGTTTTGTAAATGGGGAAGTGCTTTAAGAGCACAGTCGTGCTGTGAAAATTAGGAAGTATTCCGTGCCCATGTCTCTCATGGTTAATCTTAAATCATCAGAACACTAACAGAAACAAAGTTTAGCTAAAAAACAGCTTTTAAACGTAGGTTTATCAAAACATTCAAAGCAAGATGTTTCATTTTCGTGTTAAAATGAGTCAATTTTGGAGTCAGCCAGCTGCTCGCCCGAGACCATGCCAAAAAATCCGAAGTCATTTCCTCTGTGGGCACACCGCTGAAAAAACCATTGTTCTGTAATCTCCCATTACGTCATCAAGTGCTTATTAAAACCAACCTGTGTGCCGAGCGTGTTTTATTTCGAATATGGAGCGTTCAGATTATACTACAACCTTGCGATAATATTTTCACAGATGAGAGGTGAGATCCTCAACCCAATTCATTATTGTTTTAAAACATAATTAAATCACTATACAACCAATAATTATTATATGTCTTTTATAACAGGTTGTCCCCAATAAGAACATTGTTGGTAGCTGATGTTGAAAATGAGTTATTTGAATTACCGACGAGTGGATAAAAATGAATGACTTCCTTGAAGACATTTATTCGTTTCGAAAAGATTGAATGCATTTTTCCTTGGATGGCAAAATTCTCTCACGTCCTTTGATCTTGAATGACCCGAGTCCAAGGTGAGAAATTATCGCTCTGTCTCTGTCTGTATATGTGTGTATTTGTGCGTGTGTGTGTGTGTGTGTGTTTGTGTGTATGTATATATTGTGTGGTATGTGTGTGTGTATGTGTGTATTTGTGTTTGTGCGTGTGTGTGTTTGTGTTGTGGCATTTGTGTGTGTGTGTGTGTATGTGTATATATGTGTGTGTGTGTGTATATGTGTGTATATATATATATGTGTGTATTTGTGTTTGTGCATGTGTGTGTGTGTGTGTGGTGTTGTGTATGTTGTTTGTGTGTGTGTGTATTTGTTGTTTGTACGTGTGTGTGTGCTGTGTGTTTGTGTGTATGTTGTGTATTTGTGTGTGCGTGTGTGTGTTGTGCTGTGTGTCTCTGTCCTTCATTATTATTATTATTATATTATTTTCAGTTTAAACACCTGTCTGGATGAACAAACACACAACTTAATCTTCTGAGGAATCTGACATGACAACTATTTGAAAGTTGAAAGAAGGAAGGAAATTGGATAATTTATACAAAGTCGAGGAATACAAACTGATTTAACAACAGGAAAGATGGGGTGTAAATGTTATATTATTATTTTATTAATACATAAATATAATCATCTTTATATACCCTAATTGTTCTTCACTTTGTTTTGAACAGAATATTTGATCGAGTTCAAAACAAAAACAAACCATCAGACTGCTGCGAAGGAAGATTTTGTTCAATGTTATTACTTTTGTTTAATTATAAATGCTTTTCCTGCATAAATTTCTGATTTGAATTACAAGAAAAGATAAAAAGGAGAGGAAAGGGGAAGGGGGGGGGGTAGGTGCGCTCCCCCAACAACCCACCACACCCTCATCCCTCTCTCCTCCCCTCCCGTGTTTGTGTGGGGAAGGGTGGGGGGGGATGAGGGTGGGGGTGGGATGAGGGGTGGTGGGTCAAAAGGTGGGGCACAAAGAGGGGTGGGGCTTGTGTGGGTGGGTGGGGCTTGTGTGGCTGGGTGGAGCTTGTGTGGCTGGTGGGGCTGTTGTAGGTGGAGCGTGTGGGGTGGGCTTGTGGGGTGTGGAGCTTGTGTGGGTAGGTGGAGCTTGTGTGGATGGGTGGGGCTTGTGTGGGTGGAGCTTGTGTGTATGGGGTAGGTGTGGATGTGGCTTGTGTGGGTGGGGGTTTGCGTGTAGGGCATGTGTGGGGGAGCTTGCGTGTATGGGTTTGTGTGGATGTGGTTTGTGTGGGTGGAGCAAATTTTTTTAAATAAATAAACATGTGTGTGTGGGAACTAATTAACTAATTATGTGTATATGATGGATGTGGATGTGCTTATGTGGGGTGTTTGTGTGGGTGGAGCTTGTGTGGGTGGGGCTTGTGTGGATGTGGCTTTTTGTAAAGTTGAAATCTAATTTTAAGACCATACAAGAACTTTATCATGATCACAAAATCCAAATATACCTTTAAAGGAGGAACTGCTACAGTAAAACTATAACGTGCTTTTGTATCATCATTATACATTTCCTTTCCTTTGACTATATCCAGGGTCTGTGTTTGTTCCCGTTGCCATATCAGGGATAAAACCTTCACGCCCCCTTTCCCATTCTATCACTAAATGAATATAGTTGCAAATTTTCATCATTCAGATGTAGCAGAGACCATAATCAAACACTTCACTTCTTGTGTTCCAATGTACAAACAAACACGATCAAACATTTTCCAGAACAAATCATTTATAGTGTAGCGTTTGTGTTATTCGCGCCTTAGTGAATGTAAATTTACAGCAACAAGAAACTTTCGGCTGAGATTCAAATAAGTTTATTGAATTATTAATTTCAAAATTTTTTGTTCCATTTGCATTCCGAGTCTGTCCAGTTATTGCATTTACCTTGAAGTAGTCTTCTTTTTAGTAGAGTTTGACATGACAATGGTATCATCCAAATCATAGATACTATCAATTGCTTCCATACTTGTATTTATTTAGGAAAAAAGATGTTAAAACTTTTGAAACCCTGACCCAAGTATTTGAATTTTCTGTCGTTCTTAGGGAGACAACTGAGTTTGCATTTCTTAATTTCTTTTATTGTTTGGCAATTATGGGATTCCTTTGGGCATCTTTTATACTCTTATAGCACCCGCTACATTAGCTACAGCAGAAGCAGTTGAACCAATTAGGTCTTTATGTTTAAAGAATAGTTGAACCTATACCCATTAGAGTATCAATATTCCATCTCCTTTTTTCTAAAAAATTGATGTCCGACACTCCTTTGTCTCTTAGGTTTATAGTATCCTCGACCAAGAATACTACCTTCACCCTTGTAGTATTGGGAAAGGAACATCCCATCCCCTGTAATTATTTATATTTTCCCAACTCGTGTTTCCCTCACAATAACCATCGTATTTTATTTTAATTGGAAAAACTACGTGGGTGAATTCTGATGGATATAATTTTCCATGAAAAGAAGATCATGCGATTATCTTGGTCGGTTATCCTAAATAATTTACTCTTGTATATTGGTTTTTCCTGACACAGGGAGATAAACCAGATTTTGGTCCATATTGAAATTTATAACCAATTGGGGTGAGTATTCGTGATGAAAATATTGTGTTTGTTCTTTATTTCCATCATTATAAGCAACAATCAATCCAATATCACAGTTGAATTATAACTGAATTTATGCCTGAGGATATTGAATACATTATCACTGTAAACGTCCCCATTAGTTTCAATTCTTTTTGAGAAGAAACCCAATAACTATCTTAAATGCAATTATCATTGTGAAATTAACTTTGTAGTTATTTTAGTTTAATCGTTGATTTGAAAGTAATTTTTGAATATCTATAACAATATTTTTTTGTTCTCACCCTGTTCTTTCATAAGACGAGCAATTTCGGGAAGATCATTTGGAAATCTTCATTATGCTCCGGGTGGAAACTGTTAATCGGTTTGTATCACTCCCGGATTTATAACGAAATTTGTCATTTTTCTCTGTGATATTAAATAAGGTATTATAAGTTTCCATGGACAATAAAGACGCCTACTTTCTTTTGTTGCGTCAAGTTGTCAGTGGGGTATGGAATGAAGATGTGGTGGTCACTGTGAAATTAAAACTAAGATTTGTGCTTCTCATCTTAATTCTAATATGGGAAATGTCTTTTGTTGAATTTATTAATTATTTTCTGTTCAATCACTGGTCTAAAAATGGATGATGCTTCATTAAACAATTGTTTATTTCCAGCCTTCTTACGACCTAACAGCAATAACGTCATTAACTGTTAATGGAAGGTCATTTGGAAGAAACTACAACCTGAACCAAGCCTACTTTAAAGCCTGATATGTGTTTCTCTCTTTCATTCTTCCTATTTTTTTTAACCAATAGACCTACCCATTATTTAGAGAGTCCAGCAGATCATATATACTCTTGTCCGTCCTTATTTTTCATATCGAATGGTTTTATCAAAATACTTGTTCATCCTCCAGTTGTTAACCTTGTTTTTCCATCTTTTGATAGGCGAAACATTAATCTCGGAGTTAGTTTAACAGGGGTTGAGCGAACTCAAGAACACTTAATTCATTCATTAAATATCTCATCTTTCTTGAACAAGATGAAATAATTGTGGTTGTTCTGTTGGAATAAGTCCCTGCTGTTGTTTTTTGATCCGCTGAATATTCATTGTTTGAAATTGCCTTCACAATATAATCAGGGGGTTGATTAATCTCTCCATTTGTTGAAAATAATTCCTTCATCATCATATTTAATTCCGTATATGCTCTATTCTTCCTCGTCATTTGACTGAAACCTTTTAACATTTTTGAAGTTTTTTAGGAGTATATTCTATTGTGGGAACTGTGGAAGCATCTTCTAATTTTTTTGGGAAGTTTTTTAAAAGTGGGTTTTAAAAATTTCTCTTGTTTTTTTCAAATGCTCTGCCCGTTTAGTTTTCTTTGTCCTGCCCCCAATTTTCTTCTTTATGTCTTCCTGTTTGTTTTTCAACTTTTTTGAACCATCTCTTGTGCTCCTTAAATCTTCTTGCTCTTTCTTTCGATCCATTTATTTTGATGAAAATATCATGTCACTGAATTATAAAGGTCAAAGGAATATTTCCTTTTCTTCATCATTGAGTAGAGTTGTTCAATAAATCCTTTTCTTAAAATATTTCATCAAATTCTTTAATTACATTTATACGAGTTGTAATTTCTTCTTACTTATACTTGTATCTTCTTTTCATACGTTTGCGTTGGTTTCTTCATCAACATCAAAAATCGAATGATAAAATCTTAACCCATTACCACTCAGATGTTTCATAATTTGTCTCTTTCCTTTTCTTGGATTAGTTTCTAATATATCCCAAGCCACCAGATTTTGTTTCTTAACTCCTCTTACAATGAAAATATTTTTGTTGTACAAGAGAACCTCCTCAAATATTTTGACTCTTCATTCCTCATCGCAAATATGTAGGACTAGGTCACATTTCAGAAAATGTTAATGGTGGAGGCATTTCATGTTTTCGGCTGGCAAACACCTTTTTAGTTGTATTTATTTCGGAAATCAATATAGAGGGTTTGCCCGGCTGTATTTTCAACGATTAAACCCATAACTTGACAAATCACAATGGCCACCTCGCTTATAGGAAAATGACCTAAATTATTTGTATCTCTAGAACTACTTGACCAAATTTCATGATGTTGATGTCTATATTAGGGTTTTCACACATGCTTGATCAGTTGGAAAAGTTTTAAGTTGATGTAGGTCTAAGGTCCTGCATTGGACAAAGGTCAAAGGTCATATTTTGACCTCTTTGTGCGAAATAGGCATATCTTCAGAGGTAGACTAGGATCAATTTTCAGAAAAAATGTTAATGGTGGAGGCATTTCATGTTTATCAGTGGCAAACATTTTTTTTGAGAGTATTTATAATTTCAAAATGATCTAGGAGGTTGCCACCTGGTTGTATTTTCGAATGGAAAAAACACATAAGATTGACAGAACATTTTGCAAAGGCTCATACAGCTATAGGGCAGGGCGTGGGTCAACTTGGACAACATTCTCCAGCATGAGCTTATGTCTGTTTCGCTATCTCCTCGCCCAACCAGTGGTTGCTCTGCATTCACCAAAACAAGTTCTGCTACCGACATATTGACCAAGGATTGACTTGACACCCCACCATTTGCACATTGAATGACCTAGTTTGCTGCTGATTGATGGTCATGCGCTAGTGATGGCCCTTTGGAAAACCCCGATATAAACCACATTTGGTGATTATGCAGACTTTGCAGAAAGCTGTTGTACAGATGGAGCCACCTTTCAGAGGATTGACGTTAACGTTTTGATCGCTACCAGACCAGGTCCAATCAAAGACAGCACAAGGACCAAGCGCAAGAAAAGGAAACGACCAGTACGACGTCTTTATGAAAGTGAGTCAGTCCATTCCATCTGACACTGGGTCCAAATTCATGGCACTTGAAGGATAACAGGCAGATCTTGCCTATTTCTAGTCCAAACTATCTATCGATCACAACCCTAGTGGTTCATACAGTGGTTGTTTGCTGGTGGATGTCACTGAAGCTGCAATCGTCAGTCATTCAGACCCACACTATGACGTGTCTGTACGCTGAGGCCAACATGAGGAAGCTTGATACCTTAATTTTGCACTGGTATCCATGCTCATATGAGTCAATGGTTGTTAAGTACGTGACACAGATGTCCTTGTGTTGCTGCTCGCCCTATGACAAAATGGGATTACGACTTGCTGATGAAAGCTGGCAACATCAAACATCGAATAGTATCGCAGTTAACTTGATTCATTCGTCAGTACCTAAATCGACCAAGTAGCATCAATGCTAGCTTTCCATGCTAATCACTGGATGTGACAGTGTGTCCGTCAACTCAAGTGGTACAGCAAAGAAGACAGCCTGGCATGTCTTCCAGCATCACCACAGCAACTTGGAGCACATCTGGAAATGGGCCACTTAACTGAAGAAATCTCAAAAATCAGCAGAAGAAGGTTCATCTGTCAGCTATAATGGAAGTACCCCGAGGCAGACACAATGTGACAAGGCACGGAGTTAAAATTGGTTCTGCATAGGACAAGTGCAAGAAGCTCTAACCCAAACATCTGATGCGGCAAAATTTCAATCATGCGAAGTCCATTACCAGCCAGTGTCTGAAATCAGCCCACATGCAGTCTGCTCAAGTTCTTCCACGTAACAAGAATTATGGGTTTGGATCGCAAGGGATGGTCAGTTAGTACAAGAAACTTTCTCTCACTCTACCACCTATCCCAGAAAGCATGCCTAGAGATTGTCATGTGGATGCACCAAGGGATGCTGAGTAAGCTCCTGTAGTTGCAGGAAATGCGATTCCATGCATTGAAGCTTGCAAATGGCCACAAGCCATGCCGACAAATTGTCGGACATTCTACCTGATGGTACATAAAACTAACGTCCTCACAACACGTAGTAATGTAACATTACAATATAATTGGTGGACATATAAAAGTTAATATTTTGTGAATTTTTGTTAGATAGCTTATATTTTCTGTAATGTTTATAGCCCAAACCAAAATCCGTTACAACCCAACCAGAATCAAATGCCAACCCATCTGGAAAAGCATATAATTGATCAATAAGAGCTGTGTGAGGACAGCTCCACCAAGGTTGTCAAGTGCTGGTAACATCTGACCACACCTTATTAGGCATCTGCATCAAGTAATAATAATATTAAGTAAACCAAACATTTGCAGTTTTAATCATGTTACAGTTAAAGTCTTTCACCTGTCTAGTCTGTGTTTAACTTAATTTTCAAAGTTTTATTCACATATCGGATCAAGGTCTATCTAAAAATATACAAGGACAATTGAAACATTGAGTTGCTAAAAGGCACTGAATTTTTAAGAAATTGCCATTAACAGCACATGATCATTCTCAGTAGATCAAAAGTATGATTTAAGAATGTTGATGTTAATATCTAGTTATTTTGTAAAAGAAAGGGAGTTGTCATGATCGTTATTTTCACTGTCTCATGTCTGTTTGCAAGACACAAATAAGAGAACCTATTTTTGGAATTTGACTTCCCTCCAAGCTGGATTCTGTGTTTAATGTGGTGCATGTTTTGAAAGCATTACAGCTTGTAACAGAGCTTTGATGGAAATTAAAGAATATAGTATCATGCAAGTGTTGATATTTTGATTAAAGCAGTTTATAAATTAACAAAGTCCTATGCCAAGCCGTTTCTCTACTTTATTGAATATACAAAAATTCAGTTATGATTTTCCCCATTCATTATGAAACTCATTTGTAAGTGCACCCCTCTCTACTTGATCAATGACAAAAATATAACTATAGCTGTATTTTCATTTACGTCAGTATATCCCACATCTGAACCATGATATTATGAAAAGTTAATGTCACTCATTTAAAGTAGTCAGTGATGAAAAATTTGCCCTAATGGTGGTGCTCATCTTGATTTCTTAACATATTGGAGTCTAAAATAATGGTCTCACATGGATTCCTTGTGTAACCTAAAAAGATACACAGATGTTTTATTTTATGTCTACCATGTTTGGCAACCAAAGATATGAAAAAAATGAATTTTTATGTATTGGTGACGGCCATTTTTGATTTATTCAAAGTTTAATGGTAAACCAATTGAAATGCGCCCTGGGCAAACCTCCCTAGTTCGATTTGAAACATTATAAATACATCTAAAAAAAGTTGTTTGTCATGCTGTAAAAACATGAATAGCCTCACCATTAACATTTTTCTGAAAAATTGACCTCCAAGTTTAACACGCCTCCTGAGATATGCTTATTTTCTGCACAAGAGGGTCAAAATATGAACCTTGACCTGTCCCAATGCATGACCTTGACCTACAATCAACTTAAAACTTATTCAAATGATCAAGCATGTGTGACAACCCTATTATAGACATCAACAATCAATTGATATTGGTCAAAGTAGTTCCGAGATGCAATATTTTAGGTAATTTTCCTATAAAAGCGTGGTGGCCAATACTTGGATTGGTCAAGTTTTATGGGTTTATAATCGTTTGAATAGAATACAGACCGGGCTTTAAAACCCCCATAAGATGATTTAGAACCTTAAAGTGCATCTAAGAAAAGTTGTTTGCCAGCCGTAAACATTAAATGCCTACACAACTTTAAAATATGTTACATTTTCCCCAGATTCTGCCCATCTAATTTCCCCTTCTGAAATATAGTAATAATCTTCACTTTCTACGTTCTCACAAGTGTCAAAATTGCTCCAGTTGTTTGTTGATGACAAATAGAATTCTACAATGGTGCTTTTTAAAGCAAAATTTACAATAATTTTCATTTGTACCTATAACAAGAACTTTGATTTATGAATAGTTTTTTCCAAGAAAGCAGAATTTACCCCACAAGATTTATAATAAACAGGTTTGTCATTTATATATGTAATTGTTTATAAAATAAAAAAATATCTTCCACATTGATATGCTCAAGCTTGTTTCAACAACATATATTTATATTTTTCAAGTCGTGTGCTATATAACCCCAAATTACTTTTTACTAACATAATCTAGAACAATTTGGTCTCTCTCCAAGAAATTGTTTATATCTATTGAAATTTAACTTGAAATATATAAGTATGAGCATTGTTTCTTATTGAGTGAACGAGGGAAGTTGAAAGTGATGATTGACTGAAGATAAATGACCAAATTTTACAAGAAAAATGTTCCCTCCCTAATTGTGTAGTAGCTATCCAAATTACCGTTTGATTTCTCTCATTAACACAATCAATCAAAGATAACGAGGTTCTTTTTTGATTTAGTCCAAAATGCTTGGGGAGAAGGTAATCATCCGTAAATTATCACTAAGAATTACATAAGTTATCGGTTTGATTTCCTTTTTATATCTCTGTTTGTACTCACAAAAATAGTTTGTATTTATATCTTCAATGCTGTAATCATTTCGTTTGTTTGAAGTTTAAATAAACCGATTATATCTTTCTTTTTTGAAGACTCAGCATTAAAACCTTGGTGAGAGTAGTTGATTACTCGACTTTGTGAAAATTATAGAAATTATCATCAATTCAAAAAAGTTGGAGTAAGGAGCATCTTAAAAAGTAAGCAGTTTTTTCCACACGGCTTGAAACCAACTATGAAGACATCCTTAATGAATTGGAAGATTTTTAATGTTGTTAATTTTTATCTTATTTCCCAAATGGGTAATAAAAAACAATTTAAAAAAAAAAAAATTCATAATCCATTTAATATTAATTATTTGGGTAGATGGATGATGGTTTATATAGATGAGATGGATGATGGTTTATATCGATGAGATGGATGATGGTTTATATTGATGAGATGGATGATGGTTGATATAGATGAGATGGATGATGGTTTATATAGATGAGATGGATGATGGTTTGTATCGATGAGATGGATGATGGTTTATATCGATGAGATGGATGATGGTTTATATAGATGAGATTGATGATGGTTTATATAGATGAGATGGATGATGGTTAGTATCGATGAGATGGATGATGGTTTGTATCGATGAGATGGATGTTGGTCTATATCGATGAGATGGATGATGGTTTATATAGATGAGATGGATGATGGTTTATATAGATGAGATGGATGATGGTTTATATCGATGAGATGGATGATGGTTTATATCGATGAGATGGATGATGGTTTATATCGATGAGATGGATGATGGTTGATATCGATAAGATGGATGATATTTCATATCAATGAGATGGATGATGGTTTCTATTGATGGATGAGATGGATGATGGTTTATATGTATGGATGATGGTTTATATGTATGGATGATGGATTATATTGATGACATGGATGAGTACATCCTTTTACTTTCTTTTCTACCCTTTTCCCACCCCTTTTATGCCGTTCCATGATCCACCACCTCAGCACGTGTAATGTGAACAAAACAAGCTGGAACAAGACCAACAAAAGGCAACGCTCTTTTGCCTTGATGCACCTCTCTCTTGGTGAACCTCCGAAACGTCCTTAACCCCCCTATCTGTCCTTCTTTTATTCCTGACTTTCTTCCTTGTACTGGTTTAAAAATATTCTTTCGACCTCGCTGATAGGCATTCCTTTTCCCCTCTTTTCCCCTCATTGTCCCTTCACAACTTAGTTTCTGGGTGCATCGAAGTGTGTACATTAAGGGCCATATGGCGTCAGACACACAAACAAGGAAACAGCAAACGCAGTGTCTGCCTCAGCTTCCCTTGACTTGTCTTTTGTGCTGATATAGTCTCGTGAGATCTCGTGTGTGTGTTTGTGTGTTTGTGTGTGTGTGTGTGTGTGTGTGTGTGTTTGTGTGTGTCTTTGTTTTTGTGCATTTGTAGTGTGTGTCTTTACTCTATATGCTTACTTCATGTCCAGTACTCTTTTTCTTTAGCTTCTCTTCAGTCACACACATCCTCGTACGTACTGGACCATATGGCGTCGGACACGCAGACAAACAAAACACAAACACGGTGTCTGCCTAGGCTATTTTTTATTCGCTTTTGGTTCTGATAAATTCATTACGAGAACTCGTTTGTTTGTGGCTTGTTGTCTGTCCTAGTACTTGTCTCCGGGATTGATTGTTGTCTCTTCATTGATTCATTTTGTCCTTGTCCATATTGCTTTATCCCACTTAACCTCATCGTAAATCTATTCCAAGGAAACTGTGTACACACATATTAGGTATGTCACACTGAAGTACTGACAGAATCTGAAGTCATCCCGCACCATTACACTTCACTCTTGCTCTCTGTGACATCTCTTGAAACTATCCGAGCAGTGCCTGTTGCTTGCTCCAAAGGCTTCTTTACGGAATCGTTGGAGATCTCCATTTTAGGTCTTTTGACTTCCAAAAACCTCCTCCTTTGAAATTCCAGCAGAACGCGTCTTCATCTTTGACCCTTTCTTTTCGCACATTTGATATCCGCTCTTCACTTTGCTCCCTGCGTCGGAGTTCCACCACGTCCCTGAATCCAGGCACAGCTTTCAGGCTGCATGATCAGCTCCGTGTGCGTATCGTCGTTCCGCGGACGCAAGTCCGGGAACAATAAACCTCCTTCGCGCACATGCCTCCGTGGTACCATGGGCTCCAGCGAAGAGGAAGAAGAAGAGCGCGTGGTCCTTAACGTCGGGGGAACGCGACATGTGACGTACCGGAGCACCTTGAGGACCCTCCCTGGCACGCGACTCGCCTGGCTCGCCGAGCCAGACTCGCATCGCACGCCCGACTTTGACCTTCACAGTGGAGAGTTCTTCTTCGACAGGTGATGGATAAATGGCATGAAGTTTCTCTTTTGTCTCTCCATCGATCCACCCTCACTTGTTTTATCACTGGCCGTTTCTCTTTGTTTTATTTTTGCGTTCTTCATATGTTCTACACACTGAGGTGACATTTCTTGTTCACCAGGCATCCTGGCGTGTTTGCCCACGTGCTTAACTATTACCGTACGGGCAAGCTGCACTGTCCGGCTGATGTGTGTGGACCACTGTTTGAAGATGAGCTTGCCTTTTGGGGCATCGATGAGACCGATGTGGAGGCTTGCTGCTGGATGACATACAGGTATTGTGATGGAAGTAATGGAGGAGGTCACATGAAGGAAATTAATGGGTATCACCCGAATATTGGTAATATTCATTATTAGGTTGAAAAGTTGCACTTGTGAGGTGATGCAAGCTTATTGACATGGAATATATTGAGAAAGAAAGAACTCTGAATACCTTATTCGGGTTGAGTTAGTAACTTATTTAAATTACTTTGTTAATTTGTGATTAACTTTGTAATTTGTGATTTGCTAAAATATTATCTCATACATGTCGTTATATAGATGATATTTGTGTGGTTAACAATAATTTTTTTGATCGGCAGCTTCACAAGGTTTACCCAGATAGCCTGATTGTAAACAGGAGTGATAATTATGATTGTACAGTTGCTGCATATCTGGAGGTGTTGGTTAGAGTTAGACAGAATGGTTTTAGTACAAGTGTATATCATGAAGTTGATGATTTCAGTTTCCCTGTAGTCTTATACACCTTTCCCGGTATCAATGTACCAATTAAAATGGGTTACAATGTCTTTTCATCTCAGATACTTAGATTTGTGAGAAGTTGTTCAGTAAAGGATGATTTTGTGGAACATGCTGAGAAGGTTTTTTTCCATCATGTTAAACATGTTAATCATGTTATTTGGCTGATTGTTTGATCAGGTCTTGTGAAAAGGTCTTTAGATTCCATCGTTTCCTTTTATTTAAGTTTGGTTGGTTTTCGTGTAAACAAGTTCCTATTGCATTGTATTTGATATAATAATAATAATTAATTAATTATTTTAGTGAGGTAAATTCTTTATTTAATACTAGCAAATACACCCCGTCGCATTGCTGATGGTGCTGTGAAGGGGAGGGGGCTGGAGAAAGACAAAGGGAGAGAGAGGGGGAGGGGAGGCAGAGAGGATGGAGGGGAAGCGAGGATGGTTGAGAAGGGGAAGCTAGGAAGGGGAGAAGAGTGAGGAGAGGGGGGGGTGGAGGTGGGGAGAGCAACACTTCACGAAACGTTGCTATACACTTCGGGAGAAGGGGTGAGAGAGAGAGAGAGAGAGAGAGAGAGAGAGAGAGAGAGAGAGAGAGAGAGAGAGAGAGAGAGAGAGAGAGAGAGAGAGAGAGAGAGAGACAGAGCACACACAGAGACAGACACGCAGAGAGAGAGAGAGTGACAGACAGAGAGAGACAACGAGAGAGCGACAGAGGAATATTACTACAAAAGAACTACAGTTGGAAGCTGTCCGGGGCTCAGTGACGATCCTGAAGAGAGCCCCTCGCATAAAACTTTGAGAACAGAAAACTTCACAGCTTGGTCTGTGGATCGTGACCCCTTACCGAAAAAAGGTGGATACTATGAACCCACCCTGGAGGATTCATTCCACATTCTGAACCACATATGTAGATACCAATCAACGACACACACACACACACACACACACACACACACACACACACACACACACACACACACACAACACACAACCACCACAGCACACACACACACACACAATGTTCAAATGTACACACGCATCAAGTAAATAAAAATGACAAACACAAACATTTACCTTGAAACAGCGTTCTTTGAAAGAGGATTTAAAGTGGGTAATTAGCGAAATTCAATTTTAAAAATGTATCAAGCCAGGGAACACAAAATGTCGATTTCAACTTTATGCCTTCACAGCTCGAACAAACATGGCGAACACCTGATCGTATGGACCTTATTGTTTTAATTTATATGCATCGATGTGAAAGTAAGAGGTGGATTACAAATGGAGATCGCACAAAGCGATCCTTGCACATTTTCAGTGGATCGGACACCTCCCTAGTCACCGCACGGCACCGCAGGACCCAACAAAGGCGGAAACGTAAGTCTCATCGATGTGAGATTGAAAGCACGTGTACTTTTTCCTGAAACGAACAACCAAGCAGCTTG
>CM068968.1:56194664-56204860 GCA_035128595.1 Eptatretus atami
GAGAGAGAGAGAGAGAGAGAGAGAGAGCTATGGTGTATTGCTCAAACCCCTTCGAACAGGTCTGACAAACTGGCACAGCTTCCTGGTTTTGGACAGCCACTACTCGTGAAAGGTCCCTGTCCTCTGCTTTCCCCTCCTATACACAACAATGGTCTTGTGCATCATATCTCAAAGCATAGCGTGTCTGAAAGTGCAGTGACTCAAGCATGTCAGAAGACAAAAGACTGAGAGACTACAGACTGCTGCGACTTCTTCCGAGAGATGGGCAAAAGACGAGAGACGGCCAGACTATTTAGAGACGAGGTATGTGGAGAAGTTTCTCGAGCCTGAATCATGCTATGTCACTACTCACTATCTTGAATCACTTGTGTGTCCCACCTTACATGGTCGCCTGTCCCCATTCTCAGCATGGCCATCTGACCTCATTGGAGGATGCCCCAGAGTGCAAGATGTTGTTTCATCTCCCTTGATTGACCCTACGCAGTGGGTCCCGTCGGCCTCTCCCATGGATTGGTCCAGCTGCGGCTGGGTGTGTGCTCTTCTTGATCTGGATTTCTCCTCGGTCATGGTTTTGTGACACTTGGCTGGTTCTACCAAGTTTTTGGGCACCTATCACTGCTGCGAGTTTGCGGTCGCAGATGACTCATCCGGTGGCAAGGATGGCAAGGGGTGACTCACCTTGGTTCTAACCGGTTTAAGGAAAGAGGAAGCGAGAGGGAGAAAAGAAGTGCAAGTACCCTGCAGTGCAGAAGTGAGAAAGACAGAGAAAAGATAAGTTTGGATGGGTGGAATGCACATAAAAGACCATCTATCTCATACAAATGCAATGAATATTTGTCCACATGTATGACAATACACTTTCCGAAACAGATACCTTGAAATATCTATCATTATACTATCGAGGTGGTTTTTTAACCCCGATGAACCACAACTTTTGGTATATATTTTATACTAGCAAATACAACCGGTCACTTCGCTGATGGGAATATTGAGGGGGGAGGGAGAAAGAGGGAGGGAGAGGAACGGGGGAGAGGGGAGAGAGAGGTGGGAGAGAGAGGGATAGGGTGGGAGAGAGAGGGATGGGTGGGAGAGAGAGGGGAGAGAAGCGAGAAGAGTGGGAGAGAGAGGGATAGGGTGGGAGAGAGAGGGATAGTGGTAGGAGAGAGAGGGGTGAGAGAGTGGAGAGGGGAGAGAGTGTAAGGGAGTGGGCGGAGGGGTCGAGGAGGGGGTGGGGAGGGAGAGGAGAGAGTGGGGGGGATTCCGGCATATGTGACATCCAGTTTAACGTCCATCCGAGAGATGGCACACACATTGATAAATCACCCTGCCTGTGAAACACCAGGATGACAGCTTATTTTTGGGTTGGGATTCAAACCCAGGCTAGACAGCTTAGAGCGAGTGCACGTACATCTCAGCTATCCTACCATGATGTGGTGATTCATTGCTGCGTAACAACTGAAAACATTTAACAACTCGGTTTCAGATACTGTCATTGTCCAAACAGGATGGCTACAAACTCGGAGAATCACAGCATTATGAGATAAAGACCTGTTATCATATTCAGCATCCTTTTACATCGAGACTTGCTATCATTTCAAACATCCTGTTACAGAGAGAATTGTTATCATATGAAACATCCTGTTACATAAAGACATGTTATCATATTAAATATTCTGTTACATAGAGACTTGTTATCATATTAAATATCCTGTTACATAAATACATGTTATCATATTAAATATCCTGTTACATAAAGACATGTTATCATATTGAACATCCTGTTACATAAAAACATGTTATCATATTAAACATCCTGTTACATAAAGACTTGTTATCATATTAAGCATCCTGTTTCATTGAGACTTATTATCATATTAAATATCCTGTTACATAAAGACATGTTATCATGTTAAATATCCTGTCACACAAAGACATGTTATCATATTAAATTTCCTGTCACACAAAGACATGTTATCATATTAAATATCCTGTGACATAAAGACGTGTTATCATATTAAACATCTTGTTACATTAAGACATGTTATTATATTAAACATCCTGTTACATAAAGACATGTTATCATTTTAAATAAACATCTTGTTACATAACGACATATTATCATATTAAATATCCTGTTACATAGAGACATGTTCTCATGTTAAACATCCTGTTATGGAGAGACCTGTTATAATGGTAAACATCCTGTTGCATAAAGACTTGTGATCATATTAATATCCTGTTACATAAAGACTTGTTATCATATTAAACATCATGCTACATAAAGACATGTTATTATATTAAATATCCTGTTACATAGAGACATGTTATCATATTAAACATCCTGTTACATAAAGACATGTTATCATATTAAACATCATGTTACAGAGACTTTTTTATCATATTAAACATCCTGTTTTGTAGAGACCTGTTATAATGGTAAACATCATGTTACATAAAGACATGTTATCATATCAAACATCATGTTACAAAGAGACTTTTTTATCATATTAAACATCCTGTTATGTAGAGACCTGTTATAATGGTAAACATCATGTTACATAAAGACATGTTATCATATTAATATCCTGTTACATAAAGACTTGTTATCATATTAAACATCATGTTACATGAAGACATGTTATCATATTAAATATCCTGTTACGTAAAGACTTGTTATCATGTTAAACATCCTGTTTTCTTTTTGTGTTTTTTTGTTTTCATGGTCGAGCCTTGTGGAGGGGCAAGTACACTGAACGGATCAGGATATAACAAACAAAAACTGGATGCAAAATACGCATGCATGGGGTGGACAAAATGGATACAGAAGGAAACTCCAAGGAGGGGAAACTGGAAATTTGGAATGAGGAGGGATTGCGGTGAGGTTAACGAGGGTAGAAACTATCATGGTTTTGGATTGGGGACGATCTGAGATGGTGGTGAACAGCTGGCTTGAAGACCTTCAGGGAAGGATGAGATTGAAGAGGATGTGAAATTTGATTCCACAGGTGGGGAAAAAGAGGAACAATTGAGTGGAGGTGAGTAGTGATCCTGGATTTAGATAGTTTCCCCATATGGTGGTTGATGGTGGACCATGTGAGCCCTGCAGAAACCTGGGGTGGAAAAAGCATGGTAAAAGCAGAGGGTGCAAGACCAGAAAGGAGACGTAGATGACAGAGAGACCACCATCCTGTCTGCGATGGCGAAGTGATAAGAACCATAGTCTCAGCTTCATCGTGGGAGATTCCAATAATCTTAAAGGATTGGTTTTCACAGCTATGAACAAGATGTGAGGCAGAGGAGCCAGCCTAGAGGGGAGATCAGGACTCCATCAAGTTGTGGATGAAGGTCTTGTAGGTGGATAGGAGCTCAGGTATGCCAAGGAAGGACTTTGTATGATGGAGGATTCCCAGTATGTGGTTGGCTTTGGAGGCCAACTTTGAAATGTAGTTTGTCCAAGAAAGATGATAGCTTATAGTGAGACCCAGGAGTTCGAATGACTGAACCTCCTCAAGAGGATTGTTAAGAAAGTAGGTTGGGTGAGGGAGGGTTGGGGGTTGCCGGATGGTCCTTTCGGAGAGAGAAAGTGAGAGTGTGAGATTTGTCAGGATTGAAAGACATATTCCAAGTGCTTGACGAGTTTTCGATTTTTTTTTCCAAGGTCTGAGAGGGAAGAGGCTGCAGCTTGCCTGGCTGAAGGATGGCGGACGTCACGACAGAGGTGGCATCATTAGCAAATCGATAATGAGGATGTTTCAGAGTCAGAGAGATCTTTAGGATGATCAGGAATAAGATTGGGCCAGAACACTGCCGTGGAGCATTCCATCCTTATCAGAGAGAGGAGATGAAAGGATTCCGTGAGTGCCACACGCCAGCTCTGAGAGTAGAGGAAGTCAGTCAGCCATGTGTTGACTTGGCCTTGGATGCCTTAGGCGGAGAGTTTGGAGAGCAAGGCGGGATGCCAGACTGTATCGAAAGCACAAGATATGTCCAGAGAGACGACCCTGATATGTCTGACAATGAGGGCCTTCATACATTATTAGGTGAAGAGAAGCTGCATGTCCAAGGTGGTGTGACCTGGTCTGAAACCAAATTCGTGATCTAAGATTTCATATCAACTGTGATGATGGATTCCATGACCATGCTGATTATTTATTGATTGATTTATTCGTGTGCAGCCTGTGGCTGCTTGGCTGCATCATTTTCTGGGGTTGCAGCTGTGCTGCTGATGCAATGCCCCTGTTACCAGCAAGCAAGCAAACTCAATTTGCCGACCTTGGAAGGATAACAGGCTGAGTCAACCCTACCTGGTGTTATTTCAACGGCCCGACAGGGGCTGAAACTCAAGACCCTAGGATCTTAAGCCAAGCACCTTAACCGTTATGCCATCATCCCATCTCACCATGCTGATGATTGGAAGTAAGCTGATTGGTCTGTAGTTGAGGAGATCAGTTTTTGCACCTTTTGAAATAACTTTCTCCACCTTCTCAGGTGCAAAAGACACAAAGTTCAGGACCAGTTGCAGACCAGACGCGGTGGCGTTGCGGACCAGACGCGGTGGCGTTGCGGACCAGACGCGGTGGCGTTGCGGACCAGACGCGGGTGGCGTTGCGGACCAGACGTGGTGGCGTTGCGGACCAGATGCGGTGGAGTTGCGGACCAGACGCCGTGGCGTTGCGGACCAGACGCGCGGTGGCGTTGCGGACCAGAAGCGGTGCTGTTGCGGACCAGACGCGGTGGCGTTGCGGACCAGAAGCGGTGCTGTTGCGACCAGAAGCTGTGGCGTTGCAGACCAGACACGGTGGCATTGCGGACCAGACGCGGTGGCATTGCGGAACAGACCCGTTGCCGTTGCGGAACAGACGCGGTGGCGTTGCGACCAGACGCGGTGGCTTGCGGACCAGACGCGGTGGCGTTGCGGACCAGACGTGGTGGCGTTGCGGACCAGATGCGGTGGAGTTGCGGACCAGACGTGGTGGCGTTGCGGACCAGATGCGGTGGAGTTGCGGACCAGAAGCTGTGGCGTTGCGACCAGAACGGTGCATTGCGGACAGACGCGGTGGCATTGCGGAACAGAAGCTGTGGCGTTGCAGACCAGACACCGTGGCATTGCGGACCAGACGCGGTGGCATTGCGGAACAGACCCGTTGCCGTTGCGGAACAGAGGCGGTGGCGTTGCGGACCAGACGCAGTGACTGTGCGGACCAGACGCGGTGGCGTTGCAGACCAGACGCGGTGGCGTTGCGACCAGAAGCGGTGGCGTTGCGGACCAGACGCGGTGGCGTTGCGACCAGACGCGGTGACGTTGCGACCAGACGCGGTGACGTTGCGGACCAGACGTGGTGGCGTTGCAGACCAGACGCGGTGGCGTTGCTGGACCAGATGCGGTGGCATTGCGGACCAGACGCGGTGGCGTTGCAGACCAGAAGCGGTGGCATTGCGGAACAGACGTGGTGGCATTGCGGAACAGACCCGTTGCCGTTGCGGACCAGACACGGTGGCGTTGCGGACCAGACGCGGTGACGTTGCGGACCAGACGCGGTGGCGTTGCGGACCAGACGCGGTGATGTTGCGGACCAGACGCCGTGACGTTGCGGACCATAAATGGTGGCAATGTGGTTACTGCATCTGCTCGAAGCCTGTGAGGTTGGCAGTGAGATTCCAACCCTGGCAGATTCGTATCAAAGATTTTTTAAATGGCACTTACTACTTCCTGGCTTAATGGTCAGCATTTGGAGGATAGAGCATGGGTAAACCACATGGGTTGCTTTTCCACGGGTGTGGGGAGGAGGGGAGGGGAGAGAGATTTGTCCTATTTGCATTGTTTACTGCGGAGAGCCACGAGATGGCTTCGCCGGCAACCGGAGCGTTCCGGACAGTTGCTGTTCTCCCAAGGTCAATGGCTGTGTTTGTCTAACGTTAAAAGCCAAGTCCTGTATTATTTGGTGTCTGTATGTGTATGTGTGATTTATTTGTGGCAGCCCTTCCATGGGTCTTAAAATCTGTCAAAAAAAAATTTCTGATTTTATCCTTATCAAAAGTCTTTGTGACATCATTTATGGACTTTGTGTGATTGTAAATGAATGCGATAGAAAACCCTCAATGAAAAAAGCAAACATTGAAAAGAACATGAGCATTGATATGATACTTTTAAACAGTGGTTTTTCTTTTCATTGAAAAGCACAATCCGAGTTTCTCACCTTGAATCCATGGAACACTCCTATCCTCTCACCTGCACCATCCAATGATTGAGGTCATTTCTCCTTTCCTTCATTGCTGGGCCATCTGGGCCAAGAAGCTTTCTCTCATCCCTTGTACTGTGTGTCGTTTTTGCTTCTTGCTTGTATCGCTGAACTTTCAACCACGTCCAGGCCGATAATCCTTAAAAGGTGTAAAGGTCGTCCTTGCATGGATTTGAAGCACTGGAGGACCCACCAGAGAAACTGTGTGGTAATTCACTTGTTTGCTGGTTGCACCCTGAGAGGATTCATGATGACAATTTCCTCTTTTGGAAGCAGTTTGTATCATTTCGGACAGTCTTGCACGATTAGATTGAAGAAGAAGCTTAGTCGTGTCCTATGAGTATTCCTGCGACAGTTTGTTTCAGCACAAAACCTGCTCAGGTTGCCATTGGTCTTGCATCAACCAGTTTTGTCTTGCTGATGAGGACATGAAGATCAAAGCTGTAGTTCACGTCCCGTTTGCATTTTGTCCTAATCGCTGATTCTGCCCTCTGCGGATTTATGGTTTATCGGGCTTTGTCATTCTGTTTTTCCACACGACAGGTAATTCATTCCGACGCATTCTCAGATTTTATGCTCGGCTAATTCTTTAAACCTACTTTGGTAGCTTTCATTCCTTTTGTACTTCTTATCGTTTTGTCCCGATTGAACTTTCGTTCCTTTTGTTGTAATTCTTCTTTCTTTGTCCCATCTCTCTTTATCTCTTCAATCATCATTCATTCGGCAAATAACAAAAAATATTGTTCATCCCGTCCTTTCCACCCCATCACCATTCTGGTGCCTATGTCCTTTTCAATTGCCCACTTGCGCTTGTCCCCTTGCTGCTGATGCAGCATTGTGTCTGTGCTGCAGCCAGCACTGGGGCTGCATGTTAAAGAGGACGCGGGGAAAGGGAGGGAGCGCGGGACAAAGAGGAGACTGGGACATGGTGAGGGAAGATATTGGGTGAAACTAATGGGCTTTGGGAAGAACAGTGTGTTGTGTGTGTGTGTGTGTGTGGTGTGTGTGTGTGTGTGTGTGTGTGTGTGTGTGTGTGTGTGTGTGTGTGTGTGTGCGCGCGCGCGCGGCATGCGTCTGTCTTAACTGGCAGAATAGTTCAGTGTACTTGCTTTTATTAGCCATCTGCGCTTCCTTATGAATCCCACCAGGTTTGATTATAACAGGAGGCACTGCATCATGGAGTACACCATCCAGTACAAGGGAAGTTCAGCAGTCCATCCCATCTGCAGGATGGATATATATGAATACACAATATATTTTATATTAAAAGTATGCCTTTAGGCTAGTACAGTGATCCGAATCCAAATTCCGGTACAGGTCAAGCCGAAGGTTGACCACCTTACCTCATTTACATTCTTACCTGTCTATCACTATTGGTCCATAATCATTGGTATAATCACCGATGACAAATGCTATCTTTCTTTGTTTTGCATTTTGTGTCTCTGTTTGACTCCTTCGTGCATATGCCTCGGTGTGTGGTGTTCTAAGATCGGTGTGGTTTCTTGGGCACACCAGCCCTTTTGGATGAGGTTATGTGGTGCCAATAACATTTTGGTTTTGTTCACATGTTGCGTAGGAATAACGACCTAAAGAAACCTGGTTGGTTCGATATTTTTGTGATATTGTGGGCATTCGTGTAAGCAGACA
This sequence comes from Eptatretus atami, assembly GCA_035128595.1. Classification (NCBI taxonomy): domain Eukaryota; kingdom Metazoa; phylum Chordata; class Myxini; order Myxiniformes; family Myxinidae; genus Eptatretus; species Eptatretus atami. The sequence goes on from CM068968.1 coordinate 56,202,551, forward strand.
TGGTCTAGCCCTAAAGGTATTGGTCTGTGCAGTCATAGATTTACCTGCCCACGTTGAAATTTTCTGTAACAAGGTATTACAGAGGGGACAGCCAGCTTAATGTTCTCTATAAAGAAGGGATTTTGATGGGATTATTTTGAATGCATGTATGAATACAGGCTTGTTTGCACACATAATGGACGTGACTAATCTATACATGTTTGTATGTTTCCCTGACCTTGTTTTAAACCACCCCAGTACGTCGCCCTCATTTCTCTGTTCTTCATCTTGGTGTCCATCACTTCGTTCTGCCTTGAGACCCATCGCTTTTTCAACAAGGCGGTCAACCGCACCGAACACACCATGCAGGATGGCATCCACGTTCGCGCCAGTCGCATCGAACTTGTTCCTGACCCGTCGCTCATGTACGTCGAGGGAATCTGCGTCATGTGGTTCACACTTGAGGTCATTGTGCGAATTGCCTTCTGCCCCGACAAGAAAGAGTTCTTCAAAAGCTCTCTAAATATTATTGACATTGTTGCGATCTTGCCATTCTACTTGGAGGTCGGCCTCAGTGGGATGTCCTCCAAAGCTGCCAAGGACGTGCTGGGTTTTCTCCGTGTCGTGCGCTTTGTCCGAATTCTGAGGATCTTCAAACTGACACGCCATGTGGTTGGCCTGAGAGTTTTGGGCCACACACTCAGAGCAAGTATCAATGAGTTCCTACTCCTGATCACCTTCCTCGCCCTCGGTGTGCTTATCTTTGCCACCATGATATACTATGCTGAGAAACTTGGGACCACAGAGGATTGCCTTGAGGAAAATCATTTCCAGAACATCCCCGTCGGATTTTGGTGGGCCGTAGTGACTATGACTACCCTGGGATATGGGGACATGTTTCCGAAGACGTGGTCTGGTCGCCTTGTAGGTGCCCTTTGCGCCATCGCCGGTGTACTCACCATCGCCATGCCCGTACCTGTTATCGTCAACAACTTTGGAATGTACTACTCACTCGCAATGGCCAAACAAAAGCTCCCGAAGAAAAAGAACCGACACATTCCACGGGGGACGACCACGAGAGTGCCTGCTACTGGCGTGCCTCCTGGCGGTCCCGTTGCGGTACCTGGAGAGGTGCCCGGAGAAGTACCCGGGGAGATGAGTGGGACGCCCAGAAGCGAGACGTGTCCACTGGCGCAGGACGAGATGCAGGATTTGAATAACGCCGGTGAGAAAAACCACATTGCACTGTAGTGTGCAGTGCGGTTGGGTAGCCTGGCGGTGGCATGCTTGAAAAGGAAAAGGAAGCCTTTTCGTCTTTAATTAATTACCACCTATTGTTCCTTACCTGTTTAAATACTCAAAATGGAAGCTAACCTTTACTCATGGTAGTGACCTGCCCAGTTGTTTTCATTGGGATGATGATGACAGATAGGGAAGGTTGAATAAGGTATTGGAAATTATCTCAGGTTCTTGAACACTCAGATTCTGATTTTGGACTCAGTTGAAGAAGAGTGACTAAAACTTGGCCCTAGTCCTTTCCCCAGAACCACAAGAAGCTCGAATTTTCTTTTCTTTTCTTTATTTACGAAATATTGAGATGACAGGATTATAATGCAGAGAAAAGGTAACGGAGAGTGCATTTTGCATGAAATGGGTTGGCCTGTTGTTCATATGGGAAAGCACGACTCATGATGCTGGGATCGTAAGTTCGAATCCCACATTTGTTGTTCATTTGTCCATTGTCTACTATTGTCCTTCTAATCCATGTAAAAGTATGCTGATCGCTCCTCACGTCCTTGTCCCGCATGTGATATATGTACAAGTTCCAGTTTGTTTTGCAGTGACTGAATCAGGTGCACAATATGGATGCGTGTTATTAAAGATTTAAACCACTAAGCTATGGCTGTTGCACGAGACACTCATTGGCTAACGGATGCTGACAATGTTATAAACAGTGCATTAGTGAACCTCCAAATCGTGGTTCAAACTCCATGTGGAGGATTCACGTGTTGATGTTACAAACAACTTTTCAGAGTTTGCGGAAGCGGCGGTATTGATGGGTCTAACAAATCCGTTGCTTCTACATCTCTGAGCTCACGAAGCAACATCCATGGCAGGAAAGACATGAGCACAGAGTTCAGTGTCCACTACAATTGCACTGACACGGGTAGCTGGAGTGTGGAAGGGATGGCAACCAATGGAGTTTAGATGACCAATGATGTTATGACCCTTCTTTTGACCCATGATCTTATTTTTATTCAACCAGCCTCAGCGGTATAACCGTTAGAGCGTCCGCTCCGAGTCTGAGTGGTATATATATATATATATATA
>CM068968.1:56213203-56225421 GCA_035128595.1 Eptatretus atami
GCTCTCCTTCATGAACACAGTCTCACGTCCACACGTGCGACAACGCGCCACTGTCAGGTACGCACCCTGGAGCACCCCCCCCCCCAAAAAAACGTATTGGTGGCACGTCGTGCTACCGGCCGCACAGGTACCGAGATCATAGCCTCAACTCCCCCCCCCCCTCCCTGGTTGCAAAACTCCTCTTTATCGGGTTTTCTGTGTTGTGTGTGTGCGTGTGTGTGCTGGCGCCTGTCTGCTTAAGTAAGACTGCAGAAGATTGTTATTATTATTGTTATTATTTTTCGCGTTCAGTCTGCTCTGTGTCCTTTTGTAAGTTGCCTGTTTATTGTCACACCACGCTTCTTTCTATCCCTGCATTACACACAACAATAAATATTCACTGTGCACTATCTTTCCTCGCCAGCTTGTAAAATAAATTATATTATTAGGAATGTTCCCTGCTCGTTTTTGTCTTTCTTCCATTGATCCAGCATGGTCCGAATCCAAGTTTAGCCGGACTTATACCCACGATCCGTTCCTTTTAGCCGGTACGTCCTTGCAGTGTCGCTCGGTTGCATCCGATCCGGAAAAGTGATCGATCCGGTAGAGTGATCCGGTTTGGACAAGGCGTACCGAGGGCGTGTTCCCGGTAATTAAATCACGTGATTAATTAGGTAACCGATTAACCCATAGACGGGAGGACCCTAGGTCACGCGGTTAAGTTATTGGCGTCACGGTCGGTTAAGCGATCCGCCGCGTCAGGAATTATCCGTGTGCGACGGCTAATCGATTCGGGTAGTCTGGTGGGAACCGACATAGCTTTTCCTCACCTAGTGGTCTTCTCACCGACCCTCCGGCCCGCAACAATATATATATATATATATATTATATATATATATATATATATTATATATATATATATACATATATATATATATATATATATATATTTTATATATATATATCTCCATTATAATACCAAGCTTGCACACTAAAAACTCGGCTCGCCGTCACACGATCCCTATGAAATTGCTGTGGCACTTAGCGGACGTGCGACAATGTTTGGGAAGTCTTGGCGTTCCATAGTACCACTTGCATTTTGCACAATGCGTATTTTTGTCATTCCCCGTGTACGGTCTGTCGTCTGCTACCAGCTATGTTGTACTGCTATCCCATGCATGTGCACGGATCCCCTAGTATATATATATATATTATATATATAATATATATTATATATATATATATATATATATATATATATATATCACACCCTCTCTTTTGAAGACTATTACAGTCAGATAGGCTACTCCTCTCAGACCATGTTGATGCCGTAGTTGAGGTCGTAAGTTTTCGCTCTTGGCTCATTTGCCTGTGGTCACATGCTTCGCACAGCTGAACCTAATAGAATCAGTTTAACACGTCTTCTCTTGTTATATTGACAAATAGTTATTTTGACAAAGAGAGAATGAAGTACTGATGGTACTTTGAAGAGTACACAATAATCTGTACTTCTCTGCCTTCATCCATAAGTGGCAAAATGATGGAATAATGTTAATGTCACCCATTACTGGTATCAATCCTCTAGTTACTTAACTACCAGTTTCACTTCTGACTTTGTAACCCAATACTGCAGAAGTTGCTTTTGTTGGCAAAACGCAAATGTGCTGCAGGAATGTCTTTTTGACATCTCCCATGAAGGTTTACTCCCTTTCCCCATTCGTCCAGATTCTCGACTCCACTTTGTCGATCACTGTATTTCTTCTGAAAGCATTTCACCCCATAACTGACGAGCTAAACATATATCCACGTCTGTTGTCCACGAGAAGATGAGATATGCATGAGTCGTGCCTGGACAATCATTGAACTTCATTTTGAACCAACTCAACCATTATTCTGCTTCTTCAGAAACAACATCTGTCTTTCTCCTGTAAGCAGATGGCAGATATCCAGTTTTGAGAATTTCAACATGTCACAATCAGTTATCTTTCCTCCGAACTATCTGTCCTCCAAAGGCGTGGATACATTCTACTTTCGAGCACGTCCTTTCAAAATTGTGAGGATCCTGAATATTTTATAAAGGACCATGGAATATGTCTCATCACTACGATGGACCAGATCTCGTGCTTCTTGATACCATGAAGTCCACACTACGTATCAAAGAAGTGATGTCACATTTCAGCTGAAGTATAAGAAGTGGTACTTGCAACTCTTGGGGGTCGAGTTGTCACCGTCAGCTTGGCATTCTCCTGACGGTTTGCATCAATATAACTTGTACCTCACCTCTTATCTATTGCTTGAGTAAAGTAACTTTGTTCAGATATTTATTTTGTCTTCCTTTTCTTTGACCTGCAAAATTGCTTCCTATTCCATCCATTATCTACCCACATCATACGTTAAACTACACACAGAGAAGGATCCTCCTGTTTATTATGGCATTTGATAGATATGCATATATGGTGGAATGCATTAAGAAGATGTTACACAATATTTATCATCTTCTTCCGGAATATGAAAATTATTTCCATATCAACCGTCATCCCACACTCTTCAATAGCAAATGGCTACAATGACATGTACACATATAATATAATATTGGGACAACATCCATTCATAAAGCAAGTAATGTTTCACTTCCTGTCCACCTGTGTGTCAGGCTACACGACGTATTGTCCGCACAAGATGATGTTGCTGGACTTTCTATCCATTTATATCAACCCGACATTGATAAGTTATAATAACCAGACTTCCTGTCCATCCTACAATGAACCAAATTGATGTACTTCTTATCCAACTCTAAATTGATTAAGATGGGGGACTTCCTGTCACCAATTCCTCAAGTTCAAGAACTTCTTACCTAACCCTACATCAAGTCATGGGACTTCCTGTGCAGCAAAACATCAAATTTATGAGTTTGCACCCAGCTTGCATCAAATTGTGGATTTTCCTGTTCACTCCGAGATCAAATTACAGAATTTTCACTCCACTTGTTTGAAACAGTAACGACCTTGAACTTACCTTAACTTAGCTCAGAAATACTTCACATCAACTTGCCATAACACACCTTAGAAAATGCTCCGTGCATCACTCTGTACATTATATAGTTTCCTTACAAGGAAGTGCGATGCAGGAGGCCATTCGGCCAACAAAGCCTGTGCTGTTTTTACCAATTCATGGTTGTTTGCCATGCTCTTAACCTTTTAAATGCTGAGCGCCAAACAAGGAAGCAGCACGTACCATTTTTAAAGTCTTTGGTACGACTTGGGCAGGGTTAAACCCTGACTAGTATATTATATATATATATATATATATATATATATATATATATACCACTCAGACTCGGAGCGGACGCTCTAACGGTTATCCGTGAGCTGGTTGAATAAAATAAGATCATGGGTCAAAAGAAGGGTCATAACATCATGGTCATCTAAACTCCATTGGTTGCCATCCCTTCCACACTCCAGCTACCCGTGTCAGTGCAATTGTAGTGGACACTGAACTCTGTGCTCATGTCTTTCCTGCCATGGATGTTGCTTCGTGAGCTCAGAGATGTAGAAGCAACGGATTTGTTAGACCCATCAATACCGCCGCTTCCGCAAACTCTGAAAAGTTGTTTGTAAATCAACACGTGAATCCTCCACATGGAGTTTGAACCACGATTTGGAGGTTCACTAATGCACTGTTTATAACATTGTCAGCATCCGTTAGCCAATGAGTGTCTCGTGCAACAGCCATAGCTTAGTGGTTTAAATCTTTAATAACACGCATCCATATTGTGCACCTGATTCAGTCACTGCAAAACAACTGGAACTTGTACATATATCACATGCGGGACAAGGACGTGAGGAGCGATCAGCATCTTTTACATGGATTAGAAGGAATAGTAGACAATGGACAAATGAACAACAATGTGGGATTCGAACTTACCGATCCCAGCATCATGAGTCGTGCTTTCCATATGAACAACAGGCCAACCCATTTCATGCAAAATGCACTCTCCGTTACCTTTTCTCTGCATTATAATCCTGTCATCTCAATATTTCGTAATAAAGAAAAAAGAAAAGAAAATTCGAGCTTCTTGTGGTTCTGGGGAAAGGACTAGGGCCAAGTTTTAGTCACTCTTTTCAACTGAGTCCAAAATCAGAATCTGAGTGTTCAAGAACCTGAGATAATTTCCAATACTTATTCAACCTCCCTATCTGTCATCATCATCCAATGAAAAACAACTGGGCAGGTCACTACCATGAGTAAAGGTTAGCTTCCATTTTGAGTATTAAACAGGTAAGGAACATAGGTGGTAATTAATTAAAGACGAAAAGGCTTCCTTTTCTTTTCAAGCATGCCACCGCCAGGCTACCCAACCGCACTGCAACTACAGTGCAATGTGGTTTTTTCTCACCGGCGTTATTCAAATCCTGCATCTCGTCCTGCGCCAGTGGCACGTCTCGCTTCTGGGCGTCCACTCATCTCCCGGGTACTTCTCCGGGCACCTCTCCAGGTACACGCAACGGGACGCCAGGAGGCACGCCAGTAGCAGGCACTCTCGTGGTCGTCCCCGTGGAATGTGTCGGTTCTTTTCTTCGGGAGCTTTTGTTTGGGCCATTGCGAGTGAGTAGTAATTCCAAAGTTGTTGACGATAACAGGTACGGGCATGGCGATGGTGAGTACACGGCGATGGCGCAAAGGGCACCTACAAGGCGACCAGACACGTCTTCGGAAACATGTCCCATATCCCAGGGTAGTCATAGTCACTACGGCCCACCAAAATCCGACGGGGATGTTCTGGAAATGATTTTCCTCAGGCAATCCTCTGTGGTCCCAAGTTTCTCAGCATAGTATATCATGGTGGCAAAGATAAGCACACCGAGGGCGAGGAAGGTGATCAGGAGTAGGAACTCATTGATACTTGCTCTGAGTGTGTGGCCAAAACTCTCAGGCCAACCACATGGCGTGTCAGTTTGAAGATCCTCAGAATTCGGACAAAGCGCACGACACGGAGAAAACCCAGCACGTCCTTGGCAGCTTTGGGACATCCCACTGAGGCCGACTCCAAGTAGAATGGCAAGATCGCAACAATGTCAATAATATTTAGAGAGCTTTTTGAAGAACTCTTTCTTGTCGGGGCAGAAGGCAATTCGCACAATGACCTCAAGTGTGAACCACATGACGCAGATTCCTCGACGTACATGAGCGACGGGTCAGGAACAAGTTCGATGCGACTGGCGCGAACGTGGATGCCATCCTGCATGGTGTGTTCGGTGCGGTTGACCGCCTTGTTGAAAAAGCGATGGGTCTCAAGGCAGAACGAAGTGATGGACACCAAGATGAAGAACAGAGAAATGAGGGCGACGTACTGGGTGGTTTAAAACAAGGTCAGGGAAACATACAAAACATGTATAGATTAGTCACGTCCATTATGTGTGCAAACAAGCCTGTATTCATACATGCATTAAAATAATCCATCAAAATCCTTCTTAATAGAGAACATTAAGCTGGCTGTCCCTCTGTAATACCTTGTTACAGAAAATTTCAACGTGGGCAGGTAAATCTATGACTGCACAGACAATACCTTTAGGGCTAGACCATGTCTGCTTACACGAATGCCCACAATATCACAAAATATCGAACAACCAGGTTCTTTAGGTCGTTATTCCTACGCAACATGTGAACAAAACCAAAAATGTTATTGGCACCACATACCTCATCCAAAAGGGCTGTGTGCCCAAGAAACAACCGATCTTAGAACACCACACACCGAGGCATATGCACGAAGGAGTCAAACGAGAGACACAAATGCAAAACAAAGAAAGATAGCATTTGTCATCGGTGATTATACCAATGATTATGGACCAATAGTGATAGACAGGTAAATGTAAATGAGGTAAGGTGGTCAACCTTCCGGCTTGACTGTACCGGAATTTGGATTCGGATCACTGTACTAGCCTAAAGGCATACTTTAAATAAAATATATTGTGTATTCATATATATCCACCCTGCAGATGGGATGGACTGCTGAACTTCCTTGTACTGGATGGTGTACTCCATGATGCAGTGCCTCTGTTATAATCAAACCTGGTGGGATTCATAAGGAAGCGCAGATGGCTAATAAAAGCAAGTACACTGAACTATTCTGCCAGTTAAGACAGACGCATGCGCGCGCGCGCACACACACACACACACACACACACACACACACACACACACACACACACACACACACACACACACACACACTGTTCTTTCCAAAGCCCATTAGTTTCACCCAATATCTTCCCTCACCATGTCCAGTCTCCTCTTTGTCCCGCGCTCCTCCCTTTCCCCGCGTCCTCTTAACATGCAGCCCAGTGCTGGCTGCAGCACAGACACAATGCTGCATCAGCAGCAGGGGACAAGCGAAGTGGGCAATTGAAAAGGACATAGGCACCAGAATGGTGATGGGGTGGAAAGGACGGGATGAACAATATTTTTTGTTATTTGCCGAATGAATGATGATTGAAGAGATAAAGAGAAGATGGGACAAAGAAGAAGATTACAACAAAAGGAACGAAGTTCAATCGGGACAAAACGATAAGAAGTACAAAGGAATGAAAGCTACAAAGTAGGTTAAAGAATTAGCCGAGCATAAAATCTGAGAATGCGTCGGAATGAATTACCTGTCGTGTGGAAAACAGAATGACAAAGCCCGATAAACCATAAATCCGCAGAGGGCAGAATCACGCGATTAGGACAAAATGCAAACGGGACGTGAACTACAGCTTGATCTTCATGTCCTCATCAGCAAGACAAAACTGGTTGATGCAAGACCAATGGCAACTGAGCAGGTTTTGTGCTGAAACAAACTGTCGCAGGAATACTCATAGGACACGACTAAGCTTCTCTTCAATCTAATCGTGCAAGACTGTCCGAAATGATACAACTGCTTCCAAAAGAGGAAATTGTCATCATGAATCCTCTCAGGGTGCAACCAGCAAACAAGTGAATTACCACACAGTTTCTCTGGTGGGTCCTCCAGTGCTTCAAATCCATGCAAGGACGCACTTAACACTTTTAAGGATTATCGGCCTGGACGTGGTTGAAAGTTCAGCGATACAAGCAAGAAGCAAAAACGACACACAGTACAAGGGATGAGAGAAGCTTCTTGGCCCAGATGGCCCAGCAATGAAGGAAAGGAGAAATGACCTCAATCATTGATGGTGCAGGTGAGAGGATAGGAGTGTTCCATGGATTCAAGGTGAGAAACCGGAAAATTGTGCTTTCAATGAAAGAAAACCACTGTTTAAAAGTATCATATCATGCTCATGTTCTTTCAATGTTGCTTTTTTCATTGAGGGTTTTCTATCGCATTCATTTACAATCACACAAAGTCCATAAATGATGTCACAAAGATTTTGATAAGGATAAAATCAGAAATTTTTTTTTGACAGATTTTAAGACCATGGAAGGGCTGCCAACAATAAATCACACATACACATACAGACACAAATAATACAGGACTTGGCTTTAACGTTAGACAAACACAGCATTGACCTTGGGAGAACAGCAACTGTCCGGAACGCTCCGGTTGCCGGCGAAGCCATCTCGTGGCTCTCCGCAGTAAACAATGCAAATAGGACAAATCTCTCTCCCTCCCTCCTCCCACACCCGTGGAAAAGCAACCCATGTGGTTTACCCATGCTCTATCCTCCAAATGCTGACATTAAGCCAGGAAGTAAGTAAGTGCCATTTAAAAATCTTTGATACGAATCTGCCAGGGTTGGAATCTCACTGCCAACCTCACAGGCTTCGAGCAGATGCAGTAACCACATTGCCACCATTTATGGTCCGCAACGTCACGGCGTCTGGTCGCAACATCACCGCGTCTGGTCCGCAACGCCACCGCGTCTGGTCCGCAACGTCCGGTCTGGTCCGCAACGCCACCGTGTCCTGGTTCCGCAAGGCAACGGGTCTGTTCGCAATGCACACGTCTGTTCGCAATGCCACGCTTTCTGGTCTGCAACGCACCGGTCTGGTCCGCAATGCCACCGATCTGGTCCGCAACGCCAGCGTCTGGTCTGCACGCCACACGTCTGGTCGCAACGTCACCGCGTCTGGTCGCAACAGTCACGCCGCGTCTGGTCCGCAACGCCACGTGCGTTCTGGTCCGCAGCCACGCTCTGTCCGCAACGCCTCAGGCTGAACGCCACCGCAGCTCTGGTCAGCAACGTCACTGCGTCTGGTCCGCACGCCACCGTTGTTCGCAACGGCAACGCTTGTTCGCAATGCACCCCCGCGTCTGGTCGCAATGCCCACGTTCTGGTCTGCAACGCACAGCTTCTGTTCGAATGCCACGCGTCTGTCCAATGCCACGTGTCTGGTCTGGCAAACGCCACAGCTTCTGGTCCGCAACTCCACCGCATCTGGTCCGCAACGCACCAAGTCTGGTCGCAACTCCACCGCATCTGGTCCGCAACGCCACACGTCTGGTCCGCAACGCCACGCGTCTGGTCGCAACGCACCCGCGTCTGGTCGCAACGCCACGCGTCTGTTCGAACGGCACGGGTCTGTTCGCATGCCAACCGCGTCTGGTCGCATGCCACCGTGTCCTGGTCTGCAACGCCACAGTTCTGGTCGCAACAGCAGCCGCTTCTTGGTCCGCAACGCCACCGCGTCTGGTCGGCAACAGCACCGGCTTCTGGTCGCCAACGCCACGGCTGGTCCGCAAGCCACGGCGCGGTCCGCAACTCACGCATTGTCCGCAACGCCACAGTCTGGTCCGAACCAGCCTGCGCAACGCCACCACGCGTCTGGTCCAACGCCACCTGTCTGGTCGCAACGCACGAGTCTAGGTCGCAACGCACCGCGTCTGGTCTGCACGGTCCTGACTTTGTGTTTTTGCACCTGAGAAGGTGGAGAAGTTTTTTCAAAAGGTGCAAAACTGATCTCCTCAACTAAGACCAATCAGCTTACTTCCAATCATCAGATGGTAGATGGGATGATGGCAATAACGGTAAGGTGCTTGGCTAAGATCCTAGGGTCTTGAGTTTCAGCCCTGTCGGGCGTTGAAATAACCCAGGTGGTTGCTCAGCCTGTTATCCTTCAAGGTCGGCAATTGAGTTTGTTGCTTGCTGGTAACGGGCATGCATCGCAGCACGCTGCACCCAGAAATGATGAGCAAGCAGCCACAGCTCACACGATAAATATCATAAATAATCAGCATGGTCAGGAATCCATCATCACAGTTGATATGAAATCTTAGATCACGAATTTGGTTTCAGCCAGGTCCACCCTTGGACATGCAGCTTCTCTTCACCTAATATGTATGAAGGCCCTCATTGTCAGACATATCAGGGTCGTTCTCTCTGGACTATCTTGGTGCTTTCGATACAGTCCGGCATCCCGCCTGCTCTCCAAACTCTCGCCTAAGGCATCCAAGGCCAAGTCACCACATGGCTGACTGACTTCCTCTCTCTCAGAGCTGGCGTGTGGCATCACGGAATCTTCATCTCTCTCTCTGATAAGATGGAATGCTCCACGGCAGTGTTCTGGCCCATTCTTATTCTGATATCCTAAAGATCTCTCTGACTCTGAACATCCTCATTATCGATTTGCTAATGATGGCCCTCTGTCGTGAGTCCGCCATCCTTCAGCCAGGCAAGCTGCAGCTCTTCCCTCAGACCTTGGAAAAAAAAATCGAAAACTCGTCAAGCACTTGGAAATATGTCTTTCAATCTGAAAAATCTCAACCCTCATTTCTCCTCTCCGAAAGGACCATCCGGCAACCCCACACCCTCCTCCCACCTACTTTCTTCTAACATCCTCTTGAGGAGGTTCAGTCATTCGAACTCCTGGTCTCACTATAAGCTTATCTTTCTTGACAAACTACATTTCAAGTTGGCCTCCAAAGCCAACCACATACTGGGAATCCTCCATCATACAAAGTCCTGCTTGGATACCTGAGCTCCTATCCACCTACAAGACCTCATCCACACTTGATGGAGTCCTGATTCTCCCTCTAGGCTGCTCCTCTGCTCACATCTTGTTCATAGCTGTGAAAACCAATCCTTTAAGATTATTGGAATCTCCACGATGAAGCTGAGACTATGGTTCTTATCACTTCGCCATCGGCAGACAGGATGTGGTCTCTCTGTCATCTACGTCTCTTTCTGGTCTTGCACCCTCTGCTTTTACATGCTTTTTCCACCAGGTTTTCTGCAGGCTCACATGGTCCACCATCAACCACTATGGGGAAACTATCTAAATCCGAGGATCACTACTCACCTCCACTCAATGTTCTCTTTTTCCCACCTGTGGAATCAAATTTCACATCCTCTTCAATCTCATCCTTCCTGAAGGTCTCAAGCCAGCTGTTCACCACATCTCTAGATCGTCCCCAATCCAAAACCATGATAGTTTCTACCTCGTTAACCTCACCGCAATCCCTCCTCATTCCAAATTTCCAGTTTCCCTCCTTGGAGTTTCCTTCTGTATCCATTTTGTCCACCCATGCATGCGTATTTTGCATCCAGTTTTTGTTTGTTATATCCTGATCCGTTCAGTGTACTTGCCCTCACAAGGCTCGACATGAAACAAAAAACACAAAAAGAAAACAGGATGTTTAAACATGTAACAAGTCTTTACGTAACAGGATATTAATATGATAACATGTCTTCATGTAAATGATGTTTAATATGATAACTAAGTCTTTATGTAACAGGATATTAATATGATAACATGTCTTATGTAACATGATGTTTACCATTATAACAGGTCTCTACATAACAGGATGTTTAATATGATAAAAAGTTCTCTTTGTAACATGATGTTTGATATGATAACATGTCTTTATGTAACTGATGTTTACCATTATAACAGGTCCTACAAAACAGGATGTTTAATATGATAAAAAGTCTCTGTAACAATGATGTTTAATATGATAACATGTCTTTAATGTAACAGGATGTTTAATATGAATAACATGTCTCTATGTAAGGAATATTTTAATGATAAAACATGTCTTTATGTACGCAGATTTTAATATGAATAACAAGTCTTATGTAAAGGATATTAATATGATACAATCTTATGCACAGGATGTTTAACCATTATAACAGGTCTCTCCATAACAGGATGTTAACATGAGAACATGTTCTATGTAACAGGATATTTAATATGATAATATGTCGTTATGTAACAAGATGTTTATTTAAAATGATAACATGTCTTTATGTAACAGGATGTTTAATATAATAACATGTCTTAATGTAACAGATGTTTAATTGATAAACGTCTTTATGTCACAGGATATTAATATGAATAACATGTCTTTGTGTGACAGGAAAATTTAAATATGATAACATGTCTTTGTGTGACAGGATATTTAACATGATAACATGTCTTTATGTAACAGGATATTTAATATGATAATAAGTCTCAATGAACAGGATGCTTAATATGATAACAAGTCTTTAATGTAACAGGATGTTTAATATGATAACATGTTTTTATGTAACAGGATGTTCAATATGATAACATGTCTTTTGTAACAGGATATTTTAATATGATAACATGTATTTATGTACAGGATATTTAATATGATAACAAGTCTCTATGTAACAGAAATTTAATATGATAACATGTCTTTATGTAACAGGATGTTTCATATGATAACATTCTCTCTGTACAGGATGTTGAAATGATAGGTTCTCGATGAAAAGGATGCTGAATATGATAAGGTCTTTATCTCATAATGCTGTGATTCTCCGAGTTTGTAGCCATCCTGTTTGGACAATGACAGTATCTGAAACCGAGTTGTTAAATGTTTTCAGTTGTTACGCAGCAATGAATCACAATCATGGTAGGATAGCTGAGATGTACGTGCACTCGCTCTAAGCTGTTCTAGCCTGGTTTGAATCCCAACCCAAAAATAAAGCTGTCATCCTGGTGTTTCAATAACGAGGCATGCTTGAGTGGAGAAGGGGCGGAGTCCAGAGGGCGAGGGTGGAGTAGTAGGCGGGATCAGGTAGGCGGGTGCGGTCGACGTGGTGTGGGCGGAGACGAGGAGGCGGACTCGAGGAGCAGGAGGCGGGTCGTGGCGGTGTCGACGAGGCGAAGCATGGGCGTAGACGAGGAGGCGGAGACGAGGAGCAGGAAACACAGACCGACGGGGAAAGAGGGACTGCCCCGACCTTTATAGGGCTCGGGGGGAGGGGCCATGCCGAATCCAAAAGTCATCACCCGAATCGGGCGCTCCGATTGGCCCCGAC
>CM068968.1:56251092-56262509 GCA_035128595.1 Eptatretus atami
TGAGCCCGTGATTATAATACTTTCCTACATGCCGATAAAGAATATGTTTTTGATAGCCGAACCGTCTGTTTCATCAACTCTCTGTTTTCAAAAGAATTAGAGAAATGGAACGTTCCTTTTATCGCGTCATTTTATTAAAGAATGGTGTCGGCATTGCGAGTTTCTGATGCTAATGATTGAAAGAACACGAGATGGTTGAGTGCCTGCATCAACACTACCAACCAAGTAGTGGCATACAGGTCTACTGCAAGTAATCTCTTTTATTATGGAAGTACTTCAGTCGTAGGTACCAAAGAAGAGTTAACGGTAACCACTGGAGAGAATCTCCTGCGCACACTGGTGATGGCTGCAACTGTTCGCGTGAATCACAAAATCCTCTCTTCCCAAGATCTCCTACTCACTCCAGCTTCATGATTTCACCTGTTCAATATTGCTAAAATACATTTACCGAAAGAATACATTTGGAATCACACCAACAAGTAGTACTGAGAGAAACGCTCACATACTATACGCCGGGTGTGTGAAAGCTAATATCGACCCTTCTTTGAGGAATTGGCAAGTGCAAGAAGTGGCAGCAACTGCTTGCTCCACAGAATACCTCCTTCCATACCTAATTGGAAAAGCTTTTAGCCATGTCTCTATCCCAAAGAAAACTGCCTCGACCTGTACTTGGAGGCTGCACCATTTCGTATTTAGCCGACCAAATAAACTCCTGCATGTTTTCTCGCTCTGGAATACACTGAGCCAATGTCGTCCTTCTGTGGAACTCTCGAGACTTGTCAATCAGATGCTTATGTTGCATGTGCAGCGCTTGATCCTGCTTTGTTTGGTTTGCTTTGTGAATTGTGGCTGCCAAGCTTTCTTTGAACTTCACTTTAAAAGTTTTTAATTTTGGGGCGTTTGAATCCGAGAAAGCACATCCAACTGGATAGTGATTTTGGGTCCAATTTTCTCAAAATTGCCACTGCAAAGAAAGTCCAATTTATCGCACAAGAATAAGCGAAAATTGAAAATAATTTCAGGGTGTGCTGATAACTCCTTCTGTGGCTTTGTTAAGAGGAAATCCGTTTTTGCCTGTATTAATGGAATTTTTCTTTTTAGCACTTTCAAAACAAAAATCTGCATTTTTAATAAGTGTGATGGCTCTAAATGATGCACTTTGTACTGTTCAAAATGGTCTCTTCATTCACAGACTGAATTGCACTTTTGCGTATGCATGATGTAAGCCTGTATTCTTGAATATGTACTTTTTTTGTGTCCTTTACGAAAAAATGTTTCTCCTTTCTAAATTGTTTTTTTTGGTAATAATAGGACTATAAAAGTAAGTGTCTCTGTCTCTGTTCTCTGTCTCTGTCTCTGTCTCTGTGCTCTGTCTCTGTCTCTGCGCTCTCTCTCAGGATGCCTTCAACTGCAGCAGGGCGCTCGCTGCTGGGATGCACTACACCATCCTGCAGACTCTGCCGAGCCGTCCAAGGTCTCAAGTGTGTGTGTGTGTGTGTGTGTGTTTGTGTGTCCATAGGGGTTTTCAATGTGGAATGGAGTGCGGCGTCCCAGGGCGGGTTCAAAGTATCCCCTCTTTCGGTAAGGGGTGCATGATTCAGCGGAGCCAAGCTGTGAGAGATATTTTTGTATGTGGGTTTCAGAACGGTTGAATTGATCCTCCCAGGTCTCAGTGTGTGTGCGTGTTGCGTGTGTCTGTGTGTGTGTGTTTTGGTTCTTCGGTTGTTTATCTCCATATGCGGGTTCAGAAGGTGCAACTGAATCCCTCCGAAGGTCTGGGAAGTATCCCACGGAGCGTTGTGTGTGTGTGTGTGTGTGTGTGTGTGTGTGTGTGTGTGTGTGTGTGTGTGTGTGTGTGTGTACCTGCAATATTGTTGGTTGGCCATGCTATCTCCACATGTGGGTGGGTTTTCAGGAGGTTGAAACAGAGACGCTGCCTAGGTCTCAAAGTGGTCGTGTGTATGTTCGTTCATATGGTGTCGACATATGTGGGTTTCCAGAATATGGATGAAGTCCTCCGAAAACGCAAGGGTGGGGTCGAAAGATCCACCTTCATTTCGGTTTAAGGGTCAGCGATTCACGGACAATCTGGTGAAGGTTTTCCTGTTTTGCAAAAGTTTGTGCGCGAGGGCTCTCTTCAAGGATAGTTACTGAGCCCGAACATCTTCGCAACTGTAGTTCGTTTGTCGTGTGATATCCGGCAGGATGTTTTTTAATATGCTGCTGTGAGGTTGCTTTGATCATACAGCTGGTAACTTTGGCATCTTGCAGCTTTCGCAGGATATTTTCACTTCATGCTTGAGTCTTGGTAATTTGGATCATTTTCTTGATTTCTGGCATCGTTAAGTCCAAAATCACTGTTATCTAACACCTCAACTAGCTAAATTGCCTTGTTCTCGCAATTTTTTTTGCACCGAAGTATGATACTAGCTCAGCAAATGCTTTGGGTTTTCAATGTTCACTGCTCGATGGGATTATAAAGGTCGTAGTGAGCGGTACTTCCATGTTTTCAGCATTGCTTTTGGTTCGTTTTCCCACACAATTTTCTGGAACTGGAATATCAAAGTTTTGTGGCAGATGTCCAGTGGATTACCTTTTAGCAGTGTTTTGTAATGAGTTTGGTCAAACACTGTTGGCGCGTTATATGTACAGTCTGTTCTGAACACGTTTTTTTTGTTATGTCGTCGGTCATTAAGCGTCACATATGCATTCTCTTTTTCCTTTTGCTAACCACACCTCCACCCCTCCCTGTCTTTTTTTTTCTTCCTCCCCCCAGCTGCTTTCTCTCGCGTCTGCTTCCCTCGTGCCTCACGTCCCGTCGCTGCATATAAATGTTAGCAATGCTCCTCCGGCACAACCTCTGTCCGTCGCGTGTGGTGTGTGTGTGTGTCGCCTGCTCCTCTCTCTCTGCAGCTCTCTGCTCTCAGCACCCGACCCCTGTCCTGCCTGAGTGAATAGCAACGTTTGGGTGAGGTGTCGCTTGCTCACCGACGCTCGCCTCCGGCCTAACTCCTGGCATTTCTTCATGGGGCTTTCTAGCCTCCCTTTCCGTCGCTACATCACCAGCTACACCCTGCCTTCTGTCTCTGCTCGCGGCTCCCTCTTTCTCCCCGCCCCACTTTATTGACGCCGTGCGGCGAAGCGATGGTTGTATTGCTCGTGTATATTATATATAGCTGATTATATATAGTATATATATATATATATATATAGTATAGTATGATATATATAATATGACTATAGTATATATATTGTTGCGAGTTCTCGAACCGCGATGCATACAACAGATAGGTGTCCCGAGACAGTTAATGGGCTCATGTAATATACGTGTAGATAGAGCCCCTTCCTTTTGATTTAGTGAGAAAACAAGGGAGTGCGTTGCGATGGTCTAATTCTAATAGTTTTGGTTTTATTAAATCATGTTTCCTCTCGCATATTCAATTCCGCCACTGTTTTCAATTCTTTCTTTGCCTGGGGATAAAATCAGTCACGCGGCGCTTTCGGCAGTTCCAGGTGGGCAAAACTGCTGCAGAAAGGTACGCGCCATATAAGAATGATCTCGCTGTAAATTGCCGGAGTCTCGTTTTTGCCGTGGCGCAACCCCGAACCCACGGACAGGTGGCGGGCGAGTCACGTACGTGGGCGCGGTGGCAAGCCAAACGTCTACCACCGAAACCCAGGGCCAAGCTGGTGGAACACGTGAGGGGTAGCAGCCATCAGAAACCGCCCGACACGGGCGAGTTTGACGTTGGATTTCGGCATGGCCCCATCCCCGAGGCTCTAATAAAAGACGGGGGAAAGCCTCCTCCGTGCTAGAGTGAGTTTCGTGTTCGGTGTGGGTTGTTTTTGCAAGCGTGGTAGTGTTCGCTACTTCTCGAGCTCTGGCCCATCGTCTCGCCTTGGACGGGCCGCCGGCGGGCTCCTTGTTCCTCTGTTCCTCGTCTCCGCCGCACACGACGTCGGACCTCATCGCTTCCTGGCTTCTCGACTCCACGCATGCCTGGTTCCGCGCGCTACTGCTTTCCACCTCTGCCGCGTCTGGACTCGCGCCCGTTCTCGGCACTCAGCTCCTCCTCAGAACCACGATCTCACACGTGTGGCTGTGGCCAGAACAACTCGACTACTGTCCGGGTACGCACAACGCGAGCATCCCTTGCCGCTCCGAAACGCCCCAGGTACCTCGATTAGCTATAACCTCAACACCCCTCGGCCTCGCCTGGCTGGCAAAAAGTCGCACTTTTTCATTTGGGTTCGCCTTTCTTGTGTGTGTGTCAGAGTGTGCTGGCACATGTCTGTAGTAAGACTGTAGATTGTCAGGAAGATGCCTTATGTGGTTGTTACTGTTTAATAATTTCGTGTCAAATGCTCCATGTGGTCTGGCTGTATATAAGGTTGTCTTGTATGGTATTGGCCGTGCATCCCTCACACCTTCTTCCTCCTCTGATCCTGCGTTACATACCCATAAATATTTGGTGTCGTACCACAGTAACTTTGCCTGCGCTTGCTTGTTAATAAATAATCTGTCATTCGGAATGTTCCCAGTGCTCTGCCTTTGTCTTTTCTCTCATTGGTCGCAGCATGGTTCGAATCAAGTTTTAGGCACCGGGTCTTTATTCAACGATCCGTTCCCTTCTGCGGCCGGTACGAGGTCCTTGGCAGTGTCGCTCGGTGCTGCAGTCCGATCCGGAGAAAGCTGATCCGATGCGGTAGAGTGAGTCCGGTTCGCAACAAGGCATTACACCAACGGGCGTGGTTCCCCCGGTAATTAAACTGACGTGCTTAATTAGGTAACGCCGATTCCATAGAGCGGGAGGGCGCTAAGGTCACTGCAGTTCAGTTATTGGCGGGTCCACGGTCGTTTAAGCGACCCGCCGCGTCACGAATTATCCATGAGCGACGGCCTAACAATTCCGGGGAGTCTGGTGGTGAATGGAGCATAGCTTCCCCCACCTAGGGTATTTCTGCACGCCGTACCCTGCTGGCAGCTGCAAAGCAATATGTATGTATGTAATATCTCATATATATTGTATATATATATATATTAATATATATATATAATATATATGTATTTGTTGTAGTATATAATACATTATGTATGGGGCTGGGAGTGGTGCAGCACTTAGCTTCTAAGCTGTGTCCAGCCTGGGTTTGAAGGCGAGGGCAAGACATAAATGTGTGTGCGCGTCCTTAGATGGAGGTTTAAGCCAGGTTGATGGACATTGAAGGTTCGCCATGGTGTCCTTCCTGAAGAGGGAGGGAGGCTCTTTGGCCGCACCATAGCAAATTTCAAATTACTTTCATAAACGCGACAGAGGGCATTAGCATCGATCGGGCATATGCCATGTCAAGAATTTAAGCAAAGACAAATGATAAATTATCAGGATTGCGAGTCAAATGCATTGAAAATGTATTTCTTCATAATACAGCAAATTATCATGTGTCTTCGTGTGCTCATGATGTTATTCAGACGGCATCCAGGCTATAATGGAGCAAAAAGCAAACAGCAAAGTTTGATGATTGACAGGAGGAATGTAGTGACAAAACCGATTAGTCGGTGTGATAGATGTTGTATGCACTGTGGTTTCCCAAAAACGCGACATTGGATGCACATCCACCTTATCTAGACGGGGGCAATAGGCATAGCATTTGATTTAGCTGTCGAGCATCCTCCTGTCGTAGAGCGCGTGGGGTACAGATAATGAGAGCCATTGGTGAAGTAGAACGCGGGATCCTTGAATTTTTGTCCGTTCAAAGTTGCCCAAAATTGAATTACATGCACCAAGATTATCTTAAATGGTGGTCGCGGCTGAACTTTAGTTGCCTCTTCTTTATCAAAGTTATGATCATGAGTGGTTCAGTTACTTTCGGCAAGGGCGCTGCCGATATTTGCAGTTGGGTGAGGAAGCAACCCCATGCTTACTGTGGTTTGGTTGGAAAGTGAAAGAGATCGGTGATTTAATGCGCGACGAAAAGAGGGGCTCTAGTTGTAGAGAACCAGTAACTTCCCTTCATGATAGAAGTAGAGAACCGAGTGTAAGTCAGTCAGGTCTCGCAGGGTACATCTAGTGGAGCTCAGTGAGTCATTGCCATGCCGATTGGTTGTGGGCTGGAAGTCAGCGGTAAAGATTGCTGCGGAATTTCTTTCTCGGGCAAGGGCAGGTTGGCCTTCGGTCCAAAATATTTTACTGTGGCCTTTTTCCAAGAAACTGTGGCTTCTCATACTGAAAATTGCAGCCGCGTGTAGCCCTGAAGTTTTTCGGCGGCATCAAAGAAGGCCAGCGCAAGCGAGCTCATCTGCTGAAAGCCAGCGCTGCACAGAAGTTGGCAAGCTGTCGATTTATGGGGAACCAAGTTGAACCGCATTTGAGAACTAGGCCACCGTCCGCACCGTCAAACGTGCCTTAAGTCTTAGCATTGGAGTTGTTCAGCGGCGTTTGAGTCCACTGCATTAGTTGTTTGAAGGCATTGACCTAAAGGCAGAAGTAGAAGTTCGAATAGATGGGTATGGAGACATTTGACAAACTAAATATTGTGCTTAAGAGTATGAATTATCACAGGAGCTAAAAAGACATTACCAAGTGCCGCTCTTGTGGTAGTTTCAGGACACAGACAAACTTGGCGTGTGTGCTCGTTGGCCGCATAGCCAGTGAGTAACTGCAGCAGACAAGCGAGGTTGATAAAGTTATTAATGAGCAATGTTGAGTATGACATGAAATGGTGCACACACAGAGGGGGCAGGAGTGAAGTGGTGGGAGTGGAAATGGGAGATTGTTGGGGCAGAAGGGAAGGTGTGCGAGGATTGGGAGTTAAGGAGAGTAGGAGGAGGGGTGGAGGTGGAGGGTTGTTCAGCGCTGATCATCATTACACCCACCATTCATCTGCATGACTGATGCCTTCACCTTAGTTGTATCGTGGTGATTATCGAGTATTTCGTCTCAGTCTTGCACTCTACCTGCCTATTCAGATGCCATCACACAGCGTCGATGATTTGCCTGGCGGCTTTACGGTCGGGAGGTCTAGGCTAGAGGATTAGCTTCTTCTTATCCGGAGGTACACCCTACGCTTGGTTGATAGCATGCAGATTTCCAGCGGAATCATGTTGCTTGACTGATGTCCACAATGAACTCTGAGAATGCCTCTGACGGATATCGCATAGCCCGCAGGGTGTAGCTCCGATTTGGCGACAGATGGCTAGATAGAGAAACCCCAGGTGTTGGGACCCGCATGACCACACAGCTCGATCACGAGTGAGTAAGGGAGAAAATGCTTAATTCAGGAGAGGGCGATGAAAGTTTGTGTTTGTGCTCATTATCTTACTGAACGCCTCTAGAATCGGCATAGCATGGGCTAAGGTAGAGTATGCGGGATAATAGCGACTCTCGATTAATGCTATTCACCACTCCACAAAGCTTATATTCGAACACTCCGGTGGGTCTATTCAACTTGATCATATGTGGATAGACTTTTGTGTAGGATGTATTAATATTGGGTTCACAAATAGGAGCCGTTCATCCGCCTTACACCAACCCCAAAACGCCACAATATCGTAACACATCCATGATAATAAAATATACTTTTCTCCCACCACTCGCCAGCTAACCTCTTCAATAAAAGTCTATATAACTGTTTTCTTTCACCGTCACATGTTACCTCGCAAAAATTTGTCTCGCCCACCCCTCGCTGATAAAACCTACACAGCATGTAACAATCCTAACATACAGCCTTCCTTTTGCCTTCATATTAACCTGCCCACATCTTCACTCCTCCCGCTCTGTGTGTGCACCATTTTCATTGTTCATACTGCAACGATGCTCATTATATTATCACCTCGTTGTCTGTCAGTTACTAACTTGGTGGCCTAAACGAGCACACACGCAAGTTTTCTGTGTCCTGAAACACCAACAAGAGGGCACTTTGGTTGTCTTTTAGCCATAATTAATAACATAACAAAAAAAAAAAAAGTGCCAAATGTGGTAGCAAATGAACAGCACGCATTAAACATTGCATTGCTCACGCTCTCGACCGACGCGATCCTCTTGCGCTCCTGTAATCGTACTGGTCCTATTTTGCTTACAGCTTTGCTAGAGATCAGACCGTAAATTGCAGACACATGGTTGAATGGACTCACCAGGTGAGACATACTGTCACTACACATTGTGACGACTGTATAGCTCTAACTCTTTCGAGATCGACATCAGCGCTTGATGCGTGATAAGGATATGGCCTGGTTCTCAATGCGACGGCTGTGATCCAAGAGGGCTGAATTATGTGCGGTGCATGTTCCCCCGCACTAACCAACTCGGAGGTTATAACTAACTGCATGGTTGGCAACCGCTGATATTTCAGTTTAAAGCGCTGGTCATTAGAGACTTTGCGAGATTTAGCAAGATCTTGCTGTTCCTCCATACACCCAATATAGGTATGTGGAGGACCAGAGTATGTAGTATCCAGCTGCCGGGTTGATTCTACATATCTACATTACATCGAGTCTGTGTCATGCGAGAAGGAGTAATTAGCCTGATGCTCTCTTCTCGAGCGGCTGCTCTATGCAAGTCGAACGTCGGGCTGCTAGAGATCTTCAGTACATTTAAACCCGATGGGTGGGGTGTGAACTACGGACGGCCCTGATCGTGCCTTCCCGAGTGTGTGGCAAATAGAAGTAGCCAAAATGGCTAACGAGCTTAGCGAGACTATAATGATGTGGGTGATTGCGCATCAGCAGCCACAGCAGCGCGGAGCGCAGGAGAGATCCAATAGACTGCACGCTCTAGGCAGCCCACCAGCCGACATCTGATAGCTACGCGGGTAATGAGGCGAGTGATGTGGAATGGACTTGTATTGCATTCGTCAGGATGGCTGGGCACTGTCTCCTTTAGCTCTTGCGGCGATCTTCTTCAGCCCACTTAACCAAATTAGCTTCTTTCACTTTCGGTCTATATATGCATGGCACATGCCTGGCAGGGAGGCCAATCATTCTTCTTGCTGAAGGCCAGCTGTGGGCCATGCTCGATAGCCCAAATGAATCGATCCTGTATCGCAGTTAGGGCAGGGACTATTTGGAGATTTCGAGCAGGTGCCCGATATTTCACCATCACCTGAACTTATTCAACGAAGGGCAGCCAGTGGGATGCTGAACATTCCACTAAAAACTGTTTGGTGGTAGATGGAACACGCCAGTTCAACATCGCAACCAGGGAGCGTGGCGGCAGCATCATTGAATTGTAGCTTGGCCTTTGTTGTGTGTGACGAGCACCATGTAATGTCACAGAGTTTAGTAAGTGATAGGGCAGTAGATCTGGTGAATCGTGCACGTGCTCAGATGACCAGCTCGCACCAAAAAAGAACGAAGACCCGTGTGGCCAGTACCTGTAGTATCTTGGTACTGTTGCACACTAATCCGCTTTATCCCATCTAAAAGCCTGTACACAATTGCCCTGATACCTCAATTTTCTGCGCCACGAGTAAACCCTTTGTTGGGCTCCAACCACTTAGGATTCAAAAACCTAAAGTTCAGGACTGCGGCAAATGTGTGTTGTCGTAATTACCAGTTCACCCTATCCTGCTTGGGCCACATAGGATGGAGATTTAAGTAAGGACACCTGACCCGATAGAGCAAATAAAACTAGAATGTCGTCACATTAGGATATATAACTTTCCTTACTGGTACTCTAAATTTTGTATATGATAAAGTGAAACATCGATCAAAACCCGAGAGTGATTCCTAACGCACAAAAGTTAAGATAATATATGGTGCCAGGAGTTGGACAGTATTCATAAGAAGTTTTGGTTTGGTTGTTGACAAAACACTATGTACCGAATATATACTATGCTCCGGTTTACGTTCACGAGAGTGATCTACATAATCCCATTGGATCCACCCAACGCTGGGAGGGTATGCTTAGACAGTAAATCAATGGCATTAATGCCTATGGCACCCCGTCCATAGATAGGAATCGGAAGTGTCGCATGCAACTGTGGTTTTGGAACCCAGTCATACAACATTATCGACAACCGTATGCTTCTAGGTTCCATTTTCTGTTGCTCGCATCTAATTACCTGAGCCCCTGGTGTCCAAATCTTCATTCGAGAACAATAACTTTGCTCGTTCATTGGTCTTTTCGCTTCTTATTAGCGCTGGTATGGTCCTGGAATAAATCCATAGACGCACCACGTAAGACACATGATAATGTTGCCTTATGAAGAAATACATTTTCAATGGATTTGACTGATCTCTGATAAATTTTTTATCATGGTCTTTGGCTAATTTTGAAATGGCTATGCCGATGATGTAATGCCCTCTGTCGGTTAAGGAAAGTAATTTGGATATTTGACAATGGTGCCGCAAGAGCTCCCTCCCTCTTCAGGAAGGACACCCATGGACCTTCAATGTCCATTCAACTGTGTTTTAACGTCCATCTAAGGGACGGACACACTATTTATGTCTGTGCCCTGGGCCTCATAACCAGGCTGGACAGCTTAGAAGCTAGTGTGCATCACTCCAGCTCCATATATGTATATATTATATAGTATATATCATATATATTATATATATATATATATATATTATTATAACTATGAGTATAGCAGTACAGTACAATTGTTGCAGGCAGCATAGGGTCGGGTGAGAATACCACTAGGTCTGGGGGAAGTCTATGTTCCATCCACCAGAGCTCCCCGGAATTGGTACTGCCGTCGCTCATGGATAATTCCGTAACGCGGCGGGTCGGCTTAACCGACCGTGGACGCCAATAAACTGAACTGCGTGACCTAGGGGCCCTCCCCGTCTATGGAATCGGGTTATCCTAATGATAAGCACGTAGTTTATTTTACACGGCGTGAATCCGACGCCCTTCTTGGTATGCCTTGTTCGAGACCGGGATCAGTCTACCGGATTCGGATCACTTCTCGCGAGTCGGATGCGCCGAGCGACACTGTGCAAGGGACGTACCGGGCGAGAGGAACGGATCGTTGGGATAAAGACCGCGGCTATAACTTAGTTCGAACAGTGCTGGGGCCTGAGAGGAAAGACAAAGGCGTAGCTGGGAATCATTCCGAATGACAATATTTATTAATCTAGCAAGCAGGAAAAGTTATGTGGTACGCAAATATGTTATGTGGGGGTATGTAATGGGGGTAGAGGATAGAGGGTGTGGGGTGCGGCAATAAATCGCACTTATTAAGCAGACCACCAGTGGGATTTGACGTTATAACAGTAACAACGAATAAGGATTCTTCTACAATTCCTCAGGCTTTACTTAACAGACAGGTGCCATGCTCACGTCAGACAACACTCAGAAAGAGAAACACTATAAAAACACGCCAAGCATTTAAAATGCTATTATAAAAAGGTGGAAGCAAGGACAAATCAATACATTACACATTCATTAAAAATAATCCTGATGAAAAGTCAAGCATAC
>CM068968.1:56273899-56321705 GCA_035128595.1 Eptatretus atami
GAATGGTTGGCCAGGCTGTGGCTGCATACCATAAAGTATCCCTTTAACTTTAGAGCTGGTCTTCACCATGCCCGCAGCAGTTAAAGAAATTAAATGAATTTGTTCAAATAATGACTTTATCCACGAAATAGCTACTGTTTAATGTAGAACAACCCTGGAGACATTGCAAAGTTTAATCGCCCCGTGAAATAAACATTGCAGATAATCCTCCATGTTGCCTGCTCGTCGGTGCACGTGTCACGTGTTACATCAGTTCGCGGTCCGCAAAAACATTATAACTTCATTTTAAAATGTCCATTTTTCACCAGATTTGCTTTGATTCCCTGTCGAGCACCTCACAAAACCTCCGAAAACATAGACACTGATCTGGCAGAAGCGATGGATAAGCAGTCCTTCCTGGGGGAGACGGTGCAATGTCAAGCAGTGAATGCATTAAATCATACAGCTCAATAAAGCTAGTTAATGTTACCACATTCCTAAATCTTTTTGTTCACACAATATAATTCTCCAAACAGTAGAAAAAGATAAGTTTAATGCTTTGTGGAAATTTCACATTTTCTTGTGTATCTATGGAGAAGGAGGGACCATAGCCTTGCTTGCTTAAAGTAAATAGGTATATCGGCTTAGTTATAAGACTTGGTATTTCTTTAAATTATCAGATTTCACAACAGATTTTGACACAAAATTAGTCCGGACGACATCCGATCCTCAAAACCGATATAATATTTCGATGACATACTTGAATTAGTCTGTGAGAGTAGATCATGGAAAATCATATCATATATTGCATGAAGTCGCTCCAAGCTCTTAATTTGAAAACCACAGCACTTACAAAAGTGATGTATACAGCGATTCATAGCTATGATGAACAGGCATTCGATAATATGAGTGAGGAAAGTGAAAAAAACAACTTTATCGTGAAGAAATCGTTGCGACCTGTTCCAAGTCGAGGCATGGTTGAGCAGGCCAAAAAACATGGCGGCTTCAGACCCCAGCGAGGTAACACAGGATATACCTTAAGACCCCAGACAACGAGGTGGCCGAGGATCGCCTGATAAAGGATATAATTAAATAAAGCCGTTAATTATCTTCAAAAGGGGTGTTTTAATTAATCCAAACATACAATTTTCACTCTTCCACTTCCTTGGTGATCCCTTAGTGTGCATGCAATGTTTCAGGCTGCTCGGTTTTATGGTTTTGGAGTTATGGAGGAGACACAAACACACACAGACACACACACACACACACACACACACACTGATACAACAACCTCTATACACAACACAACGACATCTAACACATGCACACACATATACACATGTGCATACACACATCTACATCAACACATCTACACATCTACACATGTGTACAACGCACACACACACACCACACACACACACACACACACACACACACACACACACATATCTACAATGATCACACACACACACAAACACACACCACCACACACCACAAACACCCATATCTACAATGATCACACCACACACACACACACACACACACACACACACAAACACACATACACTGAATAAGTAGACAGTGAAGATGTAATGTGAGTGTAAGGATTTGTTATAGGATTGTGATTAAGGTTTGTGTTTGGGATTAGTCAATGGATTAGCCTTGGTGTTTGTATTGCTGAAGTTTACCTTGCTAGTTTATAACGATGTTTGCCTTCGGATGTGGGTACATTATGTGTTCGCGTTAAGGTTATTGTTGGGGTTAACCAAATCCCTAACACTTACCATACTGTATGTTGTGATACTTTTTCACATTCCTTGATCTCCTGGCAATACCCCACTGTTGTATACTGCATCAGTGTGGACTGAGCTGAATAGATCAGGTCAACCTGGGTAAACAGACCAGGTAGTTTCGAGCGGTATTCCTTTCAACAGTCCGTCGTGCTCTCCAGTGCACAAGTCCCTTGAATGGCCAGACAGGTAGGTGAAGCATGATCACGAGCAGGTGATTACAGGTTCATGTATTTAATTTGAAGTGTTCGGTGTTCTTGCGTTGTTGTTATTGTTCTGTTGCTTGCGGTGTTGTACCGAACTGAATTAAATAATCATGGCAGCTTGTGTGTTGTAATTAAATAGTTATTTTATTCGAAATTGTCATATTGCTTCGTGACATGGCCTTTGTGGCTTGACGGACACAAGCTGAAGGCCCCTCTGACTCTGTCGAGCTGGGGGAATGATCTCTGGGAAGCGTCTCTTCATGTAGGTAAGAGTCGACTTACGAGATTTGAAGTTAAGATGATTCAAGTAATCATGAGCTGCGTCCTTAGATGGGAACACCAACCCTCCCTACCACATTAGGACCTGATATTCGTCGTGTCCTCGTCTTCTTGACCCATGACTAATGAGGATATCGACCCATTCGTTGCAGTTTAAAGAATTCCCAATCAAGGATCTTTATATTCAAACTCAATGAGCATCCGATAAACCTGTTCAGTCATTTGCCCTTGTCATTTCTGTTCTGTATGTTTCGACTTGCCAAAGGGATGACAGGTTGCAAAGTTACAGTCACGTGAGCACAATAAACCGCATCAACTACTCACTGTGACGGAAGTGTTGAATAAGATTGGTCTCAAGGCGAAACTCCTTTATTACATGCACGTGAACCGCTTTAACCATGCTTAAAGATGCTCTCCATCAATTTAAATGCCTTCCAAGCATTCAGACAATGCCTTTTAGGGACCATTAAAAAAAACCATGATCGAGAACGATTAATTATGAATGATATTCGTCCCAAGGTATAAGTTGTTGCAATGTCTATGCGGGGTGCATCTCACAGTTGTCACCTCACATAGAGTCTGGCTAAGTTAATTAATTATGTGGAATTTTTGTGCCACCACCTTGGGATTCAACAGTCTGAGAAACCCATTCACAGTCATTGAGGACAGACTTGTATGTAATTGATAAAACTCGAACTCAGGTCCCTGCATCATGGCAATATTTGACTTGGTACAGAGACGCTCATAGTGCTTGTACCCTGTCTATGTAAACACCTTGGTATCTGATCTCTTGGCCACTGAACCCTTTCCACCGAGTTACCATTATTGGGTTTGCTCAGTACATCTAGAAACACCAAGGTATTCCAGTCCAAATATCCTTTTGTTCAGAGTATGATGGTAAATGGAGACAATGCACATGATTAATATGGTGAGACAAACATATAATATCGATGTGTTATCGGTTGGTGTCAATGTATCGATATGTTACTGTTTGGTGTTTTTGTATCGATGTGTTATCGTTTGGCGTCCTTGTATCAATATATTAGATGTGTTATCGGTTGCTGTCCTTGTATTGATATGTTACTGTTTGGTGTTTTTGTATCGATGTGTTATCGTTTGTTGTTTTTTGTGTCGATATGTTACTGTTTGGTGTTTTTGTATCGATGTGTTATCGTTTGGTGTTTTTGTATCAATGTGTTATCGTTTGGTGTTTTTGTATCGATATGTTATCATTTGTGTTTTTGTATCATATGTTACTGTTTGGTTTTGTATCGATGTGTTATCGTTTGGTGTCCTTGTATCGATGTGTTACTGTTTGGTGTCCTTGTATCGATGTGTTATCGGTTGGTGTTTTTGTATCGATGTGTTATCGTTTGGTGTTTTGTATCGATGTGTTACTGTTTGTGTTTTTGTATCGTATGTGTTATCGTTTGGTGTTTTTGTATCGATGTGTTATTCGTTTGGCGTTTTGTATCAATGTGTTACTGTTTGGTGTTTTTGTATCGATGTGTTATCGTTTGGTGTTTTTGTATCGATGTGTTACTGTGGTGTTTGTATCGATGTGTTTATCGTTTGGTGTTTTTGTATCGATGTGTTACTTGTTTTGGTGTTTTTGTATCGATGTGTTATCGTTTGGTGTTTTGTATCGATGTGTTACTGTTTTGGTGTTTTTGTATCGATGTGTTATCGTTTGGTCTTTTTGTATCGATGTGTTATCGTTTGGTGTTTTTGTATCCGATGTGTATCTGTTTGGTGTTTTTGTATCGATGTGTTTCATTTTGCGTGTTATTTGTATCCGATGTGTTATCGTTTTGGTTTGTTTTTGTATCGATGTGTTATCGTTGGTTGTGTTTGTATCGATGTGTTCCTGTTTGGTGTTTTTGCGTTACTGTTTGGTGTTTTTGTATCGATGTGTTATCGTTTGGTGTTTTTGTATCGATGTGTAATCGTTTGGTGTTTTTGTATCGATGTGTTATCGTTTGGTGTTTTTGAATCGATGTGTTACTGTTTGGTGTTTTTGTATCGATGTGTTATCGTTTGGTGTTTTTGTATTGATATGTTACTGTTTGGTGTTTTTGTATCGATGTGTTCCTGTTTGGTGTTTTTGTATCGATGTGTTATCGTTTGGTGTTTTTGTATCGATGTGTTCCTGTTTGGTGTTGTTGTATCGATGTGTTCCTGTTTGGTGTTTTTGTATCGATGTGTTATCGTTTGGTGTTTATATATCGATGTGTTACTGTTTGTGGGCTCAATCGTTTGTGGTTTTTCGGTTATCATGCGTAATATGTCACTCCCTGCCAAACCACCTCCATAAAGTGTTGTGCTGAGGATGTTGACAGCCCTCATGATCCATAAGTCGTGTTTGACATTGTTTCTTTTGAGTTGTAAAATGTTTCTTCCTCTTCAAAATATTATTTTCTGTGTGAGATCCAACAGCGAGGCACCAATTAGTGAGTCGGTCCTGAGTTCGAAATCACAGCACCGACTATATTTTATTTGAGAATGAGATTCAAAACGAGGGAACAGATAATGTAAGATGTTAGGAAGAGCGAGTATGGGTGATTATATAATACACTACACCGTAGTACACCTGTGGTATACTATGGCTTATTGTGAGTTTAAAGTATCTTTCACCTGTCCTGTCTCCTCTTACACTTACACACTCACTATGACCCATGTATGTACATGATTGTTCGTGTAGATGTCAAACTGTTTGCTTTAGATCTGACATTGTTGTCTCACCATTTATCCTCAAAGCCTGGCAGATGCCGCCGTAGGATTTTTAACGAATCAAAGTGGTTCAAAGGACTAGATGCACGTGTCATGCGCCTCGGGGTACCAGTTCCCTGTGGGATCACTTTGTAAGCCCAGTATACAAACTTAGCTACAATATCGTCACATTTTGAGGCCGGATTTCACACGCACGACACAAGATCCACAAAAAAAAGTGCAAACACTATTGATGTTCACACAATGGTGTGCGTCTTGCCATTGTTGTAATTGATTTTGGAGTCCAGCCATAGTGCATGCTCTTGTTTGGCGAGATGCAGGCACAGATCATTTACTCTCACGGTGGTCCTCGATCCATTGATTGCCTTGGTGTCACCATTCACACAATTCATGGGACGTCGATGGTCGGAAAAGAGGTTAACTTGACATTCCACCCTTACAAAGAATTTGGGATTCTGCCAAGGTAGAGTGAGATCATTTACTTTAACACGACAAACACGTCTGCTTTGAGTCCCCTCCAAAGTACGGGGTGGTCCACGATACACTACCCATGCTGGTACCAAACCAGTCGGTGCTTTCAAATGTGGGATTCGATTTCACCCGGAGTTGTGAGCCACACAGCTGTGCCATGAACACACAATACATCGCATCGCATCTTGATGTCCCCAATTATACACCAACTACCCTTTTAAGAAGCGTTGCATGTTTTGCATTTGTGACGAGTCTGTGGTTACCTGTTTTAGTCTTCCTGCGTCATCGATGCCGTGGTGAGGGCAGACGGACTGATGATGGGAATGATCCTGATTAAGAGACCGAGGGGCTGGGCCAGTTGGACACAGAGTCATAAATAGAGGACATGGGTTTATGGGCCTGGATAATTGGGTGGTGCGAGTCAGTGCCTGCATGCACTAAGGTTTCCCTTCTGTTGTTGAAACTTCCCTTGACAATTCCCAATGATGTAATATGATCTCACTAAATCGTGGTCACGCTCGTGGGCCCATCTCACCCCAGGCAGCGTCACTCGCTGCAGCCGTACAACAACTACATCTGTCATTGTCCTCACAGAGGGATATGCCTGAAGTTTCCTTTTCATATCTTAATAGAATTACACACAAAATATTCCTCATTCATGGGGAAAGGGTGACATGGAAATTGGCATTCTGTCTGTGAACCAAACTCATCATTCCTAGATATTGGGTCACGGGACAGTTAACCAGTGCATTCTGATCATGAAACATCTTTAGGCCCTGCTAAAAAAAACAACATGGGCGTTTCATATTGGTGGAATTTGTTATAAATTAAATTCCAAACTTTTTGTGTGAAGATCTTCTAAATTATCAAAATTAACAGAATCAAAAATTATTTTTTTATTAAAGGTTTAATTCAACACTGGTAGCTTGTACATGTGGAAAAGAGAGGATGTATGGCACAAACTATGATTGAATATATATATATTATTAAAACTCTCATCTTGTATGTATGTATGTATGTATGTTCCCGAAATACAGCCAAAACGGTACACAATAGTGCAAAAATTTTCGGCCCACCTTACTCATCATTTGCCTGTGGTGTGCAGTATCAAGTTTCATTCAAATCGGGCATCGAAAAAAATTATTTAAAAATCAATTCCCCATTCAGTCAAGTACTCTTCGGAGAATTTGATCAATGCAAACAACCTCAGCGGTATAGTTTGCTTGAGCTATCTTTTTTTTCTTGAAATGATTTATTCAAAAATCTTAAACATTTAGTGGAGACAAAGAACGATTTATTTTTAAGCATAAAATAAACATCGCCATTTTGATCTAATACTTCCGTGTTCATTAATAAATAAAATTGGGTTTAGAAGATTCCGCACAATAATTTCTTCGACTTTCTTTTCTCTGTTTCTTTTTTTTCACATTGACACGCAATATCAAGTTTCGTTCAAATCGGGCGACGAAAAAAGTTATTAAAAAATCAATTCACGATTCAGTGAAGTACTCTTCGGGAGAATTTGATCAATGCAAACAACCAAGCTGTCGCTGGAGCTATCCTTTTTATTTTTTTTTTGAAATGATTTTTTTTATCAACTGCTTTCACAACGGGAACCCAACAGGTTCACGGTCGTCTATATATATACATATACACATATATATATTATATATATTATTTATATATATATATATATATATATATATATATAATATATACAACCACACATCTATAGCCTGGTGTTGGCGTAGTGGTTAGGGTAGCGGCTTGGGATCCAAAAGGTCCTGAGTTCTGCCCGTTGGGCGCTTGAATTAATACACACCAGGAGGTTGACTCAGCCTGTCATCCTTCCGAGGTCGGCGAAGTGAGTACCAGTGTACTGGGCCCGGTGTATTCCCCGGTTAGAACAGGTGTACCATACCCCTGTGTCGTAAGAGGCGATCAGGGTTGCGTCAGGAAGGGCATCCAGCGTAAACCTGTGCCAAATCATTATGCGGTCATAACGGATGATCCGCTGTGGCGACCCCTAATGGGAGCAGCCGAAAGAAGAAGATATATATATATATATATACATATATATATACACATCTATATATATACAGTATAGTATATGTATATATATACACATAATAACTATATATATATATATATAATATATATATATATATATAAAATATATATATATAATTTGTATATGTATATTATATATATACAATCTATATATATTGTCGCGAATTCACGCCCGCCGGCGTGCGATCGGCCACGTGACTCGAATCGCGACCGCCTCGCCCACGGACGGACAATTCAGTCGTGACCCTCCCGGCTAACGCCGGGATCCAGTCACGGGTGGACCTTTCGCCTCACCACAACCCAGTCCGCATTCTACCCGCGCGGAATAGGGTGAATCGCCGAAAGTCGATATACCTAAGTACCCGCACGGGTAACCTACCGAGGGGTTGTACCTCGCCACAGGCGACTTCGGACACGATCCGCTTAAGCGGCTCGTTCCGGGCTAACGGGATAACCGAGCGGTGTTATCGTGCGCCTTGACGGTTCAGATTAATTATCGGGCGTCCCGCGCCCACGACGAACCCTTTACGTGAAACAAGATGGAGACCCAACGAAGGAAGGACGCAGCGACACGGGGAAAGAATTCAACAGAAGCACATTTTATTTACAACACGACAACGAATAGCACACATAAAGCAAACAGTCAGAATAAGCAATTGCACATATATCAAATAAAAAGAAAGGCAACAAAAGAAACAATGACGCAGAGCTACGACCGATTACGCGACACACGGACCACTTACACAATTGACTACTTATCGGACACGGCGCCACACACACACGTTCACACAAAACCAAAAAGAAAATGAAGTCGACTTCCCTGAGGTGGTTGAGTCCTCGGCGACCGTCACTCGCCGTGGCCCGCGAGCTCTCTCCGTGCCGAAACTCGAGAAGCGAGCAGAGAGAACCAAAGAACAAGAACCTCATTCGCCTCCGCTTCCTATACGCCCGGCGCCACGCCCCGTTCTCGCTCCACTTCCTTCGAGGCGCTTCGAGAAGGGGGGCGTTCCCTCTCGTTCCCTCCCACCTCCGGCTTGTGGGGACGAGGCGAAGCCGTTCTGGCGCCGGGCCAAGGAAGGAAAAACAGCGGGAAAACGCGCATCCCCGCCCTGGGACCTCTCCCTCCCCTCTCCGCGTTCGACGGCTTGCAACGCGCAAACCGTCGTACATAGACCGCTGAGGATGGCGTTCGTTGGTGTAGGTAGCGTGGTTGAGATGGTGGCGTGGTTGTGAGGGTGGCGTGCTGGCGTTGTTGGAGTGGTGCTTGGTTGGCGTTGTTGTTGGCGTTGAAGTGTGGTTGGCGTTGTTGGTTCGAAATAAAGCAGAACAGAAAAACGCCTAACTCAAAGCGTCGCAGCCCGAATGAATCACATTATTCTCTATACAACGGGTTTGGAGCTAACTACACATGTACTTCAGAAATACCTCACCTATGGGACCTGGATGGTGTTTGCGAATTTCCACAGCCGTAACAATATGTATATGTATATTACACATCTTATATATATATATATATATATATACATATACAGTCATCCCCCGTTTATCGCGGGGTTACGTTCCAAACCCCCCCGCGAGAAGTGAAAATCCGCGATGAATGGATGCTCCCAAAAAATCGACTCGTCTGGTCTGGTCGGCTTGGCAGTGATCGGGTTCGAGGTGCCGGAGATCGACTCGTCTGGTCTGGTCGGTTTGGCAGTGATCGGGTTTGAGGTGCCGGAGATCGACTCGTCTGGTCTGGTCGGTTGCAGTGATCGGGTTCGAGTGCCGGAGATCGACTCGTCTGGTCTGGTCGGTTTGGCAGTGATCGGGTTTGAGGTGCCGGAGATCGACTCGTCTGTCTGGTCGTTTGGCAGTGATCGGTTTGAGGTGCCGGAGATCGACTTGTCTGGTCTGGTCGGTTTGGCAGTGCTCGTCCAAGCGGCAAACCTTTTTCCTTCCCGAAGCATATCGAGCACCTTAACCTTCTCCTGGAGCGTCAGGACCTTCCTCTGGCGCTTCGGTTCCTTGCCAGAAGCCTTAGAAGATGCAGGGCGTTTGGGCGGAATCGTAGGGTTGGAGAAAAAACGTAGAAAATATTCGAAGTTCACAAGCGAAACTTTGTCTCGTGCGTTGTGTGACTGGTCGAGCGCCACGCGTTATAATTTATTGCTTAAATAATTTATATTTTATATATTATTACCGCGATATACCGGGGAATCCGCAGAAAAATTAGTTAGGTTCCAAGGGAAAACCCGCGATGAACCGGGGGCGCGATAGGTGAACCGTGATATAGCGGGGGATTACTGTATATATATATATATATATATATAATTATATATATATATAATATATATATATATACAGTCAACCCCCGCTTCATCGCGGTTCACCTATCGCGCCCCCGGTTCATCGCGGGTTTTCCCTTGGAACGTAACTAATTTTTTCTGCGGATTCCCCGGTACATCGCGGTAATAATGTATAAAATATAAATTATTTAAGCAATAAATTATAACGCGTGGTGCTCGACCAGTCACACAACGCACGAAACAAAGTTTCGCTTGTGAACTTCGAATATTTTCTACGTTTTTTCTCCAAGCCCCACGATGGCGCCCAAACGCCCTGCACCTTCGAAGGTTTCTGGCAAGGAACCGAAGCGCCAGAGGAAGGTCCTGGGCGCTCCAGAAGGTTAAGGTAAAGGTGCTCGATATATGCTTCGGGAAGGAAAAGGTTTGCCGCCGTTGGACGAGCACTGCTCATACCCAGCACCTCAAACCGACCAGACCAGACCAGTCGATCTCCGGCACCTCAAACCCACTCACTGCCAAACCGACCAGACAGACCAGTCGATCTCCGGCACCTCAAACCCACTCACTGCCAAACCGACCAGACCAGTCCAGTCGATCTCCGGCACCTCAAACCCAATCACTGCCAAACCGACCAGACCAGTCGATCTCCGGCACCTCAAACCCAATCACTGCCAAACGACCAGACAGACCAGTCGATCTCCGGCATCTCAAACCCACTCACTGCCAAACCGACCAGACCAGTCGATCTCCGGCACCTCAAACCCAATCACTGCCAAACGACCAGACCAGACCAATCGATCTCCGGCACCTCAAACCCATCACTGCCAAACCGACCAGACCAGTCGAATCGATTTTTTGGGGAGGCGTCCATTCATCGCGGATTTTCACTTAGCGCGGGGAGGTTTGGAACGTAACCCCCGCGAGAAACGGGGGATTACTGTATATATATATATATATATATATATATATATATATATATATTATATATATATATAATACACACATATATATTTGTGTAAGATTGGGGTGGTTTGGATTACACATTTTTAAAGAATAAGAGGCATTTCCAACCAAAAGTAAAAAACTAGATTGACTCCGCTAATTTGAGCAAAAAAGCGAGAGCAGACTTCCATTTGACCTCGAACACCAACACCTGAGCGGAATAAGTGGTCGTATCACAATAGAAACTGGACACGTGCCGAGGCTCGGATCTATTGTACCTGAGGAGCTGGCTGTGAAGCCGGCGAAACGTTTCCTGAGACCGGGTCTGCTCTCGCTTTTTTGCTCAAATTAGCGGAGTCGATCTAGTGTTTTTACTTTTGGTTGGAAGTGCCTTCTTCTTCTAAATATATATATATATATATATATATATATATATTATATATATATATATGATACATATATATATGTGTTGTTACGGTTGTGGGGGTACAGTAGATAGAGGAATTTCATTGGAAAGTTAGGATTGTATTGAGTTGCTTGGTCCATGGACGTGTAGGAGACATCTCGATATAAATTAAATAGGGAAACTTGTCACCAATGGGGGTGGGGGGGGTTCTGTGTTAATTAGATGGGGATTAAGACCAATTTCCCCCAGTATGTAATTGCCCCCCTGTGACTCCTACGTTTTTGCATTTACAAGGCAGCAATGAAAGAATGACGTTTTTATACCAACAACAACCATAATAACATGCCACAGTCCAAGCAGGCGAGAAGCCCCACCTTCCCGGCTTCGTACCAGCAAGTCGCGCCCTGAGGCTTATGATTTATGGGCGGTGACATCAGAAGCGAGGAGGAAGAGCAGTTGGTGTTGTTGGGTTGAGTTTTGGTGTGAGGGTCACGGTCGAGAGAGGACAGAGCTAGGAGATGGCGTGTAAGATCGGAGCATTACGGCTGGCTTTCCTTCGACGCATAAAGAAGATGGCACGATTCTCATATTTGTGCTGAGGTGAATTGGCTCACATGGTAGAGCAAGACGCTGGCCATTGCCTGTTGGCTGGGTCATGTGAGACGGACTTTGAAGCCTCGTGTATATTACCGAAGGGAGCAGCGCCATTCTGCAGAGAGCAGCGGTGTCAGCAAGTGTGATCGACGAGGAAGCTGCACTACGGTTCCTGGGCCTTTGCGTTGAATACCTCCTCACAAATTACCTCACGCATGTTCCCGCCCAGAGAGCGGCTTGGCACCATTTTTGGGCGCGACTTCCCATGCAGAATGAGGCGGCTCAATCGCAGAGTTCAATAGCGACCATCTCTGGACAAAGCTAAGTGCCAGAATAAAGGGAGGATTTGCTTTTCTTTTGTTTTCCCCTTGTCTGTATTAAAGTCCAGGTGTAGAGGTGCCTCAACTTTAGACCTTAATTCACTTCATGTATTATTATTACATTTTGAATTATTACCCTTGTAAATATTTATATTTTCATTAAATCCCCGTGTTTATTTTAAGTTGCTGGTGTCCGTGTATGTTGTAGGCTCGAGTATAAACCCCTTGTGCTGTGCTTCCGTCGCTCCGCTCATGCCGCCCCGCCCTTCCCACGCACGCCATAATCTCTGAGGATCACGTGTTCACCTTCGAAGGAAAACTGCTCGGCGATCCGGCCTGGTCGGTGTTAACGGCCCGTCCACCACAATTGGGTCGGGGGGATTAACTTAACCACCAGACCCACGACAATATATATATAATATTGCATCAAATGCAGTCTATTGCATAAAATGATACATCTACTGTCCATTGTCATGTGACACATTGATTTACTGTACATTATCATCTGATCTGTAAACTTATCTTATGTTATTAACACATAATTTATCTTTAGTCTTACTTTGTCTAACCGAAACCTCCTAAGACTTCCCATGAGATTTGATACAAATCTGAAATGAGAATATCTAAAGGCTTCATGAAAATTGTTCAAAGGGTTCTCTCTCATACAGAGTAAAAGGCCTTGTTTTTGTATTTCACATCAGAAACCGCATTCTCACAATTCAGGTAACAGTACTTCTAATGTCACGAGTGTCAATCATTCATCTTGCTATTCTGTAGTAACTATCAAGTGTGGGCCGACTCAAATGCCATTCAAGAGATACGAATGGATACATATACGAGTATTTAAGTATTGGTGTGTGTGTGTGTGTGTGTGTGTGTTTTTTGATGAGTGACGATCTATTATTAATGTTACATTCTCCTCCATTTTGCCAAAAGCAGTTGCTCCATATTTCTATGAAGAGGAACCAGAGATGAGGTAAGGTCCAAAACAAAAATGTTGGGTTTCCGGTAACATGCTGCTCAATGAACGGGGTAGATCGGTAGGGATTTTATTTTTTTGCACCTGTTTAAATGGAAGCAGTACAGCATTTCAGATTCTACATCTTTCCAACCAGTATATGTATGTTGATAGTTGAAAAGATATAGAATCATGAACTTTTACCTGTCCATCGTGAGATACAAAATTAGGGGTAAAACAGTACTGTGCACACAAGTTCGAGGATTAAATGACACCAATTTAGTATCAATGCAAGGTTTTATTTAAACAGTGAAGCTTGTCTCAGCAGTGATAAAGACAGCATATCATGAACATGGCTCAACAGGATATATGAGGAATTGAAGAATACTAATCTCCCATTCATCATCCCTGAAGATCTTGTATATTCACATATTAGACCCTTTCCAGTGACAAAAATCCCAGATTATGCCCTTTGGGGGCATCCATGAAGTATATACTCTTCAAAATAAGAAACCTATCCCACCTTCCCCCCCCCCCCCCCCACAACCCCCAACTAATGCACTTTAAATTAAATCTGACACATAGCAAATGTTATACACACACCTCCCCCAGATACCCCCTTCCCTTCTTCCTCCTTCCTCTCTCCCCCTCTCCTTCCCCCTCTCCTTCGCTCCCTCCCTCCCCCTCTCTCCCTTTCCCCTCTTCTCTCCTCCCCTCCTCTCTCCCCTCCCCTCCTCCCTTTCCCCTCACCTCTCCACTTCCCTTACTCCCCCTGCTCCTTGTAACTTGATTTTCCAACATCATTAAATTCTATGTATTTTCTTTTTCTCAGGTTGAAACAGTAAACGTGCTGTGTTTAAAAGAGGGTTCAACAGAAATGTAGCAACAAATAGTGAGTGTGCCCTGGGTGCAGGAATTTACATTTTCCTTCAAAAAGCACAGAAACGTTATAAGTGGTTACAACTTTACCTATACAAGTACAACTACTGGAGGAAATGATCTGGCTGATACGCTGCCTCAGGGCCCAGCCTACACTGTCTAACTGATGTGGTCTGAGTGGCAATTTAATTCGACTAACAGAAATGTTTAAATATATTTTAATATTGTTTTCAGAAAAGCATGTGTGTGAGCCGAGGTCAATCGAGATATAATGTCACGAACTTACAAATCAAAGTCGTGTCACAAAATGTACAAACAACACAGTGAAGGTGATATGGAAAAGGTGGAATTGGCATGAAAATCGAGAAATGAGCTCGAGGAAAGCAGAGGAATATGGCATTACAAGCTAAAACGGCACACTTCAACGTCATGACATCGACAGATATGCCTCCACCCACATTATCACATCATTCTACATACTTAAAAAAAAAAAAATTCAAAAAGAACCTAGATTCAAAGAAGTAAATAATGCCCCATCTAGCAGCCAGACCACGCGTCCGATCAGGTTGAAATTTAAAGCATATATTCTACATGACTACTAGATAATAACTGTGAAGTTTCACATCCATTTATGAAGCGGTTCAAGAGATACAATTTTATGTGTGAAGTTTCCCCTTGATCTGTCAAGCGCTATTGAAGAAGAACATTTTTTAAAGGTTTATTCTTCAAAAAATCAAATCTGCCAAACCATGTGACCTATGACATTAACATTTACATCATATATTCCCCAAGGCTAGTCGATCATGTGTGTGGAGTTTCAGATTGATCCAGTAAGCCATTCTGGAGAAAAAGATTTTTGAAGGTTTTTATTTTTAATCCAACATGGCTCCTGAGCTACATGACCTATGACATCATAAATTTACATTCTGCCTCTAATTGGGAAGGGGATCAGGCTTGTGAAATGTCGTGTTAATCGAATAAGGTACGTTTTTCCAGCCAAGATGGCTGCCAAACCATGTGACTTATGATGTCTTCGTTTTCACACTATATGCAGCAATAGCGTGAGATAATATTTGTGAAGTTTCACGTCAATCGATGAAGGGGTTCAAGAGAAAGAACTATTTAAATATTTTCCTTCAATCCAATATGGCTGCCAAACCATGTGACCCATCAACTATTCGTGAACACCCTGGTATCCTCAAGGCTTGGGAATATGTGTGTGAAGTTTCCCCTCGATCTGTCAAGCCGTTCTGGAGAAGTTTTTTTTAACAGGTTTTAGGGTAAATCCAATATGGCTGCCTCGCCATGTGACCTTCGTCATCAAAATTAGGGAAGCTTTTGTTCCTCATGGATAGGCGGTCATACCTGTGAAGTTTCGTCTAAATCTGTTCAGCCATTTCAGGGAGGGTTTTTAAAGGGTTTTTTAAATTTAAAAAATGGCTGCCGAACCACGTGAACGATGACTTCATCAAGTTTTTTTTCTGCTGATAAATTTATCCCAAGATGATCCTCAAAAAATGAGTAGTCGCACCTTTGGTGGAAATTTCATGTCAATCGGACGAGCGGTCGCAGAGAAAGTGAATTTTAAAGGGAATCATGGACTCGCGGACGGACGGACAGCCCGACGGACAACCTGAAAACATAATGCCTCTGGCAACTTCATCGGCGGAGGCATAAAAATTTCATTTCCAAACACCATAACAATCCCGATACGAGACCTCAGGGTGGACAGATGGTTTTGAGCGCTGCGGTGGATCAGCATATCACCAAGAGGATCCACACCTGTACAAATTAGGGTTTCCTATTAGATACACCTGATCTAAGGTATATTATGAAGAGCTGGTATGCTGATGAACATGGCATTGAAAAGAGAACATTCAAGAACCATGTTAACCATGTTATTTGGAATGTTAGTTTTGTTTTAATGGGAAGATTGTTTAAGATTTCTTTCTTCTTAACAGTTCTGTTCAAAATAATTGTTTTCTGAAGCTGCAAAGCATTACAAACTAATGATCAAGAAAAACCACGACGCATGACACATCTGTTTTCTTGGTCTTGTGTGATAAATGGATAAATTCATTGGCACTGTTGATTTTAAATAATAAGTACATTTGTATTTATTTGGTGGTTTAAATTGTACCTGAAGTAATTGTGTTGTTCATTAAAACTCACAGCATCCCATTCCACCTCGTATGCGGGGACAATATGTTACAAACCCTTACACGATAGTTATACTGTCCTTATTTACCCCATAACCGGGGTGAAGAGGGACGGTCATTAAAAAAATAAGAGAAAATGTCACGTACTATCAACATCGGTTTTATTTCATAACAACAGTTTACAGACATGATGGATGGACACAACATAAGGGCTTACAGAAAAGAAAGTACAAAATAAAAACTACCAAAAATCGTCCCTATTCACCCTCGTTTATGGGATTAATTTCTCAAGCGACAGTTTCCCCCTATTTCAAAATGTTTTGAAGCTGCTTGACTTTGACTCCATTGTCATCAGAAACTCACTCATCGCTGTTGAAAATGCGTGACACTTGCTGTAAATGTACAGAGAAGACTAACATCTGTGATGAGTTTCACTCCATGGTCAGGAGTTAACACTCTTTGGCTACCTGGTGCAAGGTGCAATACCAAGTGGTAAAAACACCTGTAATTATGGACACTGGCCTTTAGTTGATTATTCTGTCCAAACATGCATCTTTTCATCCAGATGTCTACAGAAGTATGATATTTAGTTTTGGGAGTGCATTGATATGATGATGAGTGAACAGCTCTCCATGCCACAGAACAACTTTCTCAGCATCACTCACAATATCCCAATAGCATGGTGAAACTGTCATTCAGGGGGGTGGGTCAAGTGATGCACACCAATATGCAAGCATTTGAAAATGGTCCAGGGTACTGGCACACATTGGCCTATTATTTTTGAAAATCATGGGAATGTTAACATCCACAAGCAAGTGCGAGTTGACAACACAGTTACCTTAATGTTCCTTCTGAACAGACTCCGTACTCAAGGATGAATACCCTACATGGACTCTTCTTTACCTCTTTCCACTTTTTATTTACCGACCACATTTTTATATCCTCGTGGAGGATCTCTAAGTCTTACTCACGTTGTTGTTCTTGTGGACTTTTTTGTTTCACAGCCTACAGTTTTCATCGAAACTTCCTGAAACTTGGCAAATATATGTAAAAATACCCCGCGCAGACAGTAACCATCTCCGATTTTGAAAATTCCTCCTAGAAAAAAATATGACGTCAAAATATCTCCGCCAATGGAAATCGCCTAAAAAATTATCTCCGAAACTAGGCAAGCTTTTGAATTCTGTTTGCGGGAATCGAACAGGGCATTAGCAGAGATGAATTACCGCACATATGATACATCACTATGACGTCATATCAATTTTTATGATGTCATTCCTATTTTTTGACATTTTTTGTTTCACAACCCAGAGTTTTCATCGGATCTTCGTGAAGCTTGCCATGTATATGCAGAAGCCCACGCGCAGGCAGTAACCATCTCCGATTTTGCAAATTCTTCCTAGAAAAAAGTTGACATCATAATATCGCTGCCTAATGAAATCGCCGATACCATTATCTCCGAAACTAGGCAAGCTGTTTGAATTTTGTATGCGGGAATCAAGCCGGGCATCAGCACAGATAATTTATCGCAAATCTGATACATCACAATGACGTCATATTCGGTTTTAGACGTCATCATTAAGAGGACGAGGATCTTAGCTCATTCGAGCTTGTTTTTTTTACAACAACCCCTTCCTGTTCTCTCACTTCCACCAATCTTTTATTTTTAACTCCTCACACTTCATTTCCACTGACAGACTCGAAACG
Organism: Eptatretus atami; assembly: GCA_035128595.1. NCBI lineage: Eukaryota > Metazoa > Chordata > Myxini > Myxiniformes > Myxinidae > Eptatretus > Eptatretus atami. The sequence continues at coordinate 56,291,678 of CM068968.1, forward strand.
AAATGGAGATGCAGATACTGTGCTGTCGGACGATGAAGCTGCACTCTCACTTCCGCTGTCTCCAAGCGAGGCAGCATCGCGACCTCCTACAGCTCGCCGGGCCTCTCCATGCCTCCTCCTTTCTGCTGGAGAGTTCGCTAATCGACCCCACTCAGCAAATCCAACTCACTCACGCAAGGGTCTCTTCTCTCTCTTCTCTCTCTTCCCTCTCTTCTCTCATCTATATTTATAACTCCATGTATTTCTCTATTTCTATCCATAATCTATCTTTATTGATATAATCTATATCCATTTCTATATCTCTATGTACAATATTATAACTCTCTATTTCTACATCTCTCTCAAAACTTCCCATATCTATATCGATAATCTTTATCTTTCTTTATCCTTCTTATTTATCTGAATCTATAATCTCTACTTATAACTCTCTCCATTTCTCTATCTCCATAACTCTATCTCAATATATCTCTTTCTCTAGCTCTATCTCTAACAGCTCTATATATCTCAATCAATCATCTTTACCTTTCTTTATCCTTCTTCTTTATCTTTATCTATAATGTATATTATAACTCTATTTCTCCATCTCTCTCAAAACTCCCTTTATCTCGATCGATAATCTTTATCTTGCTTTATCCTCCTTCTTTATCTGTATCTATAATGTCTATCTATAATCTTTATTTATTTCTCTCTATCTCTAACTGTAGTTCTATTTATATCACTATTAATAATCTTTATAACCTTTATCTATAATCTCTAACTATAACTCTTTACATATATATATATATATCTCAATATCTCTATTGATAATTTTTATCTCATTCTCTATCTATAATCTCAATCTCTCTGTATTCTCAATCTCAATCTATTATAATCTCTTCCAATAATCTATATTTGTAACTCTCTCCATTTCCCCATCTCTCTCAATAACTCTCCATATCTGCATTGGTACAATCTTTATTTATAACTCTATTTCCCTTCCTCTATAATGTATATTTGTTACTATATACTCTATTTCTCCATCTCTATCTATATAGCTCTCTCTATATCTCCATCAATAATCTTTATCTATAATCTCTATCTATAATCTCAAGCTGAGTGTTGGCTTAATGATGAAGGAGGCTGGCTGAAGATCTTAGGGTCTTGAGTTTGAGCCCCCTCTTGTGCCATTAAATAATAGAAGGTGGGTTTACTCAGCTTGTAATTTTTCTGAGGTCAGCAAAAGAGGACCAGCTTAATGGAAATAGGGAGGCACTGCATCAGTGGCACAGCTATGCTCCCAGCAATAATGCAACAAGCAGCCCCAGGCTGCATACAAATGATGATTTATAATATCTATTTTGTGATTTCTCTATCTATCTATAACCCTCTATAATCGTCCACAATCATCTTTATATCTTTCTCTATAATCTAAATCACTATTTATAATCTCTATACCTATATCTCTATTCTCTCTCTCTCTCTCTCTCTCTCTCTCCTCTCTCTCTCTCTCTCTCTCTCTCTCTCTCTCTCTCTCTCTTCTCTCTCTCTCACGCATCCCCCTCTCCCTTCCCCCTCTTTTTTCTTCTCTCTCTCTTTCTTCCACTTCTGTTTTTCTCTTCCCTCTCTATCCTCCCCCATCCAACTCCTCCCACCATCCCTCACCCCCACAACCTCACCCTTCCCACTTCTATCTCCAGAAATGTAAATGCAGTTTTCTCTGCATTTCAGCCATGTCTGTTTTAATGTAAATGAACAACCATGAATTAACAAAGCTATATGAATAAGAAGGAATGTGAGAGAATATTATGTTATCGTTCAAATGAACAGTGCAATAGCTTCTAGAGAAACAAATCCGATTACGAAGAAAGTTATCTGACCTTTCTCAGATCTGACCACAAATAAATATTTACCATTAACAAGGTTATAACACACTTTAGGTCACAAAGAACAATAAAATGAGATGACACAAGTTATTTCAGGGTAAGTTGTGCACTTTATAGTGTGTGTGTGTGTCCATTTATATCCACAATAATAAATAATAAATATTGATGTGTGTCAGTGAGTCAGTCAGTCAGTCAGTGTGTCTCCTCTATAACTCCCAAACTATGAAACCTAGCAGCCCCAAACTTTGCATGCATACTAAAACAATGCCAAAAGAATAGATAAGATTAATGAAAACTGGGTGTTTAGGTAAATTTAAACACCCCTTTTGAAGATAATTTAGGGGGTGCTCATCCCCAAAAAAGTAGAAAAGAAACCTTACAAAGATTGTGGTGGTCAACCCTCTGTCAGCTCTCTGGGGTCTTAAACCGCCATTTTGTTCAGCCTGCTCAACCATCAACAATGCCTTGACTTGGACCAGGCCGCAATGGTTTCTTAATGACAAAATGTTCAATTTTTTTTTCACTTTCCTCACTCATATCAATCATTGAGTGCCTGTTCATGATACCTATGAATCGCTGTGTATATCACTTTTGTAGGTGCGATATAGTTTTCATTTCGGCGTTTGGAGAGATTTCATGCATTATAGGAGTCATTTTATATACAGAGTAATTTTCCATGATGGACTGTCACAGACTTATTGAAGTATATAATCGAAATATTATTACGGATTTGAGGATTGGATCTAGTGGACAAAATAACTGTCAAAATCTGGAGTGAAATCTGAAAATTTAAAGAAATTAGCAATGTTTTTGTTTTTGCGGGTGCGTCCCATTACCAATCAGCTTGCTACCGCTTGCCAAACCTGCCGTTCATTATCAGCCCTTTCATTGGAGTACTTGCTTAAGTGCTTAAGTCACTTGGCGAGTGCTCTAGAAGCTGCTTGGTTGTTTGTTTGCAAGCCATGGCAATACATGGCAAAAGTACCCGCACTGTCACTCTGAATACATCGATTAATTATTCACACAGGGTGAAGAGCGAGGAGGTTCAGGCCCCACCCACCTGTGTTGGGCCCAGCAGTGTCATGTGGTGTCTTGCCCGCTGAAAATGTTGTGCAATTTTATTTTTACACAACAGCTCTACAAGCTGCTTGGTTGTTTGTTTGCAAGCCATGGCGATACAGAGAAAAAGTACCCACACTGTCACTCTGCACTGTCCCTCTGATAAACACAACAACAAAGACATCAATCAATGTACTGAGGCCCCCCACCTGCCTGTGTTGGGCCCTGTGATGTTGGGCGGTTCCTCGCCCGCTGAAAATGTTGTGCAATTTTATTTTTGCAGACATCGCTTTGTTTCACCCTTTTGTGTGATCTGCTTTCATTTTCCCACCCATCACTTTGACATAGATACATATAAAAAATAACGTCAATCGACCTCATGTTTGGAGTTCCGCCATGTTGGTTTGAGCTGTGAAAAACATAGGCTGGTATTTTGTGATCTCTGTGGCTTGATATATTTTTGAATTTAATTTTGCTAATTTTCCACTTGAATTCCTCTTTTAAAGAACTCTGTTGAAAGGGAAACGTGTGTGTGTGTGCGTGTGTTGTTGTTGTTGTTGATTGTTATCTCCATATTTGGGTTTCAGAAGGTGGAACGGATCCCTCCCAGGACTCAAAGTATCCACCAACATATCATTCTCTTTGCAAATTCCCCTCATTCCCTCCTTTCTTCTCCCCCCCCAATATTTCGCTCTTTCCCTCCCCCCCCTCCTGATAAAGTGCGGCACTCTCCTCGCACAACTGTCTCTCTCTTCTCTCTCTCTCTCTCTCTCTCTCTCTCTCTCTCTCTCTCTCTCTCTCTCTCCCTCGCTCTCTCTTTCTCTCCCTCTCTCTTTCTCTCGCTCCAACCCCCTCCTCACACCCCTCCCTCTCAGAGTGTACAGTGGCATGTAGTGAGGAGGCACTCTCCTCGCACCCCCCCCCTCTCTCTCTCTTTCTCTCTCTCCCCCTCCCTCTTCCTCTTCCTCTCCCCTCCCTCCTTCCTCTCTCTCTCTCTCCCCTCTTCCTCCTCCTCACCTCCTTCCTCTCTCCTCCCCCCTCTTCCTCCTCCTCACCTCCTTCCTCTTCCCCCCTCTGTTCCCCCTGCCACCTCTTCACCCCTGCCCCCTCTGCCCCTCTCCACCTCTCTCTCTCTCTCTCTCTCTCTCTCTCTCTCTCTCTCTCTTCTCTCTCTCTCTCTCTCTCCCCTCTTTTTTTCTCTCTCTCTCCTCTCTCTCTTCCACTTCTTTCTTTCTCTCCCCCCCCCCTTCTCTTAGTATTCCCTCAGCAAAGCGACTGGTGGTATTGTTATTATATATACAGTCCCTATAGAAAGTCTACACCTCCTTTCAAAATGTTCACCTTTTGTTGCCTTAAGCCTGGAATTAAATTACATTAAATCAGACTTTTCCCACCTTTATTTACAATCGTAACCACAACTTCCGAGTGAAAAACAAATTCCACAAATTTCAGAAAATTAATTAAAAATACAAAACTAGAATATCTTTGTTGGATAAGTGTCCACCCCCCCCTTATAATATCAATTGTAAATTAGCTCAGGTGTAACCAATCACCTTCAAAATCACACAGCAAGTTAATTGGCCTCCATCTGTGTTAAATTGTAGTGATTTTTATTATTTCAGAATAAAATCAGCTGTTCCTGCAGGTTTCCTCTGCTGGGTAGTGCATTTCACAGAAAAGACCCAACCATGAGCACCAAGGAGCTTTCAAAAGACCTCCAGGATAAAGTTGTGGAAAGGCACAGTTCAGGGGATGGGTATAAAAATATTTCAAAGGCCTTGAATATCCCTTAGAGAACAGTCAAGACAATCATTAAGAAGTGGAAGGCACATGGTACCACCAAGACCCTGCCTTAATCAGGCTGTCCCTCCAAACTGGATGACCAAGCAAAGAGACTGATCAGAGAGGCCACCAAGAGGCCAATGGCAACTTTGAAAGAGCTACAGGCCTTTATGACAAAAACTGGTCACTGTGTGCATGTGACAACAATATCTCAAGCACTGCACAAGTCTGGTCTGAACGCTAAGGTGGCAAGTCGGAAGCCATTACTCAAAAAAGCCCACCTTGAGTCCCCTTTGAGGTATGCAAAAAACACCAGAGATTCTGAAGCCTTGTGGAGCCATCCATGCCTGTTACGGGTGCCATGGTGGCAAAGTTTCATCCCATATGTTATGGAAGTTTTATCAGGTTTTCCTTTGTCCTCACAACTGTTTCTAAAGCAATTGGTTATCGGGTTTACTTTACAAAGGTTATATGGTTTCTCTTTGTGAGTTTCAAAGCAAAATGTATTTAATAACACCCGATTTCCAAGCTGTTTGCCATGTTAACGTGTTTTCTAAATTAACGAGCCAAAATTTTTTCCAGCCATCACATGCACCTGTATATCTATATATTAATACTGAAGGACCAATTTTGTGCTCCTCCTAGCGGTCGCGTCACGTTTTTCTCGGTACTGTGACCTGGACTGAAAGAAACTTCGTACCTGTAAGAGTGCATCGCACATAATGGCAATAGTCAACTTTTAACTCTGAAGCAGAATAAACACTTTTCGTTTTACATTCGTTTACATGGCGACGTGTGACGTCACCGCTGAGAGGCATCAGGACGTCATGACATCATCGGTCATTCGCTGACGTCATTACGTCCGTCGTCGACACACCGTTACCGCTGAGAGGTGTAATTCCAATTCTCCAATAGATCTGCCCCAATGGTAATCATGTATATAGTTACAAAAATCGTCGTGTCTCTTAACTTCAAATCAGTCAAGGTTGATTCCCCACCTATGAAGATCAAACTACTGATAACCCAAACAACACATTTTTCCATCTTCTATATTACATAAACTTCTACCAGTGCGCAATCAGCTTATTCGTATGCTTCTGCCTTACCCCCGCGCGTGAGATTTTGTGCCCTTTCTTTCTGTGAACCTAGTATGATCTGGACTGCTCAAACGGAAGCTTCCTCTCCGATTCATAGCAATGAGACCCGTATTCAGCATCGTATAGTGGCCGAGACTCATACCCTCTTCACACATCGAGGCAGATAGCAGAAATATCGTTTGTTGAGTCCCCCGGTTGATTTCACTCTCTGCGTTAAGAGGCGAGTGATAAGGAGGGCGAATAGGGAACGAAAAGGAAATCCAACTGGGGGCCAATACTGCGATGAATACATGGGGTTGCTCCAGAGTGAGGTGAAGCTGAAGAACGGAAACTGCCTCGGTCCAGCGCGTGGAAAGGAAAAGCCATCGGCTATGCTCAGAGCCACTGTGAGCAAGAGGGCGGGGAATCGAGGGCCCGGGGCGAATGTAAGTTCAAAAAGCATAGGTTTGAGGAGCCCACCCGAGCTGAAGCGCAGCTTTATGAGCCGGGAACCTGTTGCTGAAAAATGTCCCACAGGACCTCCCTCCTTTCGTGTTTGGTCCGCACGAGGTGCTGGAGATGTTCGATATGATGGGGCTTGGGAGTTGGCGGGGGAGGAATCCTAAGCTATGAACACTATTTATGACTCACTTTTTTCCTCTGCTTGGGTGTGAGAACCAGGCTACGCAAGAAGTAGGACACGATGGCCGCGTTGGAGTGAGAATGGTCAAAAAAACAGTGCATGTGAGCGAGGCTCCACGGCGTGAATTCCTATATGTTATTCTTGCGCTACATCCTTGGGCTTTTCTTTGGTGTAAGCCAAAGTTGAAGGGTGCATTGTCCGGACTTTTCCAGGACTGGGGCGGACCGTCGTGACTGTGCATTTGCGTCCGCGCCAAGGCAGGGGGGCATGCGCTATTTTGAATAATATCCCACGCATTGCGATGGCCCGGCCCCCTGTTCAGCCGTCTCGAGTTGGTGAGCTTGGTGAGAAGAGGTGTTGAAGACTACTGACCCAACGAGGCGATCCCCTGGTGTGACTTGGGGTTTTCGTCGCGCTCGGAGTAGAGGAAGCAGTGTCGATAGATTGGATCTCAATTTCCCGCCCACTGACGAAGTGAAAATTCGTTTATGCTGTATTTTCATCCGGTTGTTTTTTGGGTTGCAACTGCCTGACCTCTAACAGGGTCTTTTGGCGTTGTAAAATTACTGTGGGTATACTGAATTGATGCGATTCTCAACTCCCCTGCATATGCGCAAATGACACCCTTGCAATCATTGTCGCGCCACCTATAAGTTCCTGTGTTAGTGACCTCCAGACAGTGTCCTTGTTGAAGAAAGCTCTCACTCAGCAATCATCCGCCACCGATGAACGTCGGACGATTTCTTCGCGCTCGCACCATCGCTTCACCACGCTCCGAGTGTCTGTTGCCTCCTTCTTGCTCGGTGTGAAGTTGTTCGGCAGACCGTGGATCCGTCTTCAACATCTTTTCCGTGTGTCGTCGGTTGTGTGTGAACCTCTTGCGTCCAGTTGCTGAGAGTGTGCGTGTGTGTATTGTTCATGAAACATCAGTCTTACTTCCCCGTATTAGACCTTGTCCCTTGAAACCCAGACCTAACCACTCTGCCAAGAAATGACCTCTTCCTATACCATTGCTGTTGTTTTGCCTAAGCTTTGCCCTATAGCCCCATAACTTCAAGGATTCCGGCTCTCTCCCCATCTAAGCTCGACGTAGTCCACTAGCGCCGATTACTAGCACCTAAACCATATTCCAGCCTTCTTACATGCCTAACTGACCTCGTGTGTAAATATAATATTTCACTACAATGCCAGTCTGCAGTCAAGCACTATCCCACCCAAACTCCCCATGGTTAATATATACTAATTGCCTGGAGATTGCCCCTAAAAAGGAGTCTTTTGGTCCCAACACGTTCTATTTCAATCGGGTTTGTTTGCAAGGTGGGAGTCTGTTCCACCACAGCAGCCCGACGTTCGCCGTTAACTTTTTTATGACAGGCACCCATATGTATCATAATCTGGAAGTTGGCAGAGGTGGCCAGTGTACCCAGACCTAGGAGTTTATAGCTCTCACCGAACACAATTGTTTCCTGTGATAGACGGCCCGCAGATGTTGCATTCATTCTCCAGACCGCAGTTCGCGACAGAGTCTTGAGACGCTTCCTGGATTATAGGCACGGCGGCCCACCCCGCGTTGATCCTCGGAGATTTTTTATCTACGGATGCCGTCTGGAAGGCTCATAAGGGCCAATGGCGCGAGTAGAGTGGTCGGATACGTCACCGCGTATGAGATGACATGGATGCACGGTCCCCGGGGGTTAGTCCATGCTAATCTCGAATGCCGTTATGACTAACATGATTATTCGGACTCGAGAGTTCAGTGCTCTACTATACATGAACCACCCACCCACTCTCCTGAAGCCTGAGAATTTATAAACAATGAGTATAGAATTACAGATGAGTCATGATAATTCCAAGAAGAAGAAAATAGTCACAGACATTAGAGATAAAGTGAGAATCGCGTTTGATGAGTTCGAAAAGGCGCCTCTGCGGCCTCACAGAGACTGATATTATATAAAGCAGATCAACGGGAAACAAAAATAAAAAGAAAACCCGTCCTTCGAATATTCTTATACTCAGCTTGGCCCAGAGCTGTCCCTGTGATGAACTCCCTGGCAATGAGGAGACAATTATGTCACAATCTCGGGAATGGTCTAGTGTTTTGCACATTATCCGTTCCCATGTGCTTAATACTATGAACGCTTGCGTCCAGTGACTAAGGTACTATATGAACGTACGCCCGTTGCATCGTAAATTTTCCCTCCTGAGGCAAAGTCCATGTCACACCACCAAGTTCTTATACGACCTTGCTCCCGGCTTTCTCAGCTTAAGCTTCCTTCCTCCATTGATTCATACACCAACTAGCATCTCTCACCGGTGTGGCTCTCCCGCCTTTCTCCACTGCCACCTCATTCAAACTCCACCAGACCCCCAAGCTGCCTCGACTGCGTTCTGCTACACCTTGTGCCGATCTATTCCTCCCCCCTGTACATATCTCCTCCCCAAACTCCCTCTCGTGTCCCCTGTCTCCCTTCCTCTCTCCGTTTCTTTTTTGATAACATTCTTCATGGCTTTCGCTGACGTCTTTGCACGGAGCTCTCACCCCAAAAATTGGTATTTTCTGCAAAATTGCTCAACGAACACCTCACCTAGAGCTCATTTAGACTATTATCCACTCCCAACTTTCCCCTGACAACCTGACTAGCTTATTAAATGGACTTCGACCTTATCCGGCGTTGACCTGGACGACAACTACATGATTGTTTATGTGACATGGCATGGGTAGCCTTGAGTCTGACACACCGAAAAATAATCCACCCCAGAACAGCAAGAACGTTCCCATAAAATGAATAATAATCACTAGATAAACCATAAATGAAGATCAATAACTCTCCCTATCTATGTCCGGTGGGTGACGAGAAGTCGGAAAGAGCCGCCCACAGGGATAGCGCAGGGCCTGACGTTGAGAAGATCAATATGGAGTGCGAGCGCTGAAGAGAATATCTAACAGTGCTGGGCGCGTGCTGGAGCAAAGTGGCGGCTGGGCTCGCACGAAAACCACAAGGGGAAAGAGGGGGAAGGAAGGGGTGTGGGGTGAAAGGGGGAGAGGGGAAAGGCCTCGCGGCCAATAGGGGCGTCGAGGCGAATGCACTGGGCTGGTGTTCCTCCTCATGAGTGTGTTTTGATATTGATGGGGAGGAAGAAAACGATAGGGAAAAAGTCATCGAGGGCATTTATACTCTTACTGCGGGAACCTGTCGATATATAATTCTCCATCTTCACTACCAGTTAGGAATGATCACCACCAGTCTACCTACCAGGTTTTCTATCCATCAGACACACCTCCTGTGTTATTAGTGAGCATTTGTCCGTGTGCATAAGTTGGAGCGACTCATCCAACACCGATGAGGCTGGCACAGAATCTACAATCCCGCCTACTACTCTATAGATTCATCCAACATCGAACGCTGCACCTACCTACCACGTCCAATCAATCCATGAGCATATCATCCTTGTATGAGCCACAATGAATCTACTCTTTATATGCCAATGTCCATATAGCACGAGGTGCAATCTGCATGTATTTACGACGAATGTGATCCAATTTTTTGGTTTTACTTGTCGAAGCTCGTATGAGAGTTAACACACAACGCACATCAAGGGGGCATGAGACAAGGGGAGGGAGTGAGAAGAGAAAAACAGTGGGAATAGAGACATTAGGAGATCTGTGGAAGGAGAGAGGGAGGGACATGGGGATAAAGATGGACATTACAGGGACTTTCAGGAAGGAAAGCAGGGAATTTGAAGGAGGTGGGCTTGGGTGGATTATGGGAGAAAAGATCGAGAATTTGATTGAGGGGATGATAAGAGGTGTGTGTGAACAGCTGTTTTGAAGGCTTGGAGGAAGAATGTGGAATGAATAGAGTGAGGGAGTTTATTCCAAAGGCGGGAAAAAAGAGGAATGAAAGAGTGAAGGTGGGCAGTGATTCGTGATTTTGTAGTTTTACCAGAAGGGGGTTGTTGGGGCCCTGCGGAAATGTGGGGGACAAATCGCAGAGAGAGCAAGGGGGCGAGGATGGAGAGGAGACGGTAGAAGACAGACAGACCACCGACCAACCTGCGTGATTGAGTGTGAGGGCCCAAAGACTCAGCCTCATTGCGGGAGATGCAATGATCTGAAATGCCTTGGTTTCTACAGCGTGAAGCGAGAAAGGTGGGAGGCAGGAGCACCAGTCCAGATGGGAGGAGCAGTACTCCATCAGGCTGTGCACAAAAAGCTTTGTAAGTGGCAGGAGCTCAGGTGGGCCGAGGAAGGACTTTGCACGACGGGGGATTCCCAGTCGGCGACTGGCTTTGGAGGCCAGGTTTGAAATGTGGCTTTCCCAGGAAAGGTCATGGCAGATAGTGAGACCAGAAGCTTGAAAGAAAGGGCTTTCTTCCAGAGGATTGTTGAGAAAGTGATGGGGGTTTCTAAACGGTCCTTTCAAGAGACATAGTGAAAGTGTGAGATTTGTCCGGATTGAAAGACATGTCCCATGTTTTGGACCAGTTTGTGATTTTATCCAGATCTGCAGTGAGCGGAAGAAGCTGCTGCTTGCCGGTCTTAGGATGACCGATGGTACGGCAGCGGGTGAGTCATCACCAAAGAGATATAGAGGATTTTCCAGAGAGTCGGAGAATCATTGATGAAAACCAGAAAAAGAACAGGGCCCAGAACGCTACCTTGAGGAACTCCAGCCTGGACAGGAAGGGGGGATGAAAGAACTCCATTTAGGGCCACACGGTGACTGCGACAGGAGAGGAAGTCTGTGAGCCATGAGTGGAGATGGCCTTGGATACCATCGGAAAGTTTGGTGAGCAGGGCAGGGTGCCAGACTGTGTCAAAAGCACGTGATATATCCAGGGATATGGCTCGGATTTCCTGTCTGGCATTGAGACTTCCTCCATTGTTGGGAGAGCAGAGCAGCATATCCAGGGTAGAGTACTGGTCTGAAACCAAATTGAAGATCGGAAATCAACCATTGGAGAAGAGGAAGGATTTGATGTCTGAAGCGATGATGGATTCCATAACCTTGCTGATGATTGGAGAAGGTGATTGGTCTGTAGTTGCAGGATCTGTTTTTGCACCTTTTTTGTGCAGGGCAGTGATGTTTGCTGATTTCCAAGCAGATGGCAGATGACCTTGAGCAAATGAGAGGGTGAATAGAACAGAGAGAGGGTGAGCAAGAGCAGAAGAGCAGGCTTTGAGGACACGTGGGCTGATGCCGTCTGGACCGGTTGCAGAATCAGAGTCGAGGTTTGACGCAAGCTCTCCACCTTTCAGAGAAAATGGACACAGAGTCCAGGGACATTGGGTGCGACTGGGTAAGTGGTAGAGAAGTGATGGGTTTTGGACACAAGATTTAGCTGCAAACCGAGTTTAGCCATTCAGCTTTTCACGTGCGGTATCAGCATTGCGGCCATTTGAGGTAAGGGAGATAGGGAGAACATACACCAGAAACAGATTTGATTAGACGCCACCAGGATTTGAGGAGGGAGAGAGTTTGAGAGTTCAGACTTGAGATGAGAAAGATGTTGTTTCTTGGCTCTCCTGAGGGTAGATACACACTTGTTCCGAGCTTTATGGAAGGAACTGAGATTGCCCTCAGTTGTGTTTGCTTTCCATGAGGCAAAGGCATGTTGTTTCAGGACAACTGCCTCACCACAAGCTTCAGTGAACCAAGGGCGGGAGGAAGGGTAGGACAACTGAAGACGAGAGGGGATAAATCTATGCATGAGGAGGAGCAAGTTTCTTTGAAAGAATTCCCAGGATGAGTTGATGTTGGAGAAAGTAGTGATAGGAGACCAGTCTATAAGTTTGAGGGCTGCTTGGAGACCCTGCCAGTCGGCTTGAGTGAATGCCAGACTCGACGGCGGTGAGGTGGTCTCTGATAACAGCCAGAGATGTCCACTTTGACAGGACGTGGTCAGAGAAACCGATTGGAGTAGGAAGAGCAGCAGATATTGTCAGGGAAATTTGTCAAAATCAGATCCAGAAGAGATGGAGTACCATTGGTTGAGATCCGGGTAGGGAAGTTGACTGATTGAGTCAGTCCCAATGAGTCGCATAAAGCTTTTGCTTAGGTGCCATGACAGGTGAGAGAGGTACCCACACCTAGCCAACTGCATGATGACAATTGAAGTCGCCACATATGAGGAAGAGAGAGTTTGGATAGAAGATAGAAGTTGGTCCATGTTTTTGGATAGTGAGGTGTAGATGGAGTCATCACTGTTAGGTTGACGTACAGTACACATATAAACATGAGGTTGGAGTGGAGGGAAGCCGTAGCCAGAGGTATTCCTGGGGGTGTGGGGAGTGGCAGTGCTGGAGAGTGAGGAATAGAGTCTGATGAAGAGAGCAACTCCTCCACCAGGACGAGGCTCAGGTCTGTCATACCGGAGGAGGAGTAACCACAGAGAGATACTTGGGAGTCAGACACGTGTTGGGGGAGGAAAGTTTCTGTTCGGCAGATTATGTCTGGTTTCAGTGGCAACCTGTATGAAAGATCTGAAAGGTTGAGCGAAGGCCCCGGATATTTTAGGTCCACACTTTTAATGAAGAGGGAGGGGGAGGTAGAAAAGGATGAGGGGGGTAGGTAAGGAGGGTTGATGAAAGAGTGTGGGGGATTGCAGAATAGCTAGGGGAGGGGGGATGAGGAGGGGAAAAGGCTCTGTGGTACTGGGGAGAGGGGACAAGAGAGGGGGAAGAAGGCAGTTGAGGTTTGAGGAGGTGGATGAAGAGATGGAGGTGAGAGAGCAGTGGGAGGAGGCAGCTTTGTGGATGAGAGTGGGGGCAACTTTGAGAAGGATGAGTGAGGGGTTGAATGGTGGGGGAAAGGTGAGGGGAGTTTTTGAGAGAGGTGAGAAGGATGCTTGGAGGAGAAGAGTGGGATGGTTGCTTTGAGAGTGAGGGGTGAGAGGGGTGAGTTGGCACTGAAGTTGGAAAAAAAGAATGGTTGATGGAAAGTGAACATTCATAGCAAATCGGGGTTTTAAAAGTTTTAGGTCAGAGATGCGATTTAACACATTCTTGATGGATGCAATAAAGGCGAATCCAGAGAATGGAGAAGAGAAATGATGACTGTAACATTGGATTTTTTAGGCAAGGTATGAGGAAAGGTCAAATTGAAAGCAGTCTGTTTAAATAGTAGAAGATTGTGCATTATGATACAGTAAAGAGTACCACACGTGTGAAAGAGGAAGATGAAGCATTATAAGAGATCGTTTTATTGTTATTATTAATGTTTGAGAGATTTTCAACATATTAGGTCATGGAAGTGTTGTAGAAAAAATCAAGGAAGAGAAGAAGAAAGAAAAGAGAGGATGAGAAGAAGAAGAGAGGATGAAAAGAAGAAGAGAGAAAGAAGAAGAATCGAAGTCATGAGTGAGGAAGGAGAAAGGTAGCGTTGTTGTTTTTTTGTTGTTTTTTTTAAGATAAGAAATAGAGTGATTAGTTGGGAGGGATGGGGGACGTTAGGAAAGTGGGAAAGATAGAAATTGAAGGTAATGGGGAGAAAAACAAAACACGATCGTACACTGAGGGGAACCGGTAGGCCTCAAGCCTCAGGGTAGGCCTCAAGCGTCCGGTAAGACAAAGTCGACAAAATCTCACAAAATAGCACGATTTTTTGAAGCAAAACCGAACTAGGAACACACAGTAACATGTAAGTGAGAGAATAAACAGTTAAAACAGGACAGATAACGACGGAAACTTAACTTGAGATCGTCAGCAGAGAGCCCCGAACGAGACCTGTCGACGCTCCAAACCCGGAACCGAAGTTCATCTAATCTGCTACATTGGTTAGATATTTTTGGATGCTCTCCTGATGAGGGTAAATACGCCCGAAATCTGGATAGGCGGCTCTGTTTGATGTTTAACAGATGTTGACCAGAAATTTTGTTTGTTGACAGATTGTTGGGTTGAGTGATGCTTTGGTGTTGGACTATGTCCAATGGGGATTTGGGAGTGCTCATCACACTCCACATGTTTTGTGTATGTATGATATATATATATAATATATAATATTATTATATATATATATACAATATATATATATACTATATAATATATACATATATATAACATATATATACAATTATACATATATATATATACATATATATTATATATATATACATATATATATTATATATATAATATATATACAATATATATATATATCATATATATATATATATATATAATATATATATATATATACATATGTGTGTTAAGCCTGGTGTTGGCGCGTGGCTAGGGCAGTGGCTTGGGACCCAAAAGGTCCTGAGTTCAAGCCCGTTGGGACACTGAATTAATATGTGTATATAATATATATTAATTATATATTATATTATACATTATATTACAACACATTAATTCAGTTCCAAGTATATATAAACCAAGTCGAAAACACCAGGGGGTTGACTCAGCCTGCCATCTCCGAGGTCGGCGAAATGAGTACCAGTTGCACTGGGCCGGTGTATGCCCCGGTTAGAATAGGTGTACCATATTGTGTGTCGTAAGAGGCGACCAGGGTTGCGTCAGGAAGGGCATCCGGCGTAAAAACCTATGCCAAATCATTATGCGGACAACAAAACGAATTTCCATACCGGATCGTCGAGGCCCGGGTTAGCGAAATGGAGACGGTTGATCCGCTTGTGGCGACCCCTAACGGGAGCTAGCCGAAAGAAGAAGAAGAGATGTGTGGTGTTGTGTAGTGTGTGTGTGTGTGTGTGTGTAACAAGCTGTTTCAGAACTGAACACCCTGCTGGACATCTTAACAGCATACAGTACATAAAAAACACTGACAAAGGGGCATTTAAAAAAAATTAAATGCTTCAAATATTAATCATGATTTTTTTTGTTGTAATGAAAACGTACCTTGTTCAGTTTTAAAATGTACATAAACTCAGAGGTGATGTCCACGAAAGTGGACGTGGACATTTCATACAACTTTAAAGTGTGCATGTGCATAACTTCTTTAAAGTGTACGTGCACATAATAAATATCTCTTAGGAATTCCCCCAGCGCAGGTATTTCATGACCAATCTGATATTAATGTTTATTTACTTCTCATGATATTACATGTCCATCAGTTTGTTTATAAGCCTTGAAAAGTCAGGCAAAAGCAAAAAAATTTTGCATTGAAACATCACAATATTCTTTCTTCGCCATTTGAGAATTAATGTACCTTCATTGGGCGGTGTATATTAGACCGTTGCCGTGATCACTGCAGACAAAACATGTACTACATCGTTTGAGTTGTAATCAAAATGTACCTTTGTTTCTTCAAAACGGTATCTTCATTTAATGATGGAAGACGCGTTGTTCAGTCTTCATATGTATATCAGAGGCCTATAAACAATCTGAGCTATGTGGATCGAAAAAATTGGCGACAATTTCTGGACCACCTGAGCGAAAAGGAGCGGGAAGGTTTGGCCTATAAAATGGCCAGTGCTTATGACCCACCCCCAGACCCGCACATCCACCCCCAGACACAAACTCAGCTTTATATATTAGATTAAGCATTTTCTTTTATTTTGTTTTTAAATGATAATCGCATCGTTTCACAAATGTGGTAATCCATATAGTGGACTGATTCAAAAGCCAGGATTGAAGGGGTGGGGGGGTAGAATGTACCATAAATCGAATAACATAGAAGGATTTAATCCATACCAAAATAACAAAATATATAAAACATTAAGCATTTTATGAATTAAATAAATTGCAGAAACTAGAAAAAAAAACATTTTTAAAAAATGTAAAAACATAGAGGGGTGAAATCTCAAAAACAAACAACCAAATAAGGTACGCATGACCACATAATGATGCCACAATACAACACCACAATCCTCTTACGGATTATCATCATGACATCTTTTGACATTTTTACTTTTGTTGTGGGATTGCGATGGATAAAGAAGAATAATGAAGAAGAAGAAGAAGAATACAAATGAAGAATGACACCACATTACGATTCCACAATACGACACCACAATCGTCTTCTGGTTTAGTATCACGATGTCTTTTGACATTGTTCCCACAACACCATCACTATCCCACAACAAAAGTGTTTTCAGGGGTAATGAGTTGAGTTGGAAGAACAAGCTGATTAAGTTTTGGTTAAGGTCCCTCGAAAGGATAAAGGTTATCTACCCTCAGGAAAAACAACATCTTTTTTAATCTCAAGTCTGAACTTTCAAACCTCTCTCCCTCCTCAAAATCCTGGTGGCATCTAATCAAATCTGTTTCTGGTGTATGTTCCCCTCCATCCCCTCCCTTACCTCAAATGGCCGCACTGCTGATACCGCACATGAAAAAGCTGAATGCCGAAACTCGGTGTTTGCATCGAAATCTTGTGTCCAAAACCATCGCTTTCTCGACCCACCTTACCCAGTTGCACCCAACTGTCCCTGGACTCTGTGTCCATTTCTCCTGACAAGGTGGAGAGCTTGCTGTCAAACCTCGACTCAGTTCTACAACCGGTCCAGACGGCATCAGCCCACGAGTCCTAAAAACCTGCTCCTCTGTGCTTGCTCACCCTCTCTGTTTATTCACCCTCTCATTTGCTCAAGGTCATCTGCCATCTGCTTGGAAACCAGCAAACATTACTGCCCTCATAAAAAGGTGCAAAAACAGATCCCTGCAACTACAGACCAATCAGCCATCTCCCAATCATCAGCAAGGTTATGGAATCCATCATCACTTCAGACATTAAATCCTTCCTCTTCTCCAATGGCCTGATTGCCAATCATCAATTTGGTTTCAGACCAGGTCACTCTACCTGGATATGCTGCTTCTGCTCTCCCAACAATGGATGAAGGTCTCAATGCCGGACATGAAATCAGAGCCATATCCCTAGATATATCGCATGCTTTTGACACGGTCTGGCACCCTGCCCTGCTCACCAAACTCTCTTCCTATGGTATCCAAGGCCATCTCCACTCATGGCTCGCAGACTTCCTCTCCTGTCGCAGTCAACGTGTGGCCCTAAATGGAGTTCTTTCATCCCTTCTTCCTGTCCAGGCTGGAGTTCCTCAAGGCAGCGTTCTGGGCCCTGTTCTTTTTCTGGTTTTCATCAATGATCTCTCTGACTCTGGAAAATCCTCTTTATCTCTTTGCTGATGACTCCATGCTCTGCCGTACCATCTGTCATCCCTCAGACCGGCAAGCAGCAGCATCTTCGCTCACTGCAGATCTGGATAAAATCACAAACTGGTCCAACACGTGGAACATGTCCTTCAATCTGGACAAATCTCACACTCTCACCATGTCTCTCCGAAAGGACCATTTGGAAACCCCACCATCCACTTTCGCAACAATCCTCTGGAAGAAGTCCTTTCTTTCCAGCTTCTGCACTATCCTGCCAATGATCTTTCCTGGGAAAGCCACATTTCCAACCTGGCCTCCAAAGCCAGTCACTGACTGGGAATCCTCCATCATGCAAAGTCCTTCCTCGGCCCCACCTGAGCTCCTGACCACATACAAAGCTTATGTCCGCAGCCTGATGGAGTACTGCTCTCCCTTCTGGGCTGATGCTCCTGCCTCCTATCTTTCTCGGCTTCACGCTGTGGAAACCAAGGCATTTCGGATCATTGGCATCTCCCACGATGAGGCTGAGTCTTTGGGCCTCTCACTCTTTCACCACAGGCAGGTCAGTGGCCTTTCTGTCTTCTACTGTCTCCTCTCCGGTCTCGCCCCCCCTGCTCTCTCTGCGATTTTACCCCACCATATTTTCGCAGGGCGCACAAGGTCCGCCAACAACCCCCTTTAGGTAAAATTACCAAAATCAAGAATCACTGCTCACCTTCACTCTTTCATTCCTCTATTTCCCCACCTTTGGAATAAACTCCTTCACTCTGTTCAATCCCATTCTTCCCTTCAGGCCTTCAAAACAGCTGTTCACAACCACCTCTTATTGTCCCCCATCCAAATCCTCGATCTTTTCTACCCCTGTTAATCCACCCCAAACCCACCTCCTTCAAATTACCTCTTTTCCTTCCTGAAAGTCTCTGTAATGTCCATCTTCTATACCCCGTGTTCCCCACCCCATCCCTCTCCCTTCCACAGATCTCCTAATGTCTCTGTTCCCCACTGTGCTGTCCTTCCTACTCCTGCCCCCCTTGCTGTGCGTTGTGTGTTAGCTCTCATGCGAGCCTCGACAAGGTCTACAAAAATAATAATAATAATAATAAAATTTTAAAAAAGGGCTGGATGCAGCTCCATGGAGTGTCATTCTCGTGTTCACTTTGTTTTCAGGTTGTGTTTTCAGTTTTGTGGGCTTTTTATTTTGTTTGGTAATTTCCGTTTCCATTTTCAGTTTGTTTTCAGTTTTTGTTTTCAGGTTATTGTTTTCAGATTTGTGTTTTGAGTTTATTGTTTTCATGTTTTGTGTTTTGCGATTATCGTTTTCAGGTTTTGTGTTTATTGTTTTTCAGTTTATGTGTTTATTGTTTTCACATTTTGTTTTGAGATTATTGTTTTCAAGTTTTATTTCTTCAGGTTTTGTGTTTTGAGTTTATTGTTTTCAGGTTTTGTGTTTTCATGTTTCATATTTTGAGATTATTGATTTCAGTTTTTTTGTTTTTTTTCAGTTTATTGTTTTTGTTTTGAGTTCATTGTTTTCAGGATTTGTGTTTTGAGATTATGGTTTTCTGGTTTTGTTTTTTGAGTTTATTGTTTAAAGGTTTTGAGTTTATTGTTTTCAGGTTTCGTATTTTGGGATTATTGTTTTCAGTTTTTGTGTTTTGTGATTATTATTTTCAGTTTTTGTGTTTATTGTTTTCAGGTTCATTGTTTTCAGGTTTCGTATTTTGGGATTATTGTTTTCAGTTTTTGTGTTTTGTGATTATTATTTTCAGTTTTTGTGTTTTGCGATTATTGTTTTCAGGTTTTGTGTTTATTTTTTTCAGTTTTTGTGTTTATTGTTTTCACATTTTGTGTTTTGAAATTGTTGTTTTCAAGTTTTGTTTTTTCAGGTTTTGTGTTTTGAGTTTATTGTTTTCAGATTTTGTATTTTGAGATTATTGTTTTCAGTTTTCGTGTTTATTGTTTTGTGTTTTGAGTTCATTGTTTTCAGGTTTTGTGTTTTCAGGTCATTGTTTTCAGATTATTGTTTTCAGGTTTTGTGTTTTGCGATTATTGTTTTCAGGTTTTGTATTTGTTGTTTTCAGGGTTTTTCAGGTTTTGTGTTTTTTTTATTTTTTTTTTCAGTTTATTATTTTCAGGTTTTCTGTTTTGAGTTCATTGGTGTCAGGTTTTGTGTTTTGTGATTATTCTTTTCAGGTTTTGTGTTTTATGTTTTTGTGTTTTTTCAGTTTATTGTTTTCAGGTTTTGTGTTTTGAGATTATGGTTTTAAGGTTTTGTTTTTTCATGTTTTGTGTTTTGTGTTTATTGTTTTCATGTTTTGTGTTTTGAGTTTATTGTTTTCATGTTTTGTGTTTTGAGTTAATTGTTTTCAGGTTTTGTGTTTTTTAATTATTGTTTTCAGGTTTTGTGTTTTTGGTTTTTGTGTTTTTTTCAGTTTATTGTTTTCAGGCTTTGTGTTTTGAGTTTATTGTTTTCAGGTTTTGTATTTTGAGATTATTGTTTTCAGGTTTTGTGTTTTATGTTTTTGTGTTTTTTTTCAGTTTATTGTTTTCATGTTTTGTGTTTTTGAGTTTATTGTTTTCAGCTTTTGTGTTTTGCGATTATTGTTTTCAGGTTTTATGTTTATTGTTTTCAGGTTTCGTGTTTTGAAATTATTGTTTTCAGGTTTTTTCAGTTTATTGTTTTCAGGTTTAGTGTTTTGTGATTATTGTTTTCAGGTTTAGTGTTTATTGTTTTCAGGCTTTGTGTTTTGAGTTTATTGTTTTCAGGTTTTCTATTTTGAGATTATTGTTTTCAGGTTTTGTGTTTTATGTTTTTTTCAGTTTATTGTTTTCAGGTTTTGTGTTTATTTTTTCAGTTTTTGTGTTTATTGTTTTCATATTTTGGGTTTTGAGATTATTGTTTTCAAGTTTTGTTTTTTCAGGTTTTGTGTTTTGAGTTTATTGTTTTCAGGTTTCGTATTTTGAGATTATTGTTTTTTAGTTTTTGCGTTTTGCGATTATTGTTTTCAGGTTTTGTGTTTATTTTTTTCAGTTTTTGTATTTATTGTTTTCACATTTTGTGTTTTGAGATTATTGTTTTCAAATTTTGTTTTTTCAGGTTTTGTGTTTAGAGTTTATTGTTTACATATTTATTGTTTTCAGGTTTTGTGTTTATTGTTTTCAGGTTTCTTGTTTTGAAATTATTGTTTTCAGGTTTTGCGTTTTTAGTGTTTTTTTTCATTTTATTGTTTTCAGTTTTTCTGTTTTGAGTTCATTGTTTTCAGATTTTGTGTTTTGCGATTATTGTTTTCAGGTTTTGAGTTTATTGTTTTCAGGTTTCGTATTTTGAGATTATTGTTTTCAGGTTTTGTGTTTTATGTTTTTGTGTTTTTCTCAGTTTATTGTTTTCAGGTTTTGTGTTTTGAGATTACGGTTTTCAGGTTTTGTTTTTTCATGTTTTTGTGTTTTTCTCAGTTTATTGTTTTCAGGCATTGTTTTTTCATGTTTTGTGTTTTGAGTTTATTGTTTTCAGGTTTTGTGTTTTCAGGTTGTTGTTTTCAGATTATTGTTTTCAGGTTTTGTGTTTTCAGATTATTGTTTTCAGGTTTTGTGTTTTCAGCTTATTGGTTTCAAGTTTTGTGTTTTCAGGTTTTGTGTTTTCAGATGATTGTTTTTTGGTTTTGTATTTTCTGATTATTGTTTTCAATTTGGTGCTTTCAGTACCCATGCATTTGTGTTGACCTTTTATTTTGTCATGCATTTTCCCCATAAATTTCTTATTATTCTTGTTGATCTGCTGTTGAAGCCACTATGTGGATTCATCAGCAGATCAACAAGATTAATTGCATTGTCCAAGACAGCTATTAATATGGACTTGTGAAATCTCTCCCTGTCCTTTTGAAAGATGTTGATTTGAACAAATTCCAGATCTATCTCTCTTGCTCACTCTCAACACTCTTCTCTCTCTCTCTCTCTCTCTCTCTCTCTCTCTCTCTCTCTCTCTCTCTCTCTCTTACAAATGGCATCTCTATTCATAGCTCTCCCTATTTGTCTATATTATTTTTGTGATGCTAATGATTCATTATTGTTAATTAGCAGTGATAACATACTGCAATATATCATACAATGACATGCATTTCTTCCTTCCTTTCCTCTCTGTACTCATCCTTTTTGCACACTTTGTCCATCTATTTGCCTTTTTATTTTCACTGTGCATTTCCTTTATCCAGCCACAAACTCTCATAATGATTTGCTTTTTCACATTTGGAAACCTTTCAAATTTTGCATCCATTAGGAGTTGATAAACCACTGATGTGTTGGAGTACAGTAGGGGATGAGAGAATGCTAATAAGCTATTGGTGTTTTGTAGTACAGTAATAGATAATAAATAATTTCCATTTTATCATACAGTATAGTTGATATGCCTTTGATGTTTTAGAGTACAGTAGGAGATGAGAGTGTGTTGACATTTTGTAGTACAGTGGGAGTGATAAGCCATTGATGCTTTGCAGTACAGTAGGAGTGAGGATGAATACACCAGTAATTACAACCCTCTTTCTCTCTCTCTCTCTCTCACTCTCTCTCTCTCTCTCTCTCTCTCTCTCCCGCCCCCTCCTCCCATCTCCCCACACACGTAGGGTATGAAAAGTCCCGAAGTTTGAACAACATCGCGGGAGTAACAGGAAATGCTCTGCGCCTCTCACCGCTCTCCTCTCCGTACCCTATCCGCCGTTCTCGTTCGCCTATTCCAGCCATACTATGAACACCCCATCAGTTTGCCTTTTACTTAATCACTCTCATCCTCTCTTGTGAAATGAATACATTCAAATCGTCATTCCAACACTGCACACTCACACACCCAATGACTTTCACTCAAAGCACAGTATTATCCACAGATACAAGAACTCCTTCTTCATTCACTTCCAGGGAAATAATTAGTAGCAACCACGGTCATTCATTCATTGGGCATGTCTCAATCACACATTTAGGTTCACTTTCCACAGTTCAATCACAACCTACATTTGCACTCGAGTTACTCACGAGGCAGAATCGCCTCCCCATTCTGCTATTTCAAGAGGGGCCAATCAATTTGCCTGGACAGGCAGAACTGGGCCAGCTGGGGCCAATCAGTTCACCTAACTGGGCTTGGCTGGGTGAGGTGGGGCAAATCAGCATGACGAGCCTGATTAACTGAAGCTGGCTACGGCCGCTTAGTAACCTCGGCCTGTGATCAGCCAATAAGCAATACTATTTTCCAGCACGTAAGCGGGAAATCGCAAAATATAGATATATAAATATTACTGAAAATAGTCACCTATTTCTCTATTTCTCTCTTTCTCTCTCTCTTTCATTATCTCCTCTCTGTTCTCTCTCCTCTCCCTTGTATCTTATCTTCCCTTCTGTAATCGTTTTTTCCATCTCTATCTATCTATCTCCCTGTATGTGTATCTTTGTCTCTGTCTCTTTCTCATTATTTTTTTCTTTTCCTTTTGGTGACAAGCAGAATGTATCACGTGGTGGAGGCCAAATCTGGTCACATGGTGCAAGAGGAAGAAGTCAGAGATGG
Organism: Eptatretus atami; assembly: GCA_035128595.1. NCBI lineage: Eukaryota > Metazoa > Chordata > Myxini > Myxiniformes > Myxinidae > Eptatretus > Eptatretus atami. Next base: position 56,314,713 of record CM068968.1, read on the forward strand.
AGCAGATAGCCGAAGAAGATGTTAGGATGTTTATGAAATATGGAAAATCTGATGTGCTGATGTGAAGGGATAAAAATAGGGATGAGAATAAGAAAGAGACAGACGTGTTTGATTGGCATTCCCCGATAAGATCCCAAGGAATGCCATGATAAAGAAGAGTCATTGGTTAAAAAAGGAATGGAGAGAATTTAAAAAGTATGGCGATGGAATGGAAATGAGCAATTAGGTAAAGAGTGATATGAAGTCTTGTCTTCTCTGCACCTGTGACTGTGTCCGTGTAAATATCGTGAGATTTCCCAGCATGACGCGGCATGCCAGCAAATGCGGTATTTCGTGACATTTCTTGTAAGAAAAATGAAGAAAAGAGTTTATAAAAAGTGTAGAATGATGTCATCTGCATCCCAAATGATGTCGGAAATACAACAGAACTCGTAATTGTTACGATTATTATATTTATTATAATTATTACATGGATTGTATTTTTATGTTTATTTGAGGTTCAAAACCTTTGTCTAATTTTGTTTTGTCTCTTCCATTCTAGGAGGTTTTGTTCCGCTCGTGTCACAAGCATTTTGGAAAGTGCAATGTAATGTTTTTGGGTTTGCGATGGGGTGGGTTGAGCATGTGCTTGAGGATTTCTGGTTTGGGATTACCTTGAAGGTGCTTTTAGACATTTTGATGAAGTCATGTTGGAGGACCAGGTGATGCTCTGACATAAGATCGCACGGCCTGTCGGTCTGCGTGCACCTTACGCCATGAGTGAGAGTTGGCTAAGAACAGACTTTACAAATCTAAAAACACCTTGAGGATGAAGTTCCGTGCGATATGCGCAATTTGGGGTTGCAATTTTGGATTTTGGGATAGATGTATTGAACTTTGGGATTGGGGTTTTATGGGAGCCATACAGGCGGCGAGAGGCGAATGATGTTTTATATGGAGAGCAGAAACTGTCTTTAAAATAGGAAATTATAATCGCCGGGGCTTCCGTGTCTCTCTCTGTCTCTCTCTCTCATGTCTCTCTCTCTCTGTCTCTCTCTCTCTGTCTCTCTCTCTCTGTCTCTCTCTCTCTGTCTCTCTCTGTCTCTCTGTCTCTCTGTCTCTCTGTCTCTCTGTCTCCTCTCTCTCTCTCTCTCTCTCTCTCTCTCTCTCTCTCTCTCTCTCTTCCTCTTCTCTCTCTCTCTCATATATTCTCTATCTCTCTCTCTCCAATATTCTCTATCTCTCTCCATCCTCTTTGTATCTCTCTTTCTTTTTCTCTCTTTCTTACCTCTTTCTTTCTGACCTATTCTCCCCATTTCCCCCCATGTCCCTGTATCCGGCACGTTACCGAATCAGACACATATCAGCATGCTGCTGCTCCCACTGCCCTGACGCAGTGCGAGCCTCGCATGGTTTGAGTACTGCGTACTACACAGACAACCCAGTCCTGCTGTTGTAACATGGCTATGCAATAAACTAATTATAATGATTATAAACGTTTACATTCAGCTTCTTGCTCCTTGTTAATGCACCCCTCATCCTTCCTGAACAAACTACTTTTACCCACAACTCAGAATCTATAATAAGGATGGTAAAATGTTGGGTGGTGTATGTTTGGTGGTGATGCTTATCAGGTTTCCTTGCTTACTCATGTGCTATGAACACAACTGTAGGTTAACCATTCCTGATATTTAAAAAAACAAGGAGCACTAAGTATCTAAATTTATTTTAATCTCTTCCTTTGGGCGGATATGGAGGGATTAAAAGGTTTTCTTATTGTCATAGGATTTCGGCCTGTAAACATGAAGTTCAAGTGGCATCAGGTAATCTCACCTGCTGCAGGATAGAATGTGTGACCTTGGCTGGAAAGGGAATAACATGTGCATCGAGTTTCTCTGGTGTGTTCAGGACAATTTCTTCATGGTTGAGAGAACCTTTAACCTTCCTCTGTGGGTGAAAGGTGCACTCTGTGCAGGTAGCCAAGTCTTGCCTTGGAGTTGTGGAGGGGAGCCCTGATTGGCTGTGAAACATCATATTAAGACCAAAAATGGAAGCAAGCACAAAAATTACTGGGAAATTCAGTGAAGTTGCTTTTGCTGCTTCATTCCAAATAAGAATTTAAAGTGAAAATTTCCATTTTACAGGATTGGCTATAAATAATTAAACTTATAGCTCGTGGACTTGCCTTTGAACTGCCCATCCTGGGTTCGATTCCTAACCCAGCCATATAAAGTGTCCTCAAATGGCTTCCTTCATAGGTAGGGTGTTGAATGAATGTGTCCGCCGTCCTTCGGAGCAACGTAAAGCTGGATGTCCACTCTGTTAACATTTGCTGGTTAATGTTAAAGGTCCCACTATTCCTTTGATAAGAGCAAGCCTTGTGTGCCGGCACCCTCGAACAAGTTTCAACTTCCTGCCTTCACTAACAGCACCCGGTGCCAGAGTGGTGTCCTGTCCAGGCCTCAGGATTACTTCCGAGCCACAGAAAAGCTTTATGGGAACCAATGCTCTGGAAATGGTGAATTATCATGGATATTTGGAATATTTGTTTCAATGGAACAAACAATAAGACGGAATAATGACTTGTGTTACACACACACGATGTACGGCTACACCGGTATCTCACCAGATGAAGATGGCCATCAGAAAGTCCGAACTCATCTATAGAGCAATTCATGGTGGACAATTTTCTACCAGACATGTTACATCTGGAACACTATTGAAATACAAAAAAAAGGTTCGATCTGTCCACGGTTCTAGGCACTTTCAAAGAGAGATTTGTGACCTGAAAACCATCACAAACACGATTATTCTTCATCATCCCTGGTTATCCGGTACATTTTTATTCACAATGATCCCACTCCATCAGAACTGGGTCCTCACAGAAGGACTATTCGGGTGCATCACAGCACCTGTAGAGTGCATCGTCTCACCTCGCGCATTCATTCTGAACAGAAATACCATCGTTAACCGAACACGCCTATATTATGGCTCACTGCTTTTACGGCCCATATACCCGTATCACACGTCACATTATGTTCACGCTATTATTTTTTCGTTGAGCGGTTTCAGAGAAAATGGTTCCATTTTTTTCTTTCTTTAATCCATCATGGCTGCCATACCATGTGACCTATGACATCAGAGTTAGCAAAAAAATATTCCCCATGGGGAGTCCCTCTGATGTTTAAAGTTTCGCATCGATCAGACAAGCAGTTGCAGAGAAAAACATTTTGTCAACGAAAATATATAGTCACGGATACACGCGCACGTACGCGGGCACACGCGCACACACACACACACACGACACGCACGCACGCACGTACGCACACTGTCATTGCAATCGTCTCGCATCTCCTTTGGGGTGAGACTAATAATCTCCCACAACCAGCCAAGAGTTTTGACTCCATATTCATCGATAACACTTGGGAGAAAAACTGGAACGGCGTGTGCTCAAAACAAGGCCATGACTGCGTCGATCATTGCGATCTTTGTAGGCCATTTAAGGGTCGTAAACAAAAAGCAATCCATGACATCACAAAGGCATTGTTCGGCCTTTAGAGTTCGGTCTGTCCATCCATAACCCCTGGTAATTTCATCGGAATCGGTGTCGAAGTAATGAGATGACAGAGGGAAGGCATTTTGTCGAAACGGGTAAACGTTACTATCAAGTGTAGTTTAGAAATTCACAAATGATGGCGGTCAACACACCCCCCGAGAGATTAATCACCATGACCTTCACCAATTAGTTCAATTGTGTCACTCATTAACATTAAGCCTACCAATTGACTGTTTCCAATACATCTATCATATATACTTGATGCCGTTGGTGTGCACCATAAGCAAGATAGGGCAAGAGTTTTGAAACATGGCTTGGGTCAAGGTACCCTGCCGAAGAGCACAACCCCAATGCAAAACATTAACAAAGGTGGGGTTGACCGAGGGACACACCTTGGTTGCCAGCTAATTTGCGAGAGTAACGACATTAGAATAAATGAGCCAATAAGTGAATGTGATCATTATGAGTACCGTGATATGCATGGGTGGGGGGGGGGGGGGGGGTACGGACAATACAAAGTGGACATATTGTTGATTGCTGATATTTAGCCTTTTGGGACATGGATAGAGTTTGATTTCGGTCACTCCATGTATTCCACACTTTGTCCATCTTGAATGATCTCTAAAATCAGGATATTATATCAAAGATTGTTGATGATATGATTCACAATAGCCCGAAACCTAGGACAGGACAGGATCCATGGGTGTCAAACTAACCTCTTTAGTCTTTATCCACATTCTGTAATACACGTGACTTTTGAAACGACATCATCCGCCCCAGAATGCTCGGTGTACATACGCAGAAACCCCAGGAAACGGTGGTGTTCAGGGTACCCTAAAGTATACCGTGTGTGTGTGTGCGTGCATGCGTGATAAGGATTGTTTTCTAAAATGTCTCACAAAGCTTTTAAAAGAAGCCAAAAATACTTGGAAAAGTACCTGAGAGAAAGGGCTGTGCCTCTGCACAACGAAAGACTTGGAAAACTTTCTCAACTCGCCGAACGGGCAGCTGCTCGTACTGCAAACTCCCAACCATGTGGGTCGGAGCAAGGCCCGAGTGGACGGACGTGCTCTACACAAACCTCCGACGGATCGCGACCAGTAGATGAACTTTGAACCTTGTGGGAGTTCCTCCTGTGAACATGGCAGGATTGGTGATTTATCTAATGGATGTCTGCAATTGGAAAGACGATGCTGTGCGTAATTACCAAGTAACGGTAACCAGTCTTCAACAAAGGACATGTTCACGACATGAAAATACACAAAGTTCGTGAAGCTATATTAACGTGGACGTAGAATGTACCAGGTAGACTTTCCTGAGGGAAACACTGTATCTGGTTTGGGTTCTTCTGAACACTGACGGTGAGGACATATCTGGGGCTTGTGAATGTCCAGGGTAAGTTTAAGATGATCATTGCATCTACAGTATAAGGAGATGCATCCTTCCAAGTGTGTATGTGTGTGTGTGTGTGTGTGTGTGTGTGTGTTTGTATTTTTACCCTGCACTCGTGAATCAAAAAACAGGGTTAAGCGATCGGTGGTGTACGTACATATGTCGTACGTACGTATGTCGTAAGTGTCTGAAATTTAAGAGTGTACATCGAAAAACCATTCGGCAGAGGAAATTGAAACTTGACCACATATTATACGACCATGTGATATCGTGGTCACTCGTTTGAGGTCAACATCGGCCAAAGGTCAACGTAGGCCATTTTTCTAAAATCCTGTTTTTAACCGATTGATCAGAAATTTGAAGAGAATTTGCATATCAAGTCACTGAATTCAACCACCAACTATTTTTGAGGTCAACATCGGCCAAAAGCTCAACACAGGACAAACTTTCTAAAATTGTCAGTTTTCATACAATCGACTTGAAATTTGAACAGGATTTTCATAAAAAATGACAATCATGTGTCACGTGGTCTGGCAGCCATATTGGATGTAAGGGCAAATCTTTGAAAATCTTTGTCGGAGAAACAGCTTAACCGATCAATGCAAAACTTAACTAATTGATCAACAACGCATGGGAGATATGGTTTGATAAAGATGACGTCATCGGTCACGTAGTCTGACAGTCATATTCGATAACAGAAAAAATATATTCAAAAACAAAAGCGTTGACTCGCACCAAGTCCATCTCAAGACTGTGGGGGTATGTATTCCATCAATACCATCGAGTTTTATGTGTTTGTGTGTGTATTTGTATACTTAAAGGTGTGTGTGCAGTATATGTTTGTATGTGTGTGTGTGTTTGCATGTGTTTCTTTCTTTGTGTATTTGTGTGTGTGTGTGTATATGTGTGTGTGTGTATGTGTATGTATGTGTGTGTCTGTATGCATGTGTACGTATGTGTGTATGTAAGTGTGTGTGCGTGTTGTATGTATGTGTGTATGTATGTGTAGGTGTAGTGTGTGTGTATGTTGTGTAGGCATGTGTGTATGTATGTGTATGTATGTGTGTGTGTATGTGTGTGTGTATGTGTGTATGTATGTGTGTATGTGTGTGTATGTGATGTATGTGTGTGTATGTGTGTATGTATGTGTGTATTGTGTGTGTGCCTGTTTGTATGTGTGTGTATGTATGTGTATGTGTGTTTATGTGTGTATGTGTGTGTGTATGGTGTGTTGTATGTGTGTATGTATGTGTGTATGTGTGTGTATGTGTATGTATGCATGTGTACGTATGTATGTGTGTGTATGTATGTGTGTGTGCCTGTTTGTATGTGTGTGTATGTATGTGTAGTGTATGTGTGTGTGGATGTATGTGTTAGGCATGTGTGTATGTGTATGTATTGTGTGTATGTATGTGTGTGTGTCTGTATGTATGTATGTGTGTTTGTATGTATGTGTGATGTATGTGTAGGCATGTGTGTATGTGTATGTATGTGTGTGTATGAGTGTATGTATGTGTGTGTGTCTGTATGCATGTGTACGATGTATGTGTGTGTGTGGTTGGTGTGTTTGTATGTATACGTGTGTTTGTATGTACATGTGTGTATGTATACATATGTATGTAGGTGTGTATGTATGTGTAGGCATGTGTATGTATGTGTATAAGTGTCTGTATGTATGTGTAGGCATGTGTATGTATGTACATGTGTGTATGTATGTGTAGGCATGTGTATGTATGTGTGTGTATGTATGTACATGTGTGTGTGTGTGTGTGTTTGTATGTACATGTGTGTATGTATGTACATGTGTGTATGTATGTGTTTATGTATGTGTGTATGTTTGTGTTTATGTATGTGTGTGTACGTGAGTGTATGTGTATGTATGAGTGTGTGTATGTGTTTGTATGTATGAGTGTGTGTATGTGTACGTGTACGACTGTACGTATGTATGTGTGTGTATGTATGTGTAGGCATGTGTAAGTACGTTGTGTATATGTGTATGTATGTGTGTGTATGTATGTATGTGTGTATGTATGTGTAGGCATGTGTATGTACGTTGTGTGTGTGTG
>CM068968.1:56370397-56386606 GCA_035128595.1 Eptatretus atami
GAATGAATCACATAAATTCCCTTTAGACAACGGGTTTGGGCTAACTACACATGTACTTAAAAGATACCTCCCCTACGGGACCTGAATGGTGGTTTGCGAATTTCCACAGCCGTAACAATATTTTTTAGGTTTAAATAAAAACCGGCTTTTCACTTTCCTTCTTCACTGTTTGCAGCAGTTTCGTCAAGTCCTCTTTACTTTCTACCAACAGAGTGGAATAGTCAAGCACACCTTGGATTGTTGACACAGCTACCTCAATCCACACGTCAGCCTCGATGTCATGAAAGTTCGAAATTGTTTTGGACAAAATTATTATAACCACAAATTAATCTGTCATTTCCATCCAACGATAATGGCATATTGATAATAATATGAATAACGAGCAAATACAACACGTCTCTTCGCTAACAGGAATATTAAGGGGGGTGGTAAGAAGGAGGGGAGGGAGAGGAGGAAGAGAGGAGGGAGTGGTAGCAAGGAGGGAGGGGGTGAGGAAGGAATGGGAGCGAGGGGGGTGCGGAAAGGGAAGGCAGTGTGAGGGGAGGTCCATCCGGACATGACCACCATCCGGAGATACCACCATCCGACGATGGGTTGACTAAGGGTTGGGGGGGGGCATAGGGGAGGAGAGAGAGGGATGGAGGAGCGAGAAGGTCGGGAGATAGAGGGGTGAGGGAGCGAGGAGGGGTGGAGAGTAAGGAGGAGTGGGGAAAGGGAAGGCAGCATGAAGGTTGGGGAAGGCAGTGTGAGGACGAGATTGGGACCATACTCTGTGCAGAGCTTTGGTGCTGCTGAAGCAGTCTCCTTGGCTATTGGGTACAATCATGGATGGGTCACCACTCCGACACAGGATACCAGCCAAGCTGGCACTCATTTTGCCGACCTCAGAAGGATGACAGGCAGAGTTAACCCCACCTGTATTAATTCAACAGCTGAGCGGGATTTGAACTCAGGACCCTAGGATCCCAAGCCCACCACCTAACCATTAAGGCAACACCAGCACAGTGTGAGGGGAGTGTCCATCTGGACATAACCATCATCCAGACGCATGTGGAGATAACCACCATTCAAATACATGCGGAGACAGAAAGAGTGGTGTCAGAGGATGCTGCACTGTATTCAGAGGGGGGGGGGGGAGAGAAGAGAGAGAGAGAGAGAGAGAAGAGAGAGAGAGAGAGAGAGAGAGAGAGAGAGAGAGAGAGAGAGAGAGAGAGAGAGAAGAGAGAGAAGGGGAGTAGGGGAGGTATCAAGGAATATGTTATGCTTTATGAACAACACACACACACACACACACACACACACACACACACAAACACACACACACGATTGTTGTATGACAGGTGGAAAAATATTTGGCTCTGTAATTCAGAAAACACGTGAATATGGTGAACGGCTTGGAAATTGGGTGTTATCCATTTTATAAGGCAGGAGTGTCTTTCCGTCCGTCCATCTGACCTTGAACTACTCCCTCAGCTTTGGAGCTAGCCCCGCCAAACCTTCTGTGGAACGTTTTAGGGTCCCAGCCGGTGTCCTAAGGTGGATGGAGGTTTTCATAAATTGAAGGTGGGAGATGGAGCAGTAAGCACTCGCTCAGGACGACGGAGCATGAAGCACTCACTCAGGACGATGGAGCATGAAGCACTCGCTCAGGATGACGGAGCTTGAAGCACTCACTCAGGACGATGGAGCATGAAGCACTCGCTCAGGATGATGGAGCACGAAGCACTCGCTCAGGATGACGGAGCACGAAGCACTGGCACAGGATGACAGAGCACGAAGCCCTCGCACAGGATGACGGCGCACGAACCACTTCCTCAGGATGACGGAGCACGAACCACTCGCTCAGGATGACAGAGCACGAAGCACTCCCTCTGAATGATGGAGCATGAAGCACTCACTCTGAATGACGTGGCGCAGCAAAAGCATTCACTGTGAGTGAACAATTAGCTCAGAATGACATAGCATGGTACCGCTATCAACTATAGGCCACTCGGCAAGTGGCTTAAGCACTCAAGCAAGCACTCCAATAAAATGGTTGATGAGGAACGGCTGGCCAGGCTGTGGCTGCATACCATATATTTAATGTAGAACAACCCTGGAGACAACACAAAGTTCAATTGCCCGTAAAACAAACATTGCAGATAATCTGCCACATTGCCTGCTCGTCTGTGTATGCGTCATATGGTACAAAGGTTCGCGGTCCGCTCAACCATCATAAATTTATTTTAAAACGTCCGTTTTTCACCAGATTTGCTTTGATTCCCTGAAGAGTACGTGACAAACCTCTGAAAACAGACACTGATCTGGCAGACGCTATGGATAAGCAGTCCCTCTGGAGGACAGGACACGATGTCAAACGGTGAATGCATTAAATCATATAGCTCCATGATGCTGGTTAATTTTGGCACATTCTGAAATCATTTGTTAACTCAATATAATTCTCCAAATCGTAGAAAAAGATGAGTTTATTGCTTTGGAAATTTCACATTTTCTTATGTGTGTATGTACATATATATATATATATACACACACACACACACACACACACACTGCCATTTATTAGTGCAGATAATGATATTAACATGGGGCCTGGCAGGATAGCATGGACTGCACACGTCTCTCAGCTATCCAGTCTGGGTTTGAATCCCGACTCAGCTATAAACTCTCATCATGGTGTTTCACAAGCAGGGCGATTTATCAATGTGTGTACCATCCCTCAGATTGATGTTAAACTGGGCATCTCACCTGCCAGCATTAGTTGATGGACGTTAAACATCCCACTGTGTCCTTCGTTGTCCTATTGCCCTAACTTTTGTTGAATGTCAGGCCTGGCCAGCCAGTCCGTGACAAACTTAGTCCAAACTTCCCCTGGCCAACCCACCAAGAATGTGGGAATAGTTGTAGCCGTTGAAGAAAAAGAATATTAACACACAACCATCTGCATGGTTTGCACATGCACATGACTTATTCGCCCGCTCCTCGAGGAAGCAGATGTTTCTCATTTGAAAACCAAGAAGTACTCATTCTGATCATTCTGCAGATTTCACCTCATACCCAGAAAAATGCCCCATTAAACTACAAAAGCATCTCAATGTGGGAGTCATTTTGTCTCGCCTTTGGGGGCTCTTGATTGGCTGTTCAATGATGTGATCGAAACATGTTTCACAACTAATCAGAGACTCGCAAAGACAAGTCCCCTCTCTGCTTCCCCAGCATCCTGCCCCCTCTATGTTCACCCCACATCCCATTCCTCATCCTCCCACCTCCCCCTCTTCTCCATTACAGGGTGTTTCAAAAAGATTGAAACAACTTTGACTTCCTGCCATTTCTTTGATTTTTGACCGATACCGTTTTCCTTTTTCAGGGTTTGGTGGTGTTATTGTGGTATTTGTTCCCTCAGATTTCTAGCTCGGTAGCTCAACTATGCCATTGCAGTGAAGCAGAAGACAAAAGTGGTGGCTCTGTGGTGTGAGACTACATCATATGTCAACACCTGCCGGAGGTTCTGCTGGGAATACGACCTCAGAAACACGTGATGGACCCACAGATTGTGCCATTCAACGTATTGTGAAACATTTGAGCACAAGGATACAGTGTCCAACCCAGAGCAAGGGAAACAGTGGCAGGCCAGCATCGGAAACCAAGAGCCAAACCAACATAGACGCCGTGGCGCGATTCTGCAGTGGACAGTCCCAAAAAGTCCCACTGCCGGTGCTCCCCGGGAGCTCAGCATCAAACCAACATCAGTCTGGTGTATCCTCACTGAGGAACTGAAACTTTTCCCATACATCATCTCTATTAGGCATAAAATGATCAAGATGACATGAGAAGGAGACTTGATGTGTGCAATTTGGCTCAGTGACAGGATGGAGCGGTACCTAAACCGGATCAACCTGATCTGGTTCAGTGACGAAGCCCATTTCCACTTGAACGGTGCCATCAACAACCACAACAACATTTTCTGGGGGCAGAACCACCTGAGGAGATCACTGAGAGATACCTGAAAGGGCCAAAGGTCACATGCTCTTGAACCTTTCAATGCCTGATGGAGAACGCTAGGGCCTTACTCGTTTGAGAATGACAACAGCAGAACAGTGATGATCAATCAATAGTGAGCGTTACTGGACCGTGCTCCAGAAGTTCCACAATTATCTAGTCCAAAAGGTCACCCCAAACCAGCTCAGCATGACCTGGTTTATGCAGGATGGTGCACTCTCACATACAGCTGGTGACACCATCACTTTCCTGCGGCTTCAGAAACCGCCTCGTTGCCCTGGGTACCACTCATGACTGGGCACCCCATAGCCCAGGCTTGAACCCTTTGGATTACTGGTTCGGGGGGCTGCCAAGGGCTCTGTCTACACCAACTGCCCTACCACACTGGATGATCTGAAGCAGATGTCAGACTACCTCCAGGCAGTGCCACATGAGACCTCCAGAAAAGTTGGACAGAACTTTGGAGTCAGGATCAATGCCTGTCTGAACCGCGGAGGGGCACACATCGAGAACGTCAATCACAAGGATTTTGTGTAAATGCCAATTTCAGACCTTGGGCTCTCCCTAACTCTCGCAGTGACTTGCTGTAATCGCAATCAGTGATAGAAAATACCATATCATAAGCTTTCAACAAACTTTTGGTTCACATTCTTGAGGTTTCTGTTTCTTTGTAAATAAATATTTAAAGTTGCATCACTCTTCTTGAAACACCCTGTATTTCCCCTTCCCTGCCAACAGCATCTCCTCTCCTATCCCCAACTCTGTGGACCTCCAACATCTGAGGTCTTCCTTCCAATTTGATAGATCTCTCAATACAGGCTGCCTGTAGTAAACCTGACCTTAGCTGCCTACCAAAATCATTCCTTCCACAAGAGAATGTCCCCAATTCTTTGGTGTCTCTCCCAGTTCGACATGCAGGAACTCCGTTCCAGTGGTGAAGTTGCAGTTTATGTCATGAACTCCATTTCCCACTGTGCCTGTACTACCCTTCCCCCACCAACCCCCCAGGGGTATCTTTGGCTGCACTTTCGTCTCCGCACCTCTTGTTTGTTTGTTTGTTTGCACCACCATCTACCTAACAAGGATGACTCCATTTACATCTCCCTCCCTGACAACATGGACCATCTTATAACCACTCAACCTATCTCCCTCTCTCTTCCTCATATGTGGTGATTTCAATTGTCATCATGCCAATTGGCTGGATGTTGATACCTCCTCAACCATCCATGGCATTACAGCAAACAACTCCTGTGACTCAACGGGCCTGACCAAATCAGTGAACTTTCCGACCCAGATTTATTCCAACTGTCACGTCCTCCCTACTGGACTTGGTAATGATGAATTTTCCTTCAAATGTCTCCTTTTTCTCTTCTACTTCAAAAGGTTCATCTGATCATGTGCTTGTGACAGTCAAGATCTCACTGGTTACTGTCAAAGAGCTGCCTCAGCACCCTAGAGTCTGGCATTCTACAAGGCAGATTGGCAGGGATGACAAGCAGTCATCTCACTTCAGGACTGGTCTCCCATATCTACTACCCCTGATGTTAATTCAGCCTGGGAACTCTTCCACAGAAACCTGCTCTCTCTCATGCACAGATCCATCCCATCTCGTTTTCATTATCCCACCCTTATTCCCACCCATGGTATACTGAATCTTGTGGTGATTGGCAGTTGCTCTGAAATAACTTGCTTTCTCTTCTTGGAAGACAAAACCGAATGAAGGCAACTACAAATCATTCCACAAAAGCCAGAACAAGTGTTTGTCCACTCTCAGGAAAACCCCCCCCAAAAAAATCTCTAAAACCTCAACAATGAACTCTTAAACCTGTCTCCTTCTTCAAGGACCTCGTGGCACCTTGTTAAGTCTATCTCTGGTGTATGCTCCCCCTCCACCCCTTCCCTCACTTCAAATGGCACCACGGCCAACTCTGCTTGTGAGAAAGCTGAATGCCTCAATTCTGTGTTTGTTTCCAAATCCTGTGTACCCAACCTCCCACTCTCTACACCAACCCTTCCCTCCTATACCCAACTGCTCTGGATAACATCTTCACTACAGACTTATTAGCTTGCTTCTAATTAATTATAAGCAAAGTCATGGAATCTATCATTGCAGTTGACATCAAATCCTTCCTTTTCTCCAACGGCCTAATCTCAGATCACCAGTTAGGTTTCGGATCCAGTCATTCTAATTTGGAGATGCTCATCCGGTCATTCTACCTTGGACATACACTCAATGTCAGACATGATATCAGGGCCGTCTCTTTGGACATACTGTATCTCAAGCATTTGATACAGTGTGGCACCTCACCTTGATCTCCAAATTCTCTGCTGATGACATCAAAGGCCATCTCCTCTCATGGTTCAATGACTTCCTCCATTCATGTAGTTAGCATATAGCTCTGTATGGGATCCTCTCATCTCCTCTCCCTGTCAAGGCTGGAGTACCCCAAGACGGTGTCTTCGGTGCAATGTTGTTCCTCATCTTCATCAACGATCACTCTGATTCCCTATAAAATAACAGTCTTCTCTTTGCTGAGACCACCTTTTGCCGTATCATCCTTCAGACAGGCAGGCAGCACCCTCTCCCCTCTCTGCAGACCTTGATATAATCAGGAACTGGTCCAACTATTGGAATAAGTCTTTAAACCCTGACAAATCTCACACACTCACCTTGTCTCTCCAAAAGGACCATCTGGCAAGCCTTCCCGTTTACTTCCTAAAAAAAAAACACTTGAAGAGGTGAAGTCACTTAAACTTTTGGGCCTCACTCTCAACAATGATCTTTTTTGGGCAGACCATATTTCCAAGATGGCCTCCAAAGCCAGCCTATGACTGGGCATCCTTTGTCATGAAAGTTCTTTCCTTGGCCAATCTGAACTTTTAATACAAGGCCTTCATTCACAGCTTGGAGTACTCCCCTTTGGGCTGGCACCCTTACCACACACCTTGGCCTTCTTGATGCCATGTAAAGCAAGGCCCTCAAAATAATTTTCATGTCCAGCGATTAAGCTGAGTGTCTAGGCCTGTTACTTTCGCATCACAGGCAGGTTGGTGGCCTCTCTGTACTCTACCGCTTCATTTTTGGTCTTGCACACTCTGCCCTCTCTTGGCTCTGTCTCTCCCAGGTTTCTGCAGGGTACACAAGGTCTGCCACTAACCCTCTTCTTGTTCAACTCCCAAAATCCAGGTCACTGCTCACCTCCACTCATTTGTTCCTCTTTTCTCTCACCTGTGGAAGCAACTTCCCCAGTCTGTTCAATCTCATTCTTCCCTCGAAGACTTCAACACAGCTGTTCACTACTACCTCTGGTCATCATCCCCCATCCATACTCATGATAGCTTCTACAACTAAATGACGCAATTACAAAGCACTCTCCTTTTCCAGTTTATTGTGATCCCCCACCCCCTCTTTGTTTGTTCCTTCTCCGTTTCATCACCGCCTTCCCAATTCCTTTTCTTGCTGTGTTTCATTCAGCTTGTGTGCAGCTTGTTCCCCCATTGTGTTCTTCTCCCCCTCCCCGTTAATCCCACTTGTGCTCTGCTGTTGGTGTTTTCCCCCTTTCCATTTTGTTCCCTTACATTCTGCTCGAGCGCTTCCATGAGCCTCGACCGTGTATACATAAATAAGGCATGTCTGCTTCCAAAGAAACTCATTACGATGCATTTCCCTCCTCCTTTGATTTGTTGTTCCCAAAATAGAATCTCCCCTCAACCTTAACCCTCTTCCCTTTTCCATTTTCTTCTCCCTGCTCTGATCTCTTTTTAACCCCTTTTTTTTAACCCCCAAATCATTCTATGTTTATTAAATAAATGGGTAATTGCCACTCGCAAAGAAAACTCATGAGTTTGTAACTGTGACATCATAAAGTCATCAGATATATCTGTTTTCACAATAAAACAAATCTTTTTACCCATTAATATTCTACTTGAATATTCAACTGATATAACATGTACTTCAATCTCTAATGACTGGTATTTCATGGTTAAATACAAATTGATTTTGTCATTTTAGTTGTTTGTTAAAGGGACCATTGAAGTAATGTCATTACATCATTTTAACCATCAAACAATTTGATAATCCGTCATGTGCTGTTTTTCTTGTCGGTGATGTTGATTTGGTTAAAAAATAAATAAAAGGAAATAGGTAAGACAGGTTTGTGTACATTGTGAAGCAGCTTTTTTAACAAGAAGTTATGTTGTTCTTTAATATTTTATTCTTCTTGAAAGCATCTCCCTCATTCTTTCCACCAAGAGTGCTTATTGATCGTGCTGAAGCACATCTCTCTATTCAGAGGGTCACGGTTGAAAATACAATTTGAAGTATGGAAGGGGACAGGTGCAAACATTTTAGAGAAGTCAAAAGGAAGAATTTTTACTTACATGGGGTGCTGCTGTGATTCCAGTCATGGAAGAGGGGAGAGATGGAGGGAGAGGGTAGAATAGATGGAACAGCAAATGGAAAGGGCGAGGTAACAGAAGAGGAATTAGAAGTGGGTAAAAAGGAGGTGTGAGGCTTTGAGAAAGTGAAAGAGGGCGCTGGTTTTGGGTGGGTAAAAAAGATGGAAGGGGTACGGTGGATCGCTGAGATTGTGAGAGTCGTAGCGGACTGATATTCAGCAGGAGATGAAGAGGTAAAGCGATCTGGATTTTGGATGAAGGGGTTAGTTATGAGTTGTTTAAAGAGGAAGACAATAACTCAGAGGATGAAAGATGAATTGAAAGGTGATTGGATTCAAAGGAGAAGGAGAGGATGGAGGGGGAAAGAGAAAGTCAGGACATCTCAAAACATCAACTTTCATGGAAATCACAGATAAATCACAACATGGACATGGACATCGACAAGTCATCCATGTGAAACTGTCATCAGAAAGTATCGACAAAAGGAACATCAAAAGTGGTCATAGCCATGAAAAGGTGATACACCTGCAGTTTGGTGAGATGGTCATTAAAGGTTAAACTACTATAAATGTATGAGGTGTCTGTGGGTGTGTGTGTGGCATGTTCTTTGTGGAGTTCTACAAGAGCATTCTGATGTGGAGTGTGAAACACCAAAATGATCATCATGATCTCCTGAGTTGATTAGGCTAATTAACTATAAAGAAACCCGAAGAATTCCCATGTTTTAAACGCACACCATGTTAAGATGTATATCTGGTGAGAATCTGGTGAGCAGGATCAGGTCAGGAAAGGTATGGGAGCATGCGCCAGAGCAGCGCGTCATTTGTGGCTGGACAACATGGACATGTGGCTCGTTTTCCTGATGCTGATCCTGCTCACCAGATTCTCTCAGCGAGGGAGTCTCGTGAGTGAAGGAGGCCAATGGGCCGACCACGTGCCTCGTGGTTGCAGCAGGTTGATCGGCATCTCAAGGAGATGGGGATGGGCCAGGCATCTGCCTGGGGGAAGGCCAGACGGAGGCCCCTGGAGTACCGGCGGAAAGTGGACGCAGCGACGCGCTGCTCTGGCGCATGCTACCATACCTGACCTGACCATCAACGAGCACATCGTCAATCTCCTTTTCCACACGACCAGCATTGGAATACCAAGTCCAGCGATGAGCCTGTGGGCACTGAAACCATGAACCAGCCACCCTTCGTCCATGATTTCTTGCAAAGTCAAGGAACTTAGTGCTATTGTGATTCACAGTTCCAGACCGATGGGGACCAACACATATCTCATAACCATCCCTATCAGTTCCAATTGATGCATTGAAATCCCCCAAGACTAGAAGAGTATCTCGCCTGGGGCACTGATAAACCACATCCTCCAGCGACCATCAACGAGGACATGGTCAATCTCCTTTGCTGCACCACTGGCGTTGGAATACCAAGTCCAGCGATGAGCCAGCCACCATAAATCCATGACTTCTTGCAAAGTCAAGGAACTTCGTGCAATTCTGGTTCACAGTTCCTGACCCATGGGGACCAACACATGTCTCATAACCATCCCTATCAGTTCCAATTGATGCAATGAATCCCCCAAGACTAGAAGAGTATCTCACCTGGGGCACTGATAAACCACAGACTCAAGCGTGGCATATAATTCGTCCTTCACGATGAGATCACTCACCTCGGTCGAAGCATAAATAGAGACCAGGGAAATGACACCCAAGGAGTGACGAATCCTCAGTCTCATAATTCTCTCGTTGACCGGTATGACGTCAATTGTCATTTGAATCAGCTTATTGGACGCAGCTACAGCAACCCTTGGGCATGGTAACCATCAGAGCAACCAGACCAATAGTTGGTGTAACCACCCGCCATGATCTCGCCACAGTCCGGTCTCCGAACCTCAGAGAGTGCTGTAATACCGATGTCCAAACGCTTGAGCTCAGATGATAACAGAGACAGGTGATCATCCTCTCTAATGGTTAGGACATTCCAAGCACCCACCCGAAGGGACCGCCTCAGGTTAACCCAAGGAGATCGCCATCTGGTGGACGACGCCTCAGCACCACCCTGACACACACTCCCACAATCTGACTCTGGAAGGTTACCCCATGGTTTCCCTCCTATCATCAAAGATTTGGGGTCCCCAAAGGTTTTGCCACAAGACTGTCATCCGGTGAACTGCCTTGTGAATGGAAGCTCCACAGGAGGTACTCCCACGGAGTGGGTTTTCAGATTTCTTTGCGTTTTTGTGTTTTGCGGAATGAAGGGTTTTACGGTGGCCGGAGTGCAAATCCTGCCACCAACCTCCTAATAAAAAGTAACCCAACTGCAGGAGGACGTCCGCAGACACAGTTGGGCACCAGATATGGATGGCCTTTGGCTCATAAGGAGCTCCTCCGCCCTTTGACAGGTTTTGTTTTTAATCCTGCTGGGTGTCCATATCCATACACCCTCCTCACCAGGAAACCTGGTGGGGGAGACGGTTTCGTCGCCGACAACCCGACCATGGAACAGGTTGGTACAGTTTTACATGTTACCTGTAGCGAGTCACAGATCTAATTTGACCTGACCTGACAGACAAGCAGGCAGGTATGCTTCAAGGCCATGAAGACCAATGAAAATTTGGTCCAATGGACCAACGGGCCCACGAGTAATAATAAAGTCACTCCCAGTGGATCCTGTCTTAAATCTAGCTCGTTATGTTTTGAGGCAAAATGGTTAGTGGCCGCTCTGAGTCTGGGAGGTCGGAGGGTTGAACCCGACCATGGTGGAGTCATACTAAAGAATTTTAACATGGTCCATGCTGCTTCCTTGCTGGATGCTCAGCATTTAAAAGGATAGAGCATGGACAACCAACCATAAGTTGCTAATACTAATGCAGGCTTTGATGGGCCTGATAGCCTCCTCCTGCATTAAAGTTCCTTGTGAGGGAACTGATATCATATAGTTATCCTCATTATCATATTTTACTTCATGGAGGTCGAAGTTACACGAATAACTTAGTGCTCTCAAAAACGAATGTTCTGCAAGGCACAACTCAAGCTCGATTACTGTAAAGCACAAAATGGGTTGCATTGATATCAAGGGTTTAGTTCCAAGTTGTGAGTTCCGCTTTCTAATTGAGGCCAGAATCTCAGTGACCACATGACCGAGGATGACACCACACTCACTTTGAGAAACCGTAGAAATGTTTTTCACATAAGAATGAAGAAAGGTCGAGGTTAGGCTGGGCCGGCGGGAGCGTAGAGTTGTAGCAGTGGAGAGTTTCTGCCAGCTAGGCCGAGATGTAGCGGAAGTCGAGAAGTCTTGTGAGTTTGAGTGGAGGGTCGTAGATACAAAATGGCCATACCATCTGCTGCTAGTAGTGGTGGAGGTTGACAGGTCTTGCCAAGGAGAATCGTTGGTTGTCGCTGAGGTCGATAAGTCGTGCCAGGGATAAGGTACGGCCACGGTTGGAGGGTAATAATCGAGAGTCAATGGCTGATTGACTGAGAGTGAAATTGTGTGATCATTGGAAGGAATCCGTGTTGAAGTTGTCATTGGTAAGGGTGAGGATGGAAATGAAGTTGATGAGGGTGAAGGTTTTAATGATGGTGAAGGTGAAGGAACTTTGAATGAAAGTGTGTGCAATGAAGGTGAGTTTGTGGGTAAAAAACTTTGAGGTGAGATGGATGAATTTGTTGGGATATGGAAAGATGATGATGATGATGGTGAAATTGATAAGGAAGTAAAAGGTGGTGATGCATGAGATGAAGATGACGAAGTCACGTGTGATGAAGATGTGTAATGCAGCAAGGCTGAGGAGGGTGAAGACGTGTGATGAAGTAGGGGTGAAGAGGGGTCACATGAGTTGACATTAATGTCTGAGAATGGAATAGGAAACAGAAACGAAGGTTGCTATTAGTAACAAAGGATAAACACATTGTTTCCCTAACCTACAAATCCACGATAAATGATGTCATAGTTAAAATCAGTGCTGACCCCCAAAAAGTGGGCCCTGCGGAAAGTTTAATAACCTTCACCGTTTTCATTCAATCTCTTTCATTTTTCAGGAGTTCTGAACTGAGTTAAGGGAGAGCGTATCTGCCAAGTTTCACGAATCTGTGATATTCACACGCCATGTCGTGAACACCTGATGAAAAGTCATTTTTTTTGTGGAAAACTATCTGCGGACAGATTTGTTCTTACAGACATGGCGCCTGTTCTGCACACATTTTGCGACAAGGAAAGCACCCAGAAAGTCTCAAATTCAAAGGTTTGTGAAAATACTTGGATAGCACGGCACAGTCTTGAATATCAATTGACCAAACAGAGGAGGCCAGTGTGGCCGACCAAAATCAGGAGGGTCACCTGCGAATATTGCTGCCGTTGCCGACTCAGTCGCCCACAGTCCCAGGGAATCTCTTCGGCACCATTGTCAAGAGCTCAACATCAGCAAAGAAAGTTTGAGGATTCTGATAATGGTGCATACAAGTCATTAATAATAACTTTGCTCGACGTGTGATCCTCTGCATAGAGCGAAATGGTGCGCGTTCGGAGCACATCATCAAACATTGACATCGTCGTCAGCAATTTCATTGTAAAATTGTCAAATTGCTTCGGAAACGACTGAAATTTTCAGTGACATCTCCATTATGAATGAATAATATGATCTGCAAATTTTGTTACGTTTGATTGGATAATATTAAAGTGATTAAACATTTCCCGGGGTCCTCTGTTTTGGGGTCACCCTGTACATTCTCTCCTTCAGTTCATGAATCAAATTCAAATGTGAATGGTAACTAAACAAAACAAGGGAAGTCTTTTCATCCATTTAAAACATATTTATGGTTTATAAAAGGAAGGCTATAAAAGGAAGTCAGAGGCAGAAGCTCGACAAGACAGGTAGACAGGCAAGCTGAGCTGCAGACGAACGACAAACCAAAGAGGGACGTGGTTACGCGTGCGGTTACCGGAGTGGTTGAAGCAGTAGGCGTCCAACCGCTCGGCACTCGTGACGTTAACGAGCACACCTGTCCGATTTTGGGCACACAAGGGGTTCGGATGTATTCGGGGAATGACCCTGAGGGCACCGAGAACCCATCCGTGCCTGTAGTGCAAAGTGCACATTGTTTGCTGGGAAATGACAGACTCCTTACTCGAATATTCATCAGTGAAAAAACAGCAATCCCCAAATTTTTGTTTCATTACCCGAACATGATTGTACACTACATCATCTCACAAGCTTGGTCTCAACCATTGTGTCATGTCTGGATGCCTTTTCATTCCCACTCACGTAATACCTCTGCACTTCCATCATCTTATTATCGACATCTGGAGCTACATCTACATCGGTTTGTGATGTTATAAAACCGGCCAATCAAACATGGAGAGTTTTTTTTAAAAAAATTGTATACCGGTGAAGGTTGAGAACTGTTGGTGGACTCGCAACTTTCAGAAATTAAAGGGAAATGACCTCTTGTGGCCCGATAATCTGCAACCAAGGGATAAAGAGACCAATAGAAGTCCAGAATGAAGGAACCTTGAGAATAGGATTAAGGAGTCCTCACCTGCAGGTCTGGAAGCCCAAACGGTAGGCTGCGTGGATCTCAGCGAGAGACGCCAGACGAGAGCCCGAGGTCCTGCACGCGTCGCTCGCTTCGGACCATCCAAGCTCATAGCGACCGGTCGCTGCCTCCAGGTGGAAAACACCTGCCAGCCTGCACCTGCTCACCTCTTCGAGGATGACATTTGAGTTAAAATGGAATCCTTTTGGAATACTACAAGGTGAGGTTCTCACAATGGGATTGGAGACTTTAATATGCGGGAAAAGCCGGAGGTGGCTTCAGGAAATGATGAAGTATGGAGAGAAGGAAGCAATGAAACAAAGAAACCAGGTAAAGAGGAATTGTGCGGAGGAAAGGAAAGGAGAAGGTCACTGACAACAATGACCACCTGTTCTTGTGAAAAGGGAGGAAGACACGTGGAAGGCCGTTGATAAAGATCGAAGGCCAAAAAGAACGTTTCGATGACAGGACAGGTGAGAGACACACCTGGACAATCAAGTTATCCCAAAAACCCAAATTACGACACAAAGTACAATGGAAATAAAGGCGCGAAAATGGACGCAGACATTACAGGAGTTTAATTTAAAAAGTAATGGTAAAACGCACTCTGAGCATTTGTAGAAAAGGTAAAGATGAAGAACATCCCGACCATGCATTGCCGTTGTACTCTCTCCATGTCTCGAGTCCAGGTGTCTCTCCGGTCCATCTGTTCACCGTCTCACCCCTCCAAGCTCCAACTCCACCCTTCCGCTGTCTGCACCTGCCCTCCTGTAATCCATCAGCTCCTTCACACACCTGTGCACCTGTAAACTCGATCGCACACTTCTCCCACCCACGCCTCAAACGTCCGACTGCTGCTGTTCTTCCATTCTTCCTCTCTGGAGGGATTCCCTGAGAATACCCATTTTAATTAATTCAACCACTGCTCCATTACTTAATTCATTCAACTGACCGTTCCCTTAATTCATTCAACTACCGCTCCCTCAATTCATTTATTCAACCCACCACTCCATTAATTCATTCATTCAACCGACCGTTCCCTTAATTCATTCAACCACCGCTTCATTCATTAATTCACTGTTCATAATTGCATCCACACATGCACACACACTTGTGGTGTGCGTTACAGGTGTGCGTGCATGCATCTGTGCGTGCATCGTTGGTTGTTAGAAAATGTTGAAGAATGTCCATAACTTTTTATGTCCATAACTTTTTATGTCCATAACTAAGAAATGTCCATAACTTTAGAAAATGTCCATAACTTTTTATGTCCACAACTAAGAAATGTCCATAACTTTAGAAAATGTCCATAACTTTAGAAAATGTCTATAACTTTTTATGTCCACAACTACGAAATGTCCATAACTTTAGAAAATGTCCATAACTTTATAAATTTCTATAACTTTTCATGTCCATAACATTAGAAAATGTCCATAACTTTATAAATTTATATAACTTTTTATGTCCATAACTTTTTATCTCCATAACTAAGAAATGTCCATAATTTTAGAAAATGTCCATAACTTTTTATGTCCATAAATTTAGAAAATGGCCATAACTTTTTATGTCTATAACTTTAGAAAATGTCCATAACTTTTTATGTCCATAACTTTAGAAAATGTCCATAACTTTTGATGTCCATAACTTTAGAAAATGTCCATAACTTTTTACGTCCATAACTTTTTATGTCCATAACTTTAGAAAATGTCCATAACTTTTTATGTCCACAACTAAGAAATGTCCATAACTTTAGAAAATGTCCACAACTTTTTGAAATATCATGCTATATATCATTTTTGGCCCCATCTCTCAATGGTGAAGAATTACTTTTTAAATTCTCGTGTCCAGATCCATCCATAACCTTTTGAGATATCTTGCTCACAGACACACAGACAGAGAGACAGGCGGATAGACACACCGACGTGTGAAAACATAACCTTCATCCACCTTCGGTGGCAGAGGTAATAATATATGTATCTACAATAATGTGTGTGTGTGTGTGTGTGTCTCCTTCATAACTCCAAAACCATGAAACCGAGCAGCCTGAAACTTTGCATGCATACTAAGGGAACTCCAAGGACATGCAAGAGTGAAAACTGTATGTCTGGGTTAATTAAAAAATACCTATTTTGAAGATAATTAACGGCTTTATTTAACTATATCATTTATCAGGCCCATCCTCGGTCACCTTGCTGTCCCTCGATGGGGTCTTAATTCGCCATTTTTTTTGGCCTGCTCAACCATGCCTCGACTCAGAACAGGCCACAATGATTTTG
>CM068968.1:56386616-56402290 GCA_035128595.1 Eptatretus atami
CATATCATTGAATGCCTGTTCACACCTCCGAATCGCTGGGTACATTGCATTGCTTATTAACACTGGGAGACGACAGTGTGTGGTGGCTTTATTTCATTTCTGCAAATGTGATAACCTCTAAAATCTCTTAACCTCAGCCAAATTTCAAAATTTTAAACTTCTTAACTGACTGCAGCAGCAGTTCTAATTGTGAAAAAAAAGTGTTAATTTGTCCATTTCGGTATTGTTTGACGCTCCGGGCATCTCCTGGAGGTGTTTAATATGACCGATCGGAGATGGCTAATCACTTGCTAAGCCTGCCATTCCTCATCAACCGTTTTGTTGGAGTGCTTGCTTGAGTGCTTAAGCCACTTGACAAGCACTTTTCAAGCTTCAATCTCCACAGACTTCCATGGTGATACCGCTGCTCGGTTCTCCGTGGGGACATCCCTTGAGTTAGACAGCCAAAATACATTAGAGGGTTACAATGAGTGAAAAATGTTTTCAGTTGTTACAAAGGAACGAATCGCGAAACCATGGCAGGATAGCCAAGAGGTACACAGGCTCGCTCCAAGCTGTCTATTCTCGGTTTGAATCACGACCCTGCTATAAACTCTCATCCCCGTGTTTCATAGGCAGGGTGATTCATCAATGTGTGTGCCATCTCTCAGGTGGATGTGAAACTGGGCGTCTCATCTGCCAGAATCTCCCCCTCCTCTCTCTGACCCCTCTCCCTCTCTCCCACACCCCTCTTCCTCTCTCTCTCTCTCTTTCTCACCCATCTTCCTCTCTCTCCCTCCCCCACCCCATCTTCTCTCCCTCTCTCTTCCACCCTTCCCCCACTCCTTCCCCTCTGTGAAGTACTGATGGTTTAGTTTTGAATTCCACAGACTGTAGCATGTATGAATCGGAATTGGCGAGCCGACCGGAGGGGTTCAAAGGTCGCTGCATGTGCGAGCATACATGTATACCTTTGTCAGGAAGATATCATGGGACTTAAATGCTCCCGTCTGGTTTTACATAGAACCCGGCGGTTAAAAAGAAAATGTTGCTGTTTCGGCGAGTTTTATCACCCTTCCCTTCCCCTCAAGCTATCTTCACTTCCCATCCCACTGCCTTCCCTTCCCCTCACAAAGCATTCCCTTTCCTTCGTACTGCCTTCCTTCCCCCTCCCCTCACACTTTCCTTCCCTCCAACCCCCCCTCCATCCCCCATTGACATCTCCGTTGCTTGCTTGAGACCAAGCGGTCTCCACATGCTGTTTTAACGTACCCATTTCATGGCGGGCTTGAGATCCTATGATCCTGAGTTCAAACCCCACTCGCTGTTGAATTAATACCAGGTGGGGTTCACTCTGCCTGTCATCCTTCCGAGGTCGGCAAAATGAGTGCCAGCTTGCTGGTATCCTGTGTCGGAGTGGCGACCCGTCCAGGATTGTGCCCAATAGCCAAGGAGACTGCTTAGGCAGCACCAACGCTCTCCACAGAGTATGGTCCCAATGGATGGATTTCGTTCACTCATGTATTGCCCCCCCCATTCAACTTTCGCCACAAGTCCCAATATGAAATGCAACTTGAGAACCCTTCCCCCCCCCCCCAGTCCATAACCTCCTCCCTCATGCTTAACCTTCCCCCGACGCCCCCCCCTTCTCTCTCCCCCATCCTCCTTGCTCCCATCCCCCCCGCAGTGTATAGTGACGTTTGTTGAGGTTTCAGAAACGACACACCCAATTTCAATGAAACTTGACCACAACCTTCATTACCCGTGATGTACCAAAGTGTTTTCATGACATTAAAAATAAAAAAATGAATTACAACATTGCTTGTTGGTACATACTGCTGATTCTGTCCCATGTTGACTTCCTCTTCAGTATCAATATTCTACCAGGTAAGCACCCACGTTACACATGTACAAGGTACCCGGTGGGTGTGAGCGCTGACGTGCTGCACATGTACAAGGTACCCAGCAACAATGGCTATCATATGGCTATCATATCATATATCATAACAATGGCTCAAACTCAGCACCCACTCCTATACAGAACCTTCCTGTGACAACCACCGGTCATCCTTCTCCGTGCTAATTGACAACCACGGCCCCATGACAACCACAGTCATCCTTTTCCGTGCTAATTGACAACCACGGCTCCGTGACAACCACGGTCATCCTTCTCCATGCTAATTATAATTACCATGCTTTCCAAACATCCATGAAGTGCCTTTTATAGTCTGAGAGCTCTTGAATCATCACTCTTCTGCAAAATCTGCATCGTCTATGTCAGTGATGTTATGATGTATATCAGTAGATGTGGACTTTTCATTTGCACTGCTGAAGTCTGTTTGTTTACTCACGGAATTTCATGAATAGTTCATTCGGTTTTTTGCCACCCCCACTTCCACCCCCCCCCCCCAATCTTTATGCCACTCCTGCGACCTCCTAGTTTACCTAGTGGTTGCATTGCCCTTGTGGACGATACCCACCTCACGACATCCTTTTTGGGATGTCTATTCGCAGAGGAACTCTCCCAGCTCACTTGGTCGGTAATTTCTCGTTTCCCACATCATTTCCCTTCAGATGCTTGGGACCTGATTTACCACGTAGACACTGAACATGTTGGGATGTCAGACTGGTTTCAATGGGTTCATCCCTCCGTGCTCTTGGCAGATCTTCAAACATTTCTCTGTTGTGCTTCATTGGAGTGAAATTCTCCCATTTAATGTTCTTTTCCCTGGGTTTTTGGAATCACACGATCCCAAGGGGATACGAAACAAACAAACTTTGGAACATTTTATTCCTCTGTCATGCCCGTAAGCTATACACAGTATATATAGTTCCAAGACTGTGAAGCCAGGGTGGTAGTAAAGATAAGCTACCTATAAAATGCCCCAATGGCATGTGATACGATAAGCCTCCGACAATCAAGTAAAGCTCCTGGCCACCGCGTGGTGGAATTGCTTTCACTGACAGGAGAAGGGGCGAAAGGCGGTTATCTAGCACCTCAAAACCAGACATTTCGGGCAGGTGGGGCTCGTTAACCTTGCTTGGTTGCTTGTTCATCTCGGAGAAGGAACTCTAATTTCAAACCTCCGCTGCCTTGCGTCTATACCCCTCCATGAGAAAGGCTTCGGGAGTAAGCCATGAAAAAACATCTGGCATTGGAGTCTCCAAGGCGTTGGAGCACACAGAATATCATCTGGAAAGAGTGAATTCTCCGATAGTTCACACTAATGACAGATCCTTGTTAATTTGCTGTCGATGACTTCAGAAGTGATTCTAAAGTCAGTATATAATTTAATAACATCTGACAATTGATTGTGTTTTCCCCCTTTTTGTCGACTTTTTAAGGTGTTTTTTGAAAGCTTTTTCATGAGCACATGATAAATGAGAATCACAGCTCTGTATTGCTACAAAAACCTCAAAACAGTTCTAAGATTTTAAAAACTTGTTCAAAATCAAAGTATCCATTGAGGTTTCAAGAAAGTTGGACACAAGTTTAGGAGGGGAGGGGAATTAGGTTACACGGGATCTATAACGTCCACATCCTAAATGTAGATGGGACAGCATTCCCATCTGAAGGATTGTGTGTTATTGTGAGGACACCTAGGCATAGCATCCCAACGAACACGGCACCAGGGCGCCATTTTGGATCTGGTTAAACTCCACAGGGGAACAAATCCCTGATCAGAAAGCTCTGCCGAGACGAGCACGTCTCCAACTGGGCCATCCTCCCGTCGCTCAGCTGACAACACCTGGCCTTTCCCATTGATAATTTCTGGCAGGATAAACATAGACTGACTGTTAAGCAAGATTGCAGATTTATTGCTTTGGGAAGAAATCAATACAAGCAGAGAGAGAGAGAGAGAGAGAGGAACAGAGAAAGTGAGAGATTGGGAGGGGGGGCACAGAGAAAGAGAGGACCAGAGAGAGAGAGAGAGGTACAGAGTGAGATGAAAGACCACTGAAGATTATTTCTTGGGTTCTTGAATACTTTTTTTGGGCAGAACTGTGGGTTAGGGAAGACAAAAAAAATTTCAAATAAGGCAATGACTATGACAATGATAGTTGATCTCAGTAACTCGAAACAGAACTGGTGACGGAGAAAGTGATGCCAACTCTGGCCAGGTATCGATATTACCTTTCACATCCAGCTTGCATTCTATCTTGGCCTCTCCTAAAGCGTTTTCAGCCATGCAGGAGTACACCCCTCCATCAGTCAACATTGGTTTTCGGATCTCCAATGTGCACACTCCCTGCTGGGTTAGCATCCGATACTTGGGCTCCTCGGTAACGTCAAATCCGTTCTTCAACCACTTCACCTTTGGCTGAATTTTGACAACGGAATGACAATGATCTGAGCATTACTCAAACAGATGTATAAATTATAACTTGAATAAAAATCAATCACAATGCCAGATCACAAAAGGCAAAGTTGTAAAACAAGAAATTAAACATTTGCCCAAATTAGCCTTCACCTGACTAGTCTCTAAGGCAAATAGATCATGTTGAAGGAAAGTTGTCAAATCAGGGACTTGTCCACTCTTAATTTAGTGAAAGTTGTTGCAAGTCACAGAACCATGTTATCAAAGTGCTCTAATGAAGTGGCTTTCTCGACAAGAAGATTCCATCCCGATCACCCCCACTCTGGACAAGCTGCTGTTCCTCCCTCAGCAATACTGAGAGGTTCAAAATCTCAAACAAGAGGTTACGACAGTCTCCCTCGACAGGTCGTGGGCGTTCGGCACATTCTGGCATCCTGCAATGCTTGCTAAGCTCTCTGCGTGTGACATACAAGGTCACCTTCACTCCTGGGTTTCTGACTTTCAACACGATGCTATCAATGGAACCCTCTCCTCTCCTTTCCCAGTGAAAGCTGGAGTGCCACAAGGCAAAGTCTTCGGCCGAGTCTTGATCTTCATCGACATAAATGAGCTCTCTGATGTTTCGGAAATCCCTCTCTTCCTTCTGTAGACTGATCCACATCGTCATCGAGTGCACCATTGCAGTGATACTCCCCTCTTTTCCAGTTTGTTCATTCCTTTGCTTGTCGTGTCCAAGAGTGGCCCTGTTGTTCTATTGTCAGTTCATATCTTCCATCGCCCCAACTCTCCCACGAGCCTCGATCTTGTAGAAAAACAAATAAATAAAGTGTAAATGGGTGTATGTATCGTGAGGTTGCTCGCTGAGCAAACGTTTGCACACCCAGTGCATGCAACCATGTCATTCATCCACCTAGTCTTGTCATAACTCGTCCACAACTTTTTGAAATATCATGCTATGTATTGCTTTTGGCCCTATCTTTCAACAGTGAAGAATCACTTTAAAATTCTAGTATCCGGATTCAGATTCGAATCTTCAACAAAATCGAATCTATTCGTCCTTGTCACACACCCAACTTGTTCACCAAATTTCATCCGAATCCGTCCACAACTCTTTGAGATATCATGCAAACAAACAGGCAAACAGACAGGGGTGAAAACATAATTTCCTTCCGCCTTCGGTGGTGGAGGTAATAATGAAAAACTGGAAACTAGAGTGACACCTTGCATATTGGCTCGAGGTCACTCCAGGTCTATCAGTCTGTGTGAATCCTTGCGAGTACAATGCAAGGGAAACATTGCGTTTCTGAAATTGATCATACTTTCCATCCACCACGGGTTTTGACGATACTAAAACGGGTTTGTGTGTTTTCGGAAACAAAACGGGTCGAACCCATGAAATGTGGCTCACTTGCCATCGATGAAAATGTGGAAATGAAAGATTGTTATCAATTGTTCAGACCTTTGGGTTCCCCCTGACGGAGCAGCTCAAGATGCAGTTGTATCCCGACACAGCAGTGCGATCAGGAAGTCCATGGGTGAAGTTGGGAGGTTCTGAGAAGTCGTATTCCTTGTACACAGCAACCTTGTAGATAATGCCTGAAAGAGAGATCATTTTGACATCATGGTCACCATTCTAATTTGTATTGTCGACTTAGAGAAAATGTTTTTTTTATTGGAGGATATAAAACCATTATTTTTCCCCACCTGTCTTGTCAATGTGAGCTGGCTCTTTGGTCTGGCAGGCCATTTCACTCCGGCCAACCAGGTTTTCGGAAAATACGCGGAAGTAGTAATCGTTTCCCATGATGAGGTCAGAAATGGTGCAATTTGTCCGGTGGTAATGCTCATAGACAGTGAACCATGTCTGAAAATATTCACATCAAAAGCAGGGCATTTAACATTCACCAGCTGGAAACTCGTCCAAAAAACACAAGATGAACCCCAGACCCTGTTAAGATTACCCCAGACCCGTAAGATGAACCCCCGGCCCTGTTAAGATTAACCCCCGGCCTGCTATGATGAACCCCCGCCCTGCTAAGATAACCCCTGCCCTGCTAAGATGAACCCCTGGCCCTGCTAAATGACCACCAGCCCTGTAAAGATGACCCCCCTACCCTGCTAAGATGAACCACAGGCCCTGCTAAGATGAACCCCAATCCTGCTAAGATGAACCCCCTACCCTGCTAAGATGAACCCCAGGCCCTGCTAAGATGAACCCACAATCCTGCTAAGATGAACCCCGGCCCTGCTATGATGAACTCCGGCCCTGCTAAGATGAACCCCAACCCTGCCAGGATGAACCCCTACCCTGCTAAGATAAACCCCAGGCCCTGCTAAGATGAACCCCCAACCCTGCTAAGATAAACCCCAGCCCTGTGAAGACACCCATGCCCTGCTAAGATGAACCCCCAACCCTGCTAAGATGAACCCCTACCCTGCTAAGATGAACCCCAGGCCCTGCTAAGATGAACCCCAATCCTGCTAAGATGAACCCCCGGCCCTGCTATGATGAACCCCTGGCCCTGCTAAGATGAACCCCGGCCCTGCTAAGATGAACCCCCGCCCTGCTAAGATGAACCCCACCCTTTAAGATGAACCCCAGCCCTGCCAAGATGAACCCCAACCCTGCTAAGATAAACCCCCAGCCTGCGAAGATGAACCCCCAACCCTGCTAAGATGACCCCAACCCTGCTAAGATGAACCCCCAGCCCTGTGAAGATGAACCCCAGGCCCTGCTAAGATGAACCCCAACCCTGCTAAGATGAACCCCCAACCCTGCTAAGATGAACCCCAGCCCTGTGAAGATGAACCCCAGGCCCTGCTAAGATGAACCCCAGGCCCTGCTAAGATGAACCCCCAACCCTGCTAAGATGAACCCCAGCCCTGTGAAGATGAACCCCAGGCCCTGCTAAGATGAACCCCCAACCCTGCTAAGATGAACCCCCAACCCTGCTAAGATGAACCCCGCCCTGTGAAGATGAACCCCAGGCCCTGCTAAGATGAACCCCAGGCACTGCTAAGATGAACCCCGGCACTGCTAAGATGAACCCCAGCCCTGTAAGAATAACCCCCCTACCCTGCTAAGATGAACCCAGGCCCTGCTAAGAGAACCCCCACCCTTGAAGATGAACCCCAGCCCTGCTAAGATGAACCCCAGCCCTGTGAAGATGAACCCCAGGCCCTCCTAAGATGAACCCCAGGCCTCCGAAGATGAACCTCCAACCCTGCCAAGATGAACCCCTACCCTGCTAAGATGAACCCCCAGCCCTGTGAATGAACCCAGGCCCTCCTAAGTAACCCCAACCCTGCCAAGATGAACCCCTACCCTGCTAAGATAAACCCCAGGCCCTGCTAAGATGAACCCCAACCCTGCTAAGATGAACCCCAGCCCTGTGAAGATGAACCCAGGCCCTGCTAAGATGAACCCCCACCCTGTGAAGATGAACCCCAGGCCCTCCTAAGATGAACCCAGGCCCTCCGAAGATGAACCTCCAACCCTGCAAGATGAACCCTACCCGCTAAGATGAACCCCAGGCCTCCTAAGATGAACCCCCAACCCTGCCAAGATGAACCCCTACCCTGCTAAGATAAACCCCAGGCCCTGCTAAGATGAACCCCCAACCCTGCTAAGATGAACCCCCAGCCCTGTGAAGATGAACCCCCAACTCTGCTAAGATGAACCCCAACCCTGTTAAGATGAACCCCAACCCTGCTAGATGAACCCCCAACCCTGCTAAGATGAACCCCAGCCCTGTTAAGATGAACCTCTGGCCCTGTTTGTCCTGTACAACTCATGCCCGTCAAACATCCCAGGGCTGATTTCATCGTTCAAAATCACATACCATAGTTTGGCGATCAGCTTTCTGTATTGTGTACCCTGTAATCTCAGAGTTTCCATCATCCTGAGGAATCATCCATTTCAAAGACACGTTGAATCCCCAAACCTCAATGACCTTAACGGTCATGGGAGGTCCTGGTTTCTCTGAAGGAGGACAATAAACAAGAAGGGGAGAACATAGTTTGTTTCCTACCTCCAACGTGTCATCTTTGTTTTCTGAGCTCTGCGAGACCAAACTACTTTTGTGACTCATGTCAGAATGTAAAAAGGCCAAACGAACCTACAACCCGAATCTTTATGTTTGCTTGGTCGTCCAAGTGGTCGATCTCCAGCTTGAGGTTGTAAACACCGGAGTCGGAGCGCTCGGCGTGGCGGATGAACAAGATGGTGTCTGTGGCGCTGTTGCAGATGCTTACTCGTTCCATGTCCAGTGGCTTCTCATCCTTTTGCCAGGTCACCTTGGGCCTCGGCTTTCCCTGAGAAGAGAAATAAATTGCCATGATGAGGTTCAGATAGAGTTGGAAAGGTGATTTTGAGATTAAGGGATCGAGACAATTGTGAAGTGATGAATTAGAAAAACAAGAAAGTACAAGTATGAGGAACGACGATGAAGTGAGGTTGGATTTTCAGAGTTGAGTGTCCTTGGAGTGAGATCGATGTGACGACGAGACAGTTAGGGTAGGATGGGACAATTTACCTGGAAGGGAATTGCCTGATTGATCGTTTCCCCAACTTGACGGATGTACGTGTGCCGTAGATGCCTGGGCAGTCGGATGCGAGGCTTTTCTATCAGGAGGAAACAACCAAATCGAGATAGATGAGCTTACAAAGACTTAAATGAAGACCATTCTGTGGTTGAAATGTCAGATCCGAGTTTAGTTATTGTCATGATATTGCTCACGAGTCCACGATGCCGAGCTGTATTCAGTGGTATGAATGATTCACTACACATCATTACTCTTTTTCATAGAATATATAATAATTATAGAGAAAGGGACCTCTTTGATGACACATTTATGTCTTCATAATAGGTGGCTCTCTTAGGATGTACAATACTATCATTATCTAATACAATTATATACAGTAAACCCTCCAATATTGCGGGTTCTAATATCGCGGTTTTTGAGCTGAGATGAACCATCGTTTGTGTCCCGTGCGTGAACGATTACCTTCCATTACGCCTGTGTTGTTTCTCGTGCACCGTTTTTAATGATCCCAAATGTGAAGCGATGCACAAAGTTAGTTGTACCAAAAAGCAGAGAAAGGTTATGAGACGGGCGAAAATATCGAGTTGGTAGATCGGTTGGTTCGAGGAGAAAATGCGGCATCTGTACGGTCCGCCATTACAGGGTCAATGATTGTAAGTAGAACCTTCCTCATTGTACTCTTCCTCATTCCCAAACCTTCATTATCCTTCAAACCTTCATCATCCTTCAAACTCGTTCCCAAACATTCATTTTCCAACTCCGTATTTGAACCTTATTACCAACCACTGAATTTCCGACACCCGGATTTGAACCCCCGTTCTCAAACACACATTCTCACGCACAGCTCATGAAACAAATGGAGGTGAGGGGATTTATAACGGAACAGATTTTTAACACTGACGAGACGGGATTATTCTGGAAGTCGACGTCACCTTGTACCTTGGTCCCCAAGCAGGGAAGATCGTGTTCAAGGTAAGGTGATTTAAGGATCCTGTTACCCTCTACATTGTGGGTTGTGGAAATGCTGCAGATGCCTTCATCAGAAACCTAATGTTGATTTTCTGTTCACTGAATCACCTTCCATGATCACCCCTTCCCGCTCACCCCTTCCACCGCTCGCCCCTTCCCCGCTCACCCCTTCCCGCGCTCACCCCTTCCCCGCTCACCCCTTCCCCGCTCACCCCTTCCCCCCCACTCCACTCCACCCTCCCCTCTCTAATAGCATCATCCTGAGCGAATCTTGTGGTTTATATTTACGGCAGAGTACAGTACGAGTACGTCATATGTTTACCATCACCCAGCTCGCTGTGTTGTAATAAATTTAAAAGGTAAAAGTCGTGTTTTTGTTTAACTTGCACTGTATTTATTGTATTTACATGTTTATTTCAGTGTTAACATGCTTTATATAGATATTTACATGTTTACTTCAATAGTAATGTCTTTATGGCTGCTGTCGATCTTCCTCGATTCTTCTCGAAGTCCAGGAACCAAACCCCCCTCTTCCCATTGGCTCTTGGTTTTCATGATTGCGGTTTCAACGATCACGGAATTTTCCAGGAACCTAACCCTCACCCCCCCCCCCCCCCCGCGCGATATTGGAGGATTTCCTGTACATTGGATTGTTTTGTCATAGTGTGCCAACATTGAATATATTTGAAATTTTAATTTTAAATAGCAGCCTTTGTCATTGGCATCGATTACTCACTTTTTAGACTTTTTCCACAAAAAGGTGAAAATAACATTCTGAATACCCTGAAGGTCACTATGAACATTCATCTGTGATGTAATCAAAATATGAAGGTTCTGGAGATATTACTTTCGGGTAGTGTGTTTTGTGTGGTGTTTGCGCACTGGTGTGTTCCATAATTAATCATCGACATAACTAGAACTGCTACTTTATAACTGCTGGCAGTGATAACCAGGTACCAAAACGTCCCACTTTGATCAGACACTTAACCCTGACCCATGACGTTTATTACAATTCAATTGAATTCAGAATGCGATGAAACAAATTCAATTCAAAACAAATGGAGACCAAATACTGTAGGTAAAGGACTACATTGGAGTAATCAGAAGGAATCTGAACAAGAAAAAAGCAAAGATGAAGTCATCAGGAAGAACCTGGATAGGATTCCGGTTTCAGCTGCTACGACTCAACCATCAAACCCATCCAGATGCAGCCAAGTGAGCCTTATTCAAAAAAAAAAACCCAAAACATCTGAAAAAAAAGCTGCCACACACACATGACCTATGACATCATAATTAGCAATAAGACATTCTACCTGAGTAGCCGCTCATATAGTGAAAAATTTGTGTCAATCCGACAAGCAGTGGCAGAGAAAAACCGGACACAAGTTCTGTGCGGACAAACAAACAAACAAACAAATAAACCAATGTCACCCTTAGGGTGACCCGTATCTTGCCAAAAGGGGACCACGTGTGACTTCGTTAAGGTCACACTGAGGTGAACAGAGCTGCTATCCACCAGGAGCGACTCCTTGAGGAATATCTGCCTACGAGAGATTCCGATGAGAATCGTTCTACAGAGTAACCATGAAAAATATGCGTTTGCCTCATAACGTCACACAAATGACGTCATAATGTCTCAAGCTTGACATATCTAGAAAGCACTCATCGAGGTGTTCAATTTGAGGTACTACACGACATGGTTCCTAAAACTTGAAAATTTGACCTTGGGGTCAAATATGTTTGACCTTAGGCGTTAACCATGAAGGTCAAGGCCAATCGCCACCAAAAATTAATCAGCTGAGCGCCAGACCATGAACTATATTCCCAGAAGTTTGAAGACGATCCGATCAAAATTACTCAAAAAATAAGGGTTTCGTTGACTCCCCTGATTTGCGACAAAGTGACCTTGACCTTTGACCTTGACCTTAAAATTTTATGCGCTGAAAGGGACCTCTATAGGCTCTGATATGCGAAGTTACAAAAATTTCCAATGATAACTGTGCTCTGCAGAGTGATTTATACGTGATTACAGACAAAAAAAAAACATATGAAGGTCAAGGCCAATCGCCACCAAAAATTAATCAGCTGAGCGCCAGACCATGAACTATATTCCCATGAAGTTTGAAGACGATCCGATCAAAATTACTCAAAAAATAAGGGTTTCGTTGACTCCCCTGATTTGCGACAAAGTGACCTTGACCTTTGACCTTGACCTTCAAAATTGTATGCGCTGAAAGGGACCTCTATAGGCCTCTGATATGCGAAGTTACAAAAATTTCCAATGATAACTGTGCTCTGCAGAATTTTTTATACGTGATTACAGACAAACAAAAAAAAAAAAATAATAAAAATACATACAAGCTGACTAACATATCTTGCAAAAACTTCGTTTTGGCAAGATAATGAAAAATCACTCGTAGAGCGACACTTGGCAAAACAGAACAAAGTGAATGGCACTCGGTAGAGCGCATACCTCCGCCAGGTTGAACAGTTTACGTTTTGTATCCCGCGATGGGGTGGATCTGAACCAAAATGGAATCCGCTTGTTCTTGTCACCTAACCAACTCATCTACCTAGTTTTGTAACAACTCATCTACAACTTTTTGACATATCATGATATACTTATATCGTTTTTGGCCCTATCTCTTAATTTTAGAAATTAGGCATATATTGACCTTTTTACCTGAAAAATAATTGGTGGTTGAATTAATTGACCTGATATGCAAATCCTGTTCAAATTTCAAGTCGATCCGATGAAAATTGAGGATTTTAGAAATTGCACATAAGTTGTTGACCTTTGGCCTATGTTGACCTTTTGGCATACGTTGACCTCAAAAATAATTGGTGCATGTATTCAGGGAACTAAAATGAAAATCCTGTTCAAATGTCAAGTCAATTGGATAAAAATTGACAATTCTAGAAATTTCATCCTATGTTGACCTCAAAAATAGATGGTTGAATTCAGTGACCTGATATGCAAATGCTCTTC
The DNA here is from genome assembly GCA_035128595.1 of Eptatretus atami. NCBI lineage: Eukaryota > Metazoa > Chordata > Myxini > Myxiniformes > Myxinidae > Eptatretus > Eptatretus atami. The sequence goes on from CM068968.1 coordinate 56,399,418, forward strand.
ATATTCCAAGTCAATCGAATGAAAATTGAGGATTTTAGAAATTCGACCTATTTTGACCTTTTGGCCTAAGTTGACCTGAAAGATAGTTGGTAGTTTAATTCTGTGACATGATATGCAAATCCTCTTCAAATTTGAAGTCAATCAGATGAAAATTGAAGAGTTTAAAAATTTGAAAAAAGTTGTTGACCTTTGATGACCTTTTGACCTCAAATAAGTAGGATTCTGTCGGACCACCAACTCCACCATTTGGTGAAGTTTCATGAAGATCGGTTTAAAATTGTGACCTGCAGGCGATTCAAGGTGAGCGGACAGACAAACAGACCCAAATGCAACGCCCTCTCCTCTGGCGAGGGTAACAAGTTTGTACAAAAACGAACTACGAGGCGGAAGTCGATGACACGCCGTCGTAATTCCCCACACTTATCACTTAAAGCAAAACTGAAATATGGCAAAAAGTTCCAACAGCAATGACCTAATGTCAAATTTTGAGTTTAAAATATCTTGTTTTGACCCCTGTGACCTTAAGTCCCCTGGGGCATGAACCAGGCATCAAATCCCCCCCCCCCCCAAAAAAAATCGTTGATTGCAAATACAAAGTTTAGTTTTAAAATGTGCCTGGAATTGTATTTTTTGGTATTTGACCTTTTGACCCCATCCCAGGGCACCAGGGGGCGGGGCCAAAATGATCCTGCTCTTGCACATTCTTGCCATGTGGTGATCATAAACCACCAAGTTTGGTGCACAATCGTTTCGGAGGAGATAGCGTGACGGATGGACGGACGGACGGACAGACAGACAGACATACAGACATACAGACGGAGCCAATTACAAAACTGTGTTTCATTGACTGTGTAGACAGACAGACAGACACAGAGCCGATGACAAAATTACCCCCAATGTTTTTTTAAAGTGCGGGATAAACATGAGTTGTCGTTGACCGTGCAAATCCATTTCAATCTTTACTCACCCACAATTTCTCGAACGAGCACGGGCTGTCCCATGGTGGCTGGTGGGCTGAGTCCGGCAGCATTGATCGCCCTGACTCGGAAAATGAGTTTTTCACCAGTTGGCAGGTCCTTGACACGCAGGGAAGTTCGGGCAACTGGTTCCTTATTTACTGCGATCCACTCGGTGTCTATGAGGTCGAGGACAGAATGACAACAATCCACATTCTCTCCAATCCTCAGTCCTCCTCATAATTACTCGAGTACTAAGGAAGCTTGTGCGGTGTGAAATGTAGTCTGTGCGTTATAATTAGGGCATTGTATACATAGCATTTGTGTTACATACATACGATGCAGTCCTGTCAAGTTGCATTTCACCCTTTGGGTACCATATTTAAACAACATTTCAACAAAACAGGTGACTGTCTGCATCACAAGGTATTGTTCAATGTGTCCGATCCAAAAATCGAAGCAAGGAACCCACCTCCTTCACGACAATACTCGATCAGGTAACCATCGACACCACCTGCTCCAATCTTCTCTGGTTGCCTCCACTTCAGTGTCACAGACGTGTCCGTCACATCATCAACGCCGAGGTGAGTGGGTTCGCTTGTGGGGGCTACGGTGATAAAATGTTTAGAATAAATCATCATCACACCATTTGAAAGCCTTTATCCCTGAGCAAGGGTCAGCTTTTTTGCAGGCTCCAATCAAGGTACCCTTTCTTGTGGCAATGTTTTTTTTTACAGCCGGATGCCCTTCCTGACACCAACCCTTTAGTCACCTTCGACCCTGCAGGGATAATTACCAGTACACTGGTGCTCATTTTGCCGACCTTCGGAAGGATGACAGGCTGAGTCAACCCCCTGATACTAACTCAGCGGCCAGCGGGGCTCGAACTCAGGACCTCAAGGATCCCAAGCCACCGCTTTAACCACTGAGCCACACCGGGCTCATAAAATGTTTAGAATAAATGAAGATGGTGAAATTGGCAAGAAAGATGAGAGAGATGATGATTGGTTGAAAAGACTCTACAAGACAATGTTTATCGACAGGTTGTGGAAACATTTACAAACTGCATGGCTATGAATTCTCACCCAGTGGGATGAAAGGCTTCGATGCTGGTCCGTGGATGGACATTCCAATTTCATTGACTGCGTAGACCCTGATTTCGTATGCGATGCCCTCAATCATCTTCTTGCATTCAAAACACGTTTCTTGGATCAAATTGTGACTTAACTTTATCCATCGATGACTTTTCATTTTCTTCCTTTCCAAGATGTATCCTACAGAGAAGTTTTATCAGATATTGTGAGCTTGTAAAAATTCATGAAACACACATAGGGAATTAGGTAGTAAGAAAGAGGTAGGGATAAATACCTGTAATAGGCATTCCTCCATCATAGTTAGGAGCTTCCCAGGAGACTGTGCAGCAGTCTTCTCCCAATTCACTGATCTGTGGGCTCTTTGGAGGATCAGGGACATCTGTCAACATCACAGGAGAATCCGATGGATGAGGACAGGCAGTGACAACAATTCGCCTCAAATCTTTCCTTTTCATGAAATGCCTGATTTATAGTTTACCTTTTTTTAACATGAACTCCTCTTACTGATTGTTCTTAAATCAAAGTTCCATTTGTTTCACCCTTAATTGTCATCAACTTACCAACAACCTTAATGAAGAGTGTAGCGTTGTCTTCTCCAGATGGGTTCTGTACACAGATTTTGTAGGTAGCTTCATCATCTCTCTCTGCTCCCTCAATGGTCAATGCAGAGCTATCTTTTTGGTTTTCCAGGAACACTCGACCTTCTGTGTCACCCAGTACCTGCAACCAGCACCCAATCCTGAGTGACCACTAACCAGCATGCAATCAGCAACAAGCACCCAGCATGCAATCGGTTACAAGCACACAATATATATATATATAT
>CM068968.1:56407171-56421066 GCA_035128595.1 Eptatretus atami
TGGTTGATCAGTGCCCCAGGTGAGATACCCTTCTCGTCTTGGGGGATTTCAATGCATCGCCTGGAACTGATAGTGATGGTGATGAGATATGTGTTGGTCCCCATGGGTCTGGAACCATGGACCAGAATTGCACCAAGTTTCTTGACTTTGCAAGAAGTTGTGGACTTAGGGTGGCCGGTTCATGGTTTCAGCACCCACAGGCTCATCGGTGGACTTGATATTCCAACAGGCTGAGTCAACAGGATGAGTGGGGATTTGGGGGTTGGTCTGGGTGCTGTGGGGAATCCTCAAGAGTTGTGGAGTGCCTTCAAGACTACCAACCTTGATGCTGCCCGTGGATGTCTTGGAACCCACCATCAGGCAAAGAGGAGCTTTGTCTCCAAAGGGACACTGAATACCATTGACAAGAGTCGCAGGGCCAGGCTTAATGGCAGAGGTGAGCTGTTCAAGGAGCTGAGGCGTAAAACTACGTGTGCTGAGGGAAGACAAAGAGGCCTATGTGTGAGGAATCTGTGAAGGGGTGGAGCATCACCTGTGGATGAGTAGTTCTAATCCTGCTTACAGAGGAATTTGTACATTGCATTTCTCCAAGCTCATCCCTCGGTGTGCTGCTGTATGAGCAGAGGGTGGTGGACTCTTGATAGAGGAATCTGAAGTGAAGGCCCGCTGGGCTGGTTACTTTGAGCGGCTGTACCAGGCTGATCCACCAGCTGCTGAGTTGAACGTCAGGGATATAACTATCCCCATTGTTGACCCTCCAATCAACTGTGAACTGCCTTCATTTGTGGAAACACAGGCTGCGGTGAAACAGTTGAACGGGAGTAAACCCCAGGGATCTGTGGCATCCATGCTGAACTTTTCAAGGCTGTTGGAAATGCTATACTCATGTCGTTGCATACAGTTATGTGCTCTGTTTGGAGCACAGGCATCATACCAACTGACTGTAAAGGTGCCTCATTGCCCTTCTCTGGAAAAAGAAGGGTGATCTCCAGGACTGCAACAACTACCGAGGGGTGACGCTGCCCTCATTGCCAGACAAGGTATTTGCTCAGTTAATTCTTCAGAGGGTTTGCCACCATCTACTTGAGCACCAGTGCCCGGAGCAGTCAGGCTTTACACCAAAGAGGTCAATGATTGACCGGATCCTTGCTCTTCGAGTCCTCACCAAATACAGACGAGAGTTTTGGCAGTTCGGGTTAGGCAGCCTGTGTTGATCTCTGCAAAGCATTCGATTCATTGAATCGGAATGTCCTCTGGAGGATTCTCAGTCTTTGCGGGGTGCCACCAGAGTTGATCGATCTGATTTCTGAACTATAATCTGGTAAAGAGAGTGCTGTGAGGTGTGGTGGTTCCATCTCCGACTTATTTACAATTGTTACTGGAGTTCATCAGGGGGTGTGTACTGGCCCCCACACTCTTCAACATTTGGGTGGACTGGATTTTTGAGAAGATGTCAGACAGCTCAAGCTGCGGTGCATCGTTTGGGAATATCAAGATCTCTGATCTTGATTTCGCAGGTGATGCAGTCATCTTTGCGGAAACACTGGATGTTCTTGTAGGGGCCCTCGAGGCACTGAATGAGGAATCAGAGCCACTGGAACTGCAGGTTTCCTGGGTCAAAACAAAAATCCCGGCCTTCATTGACACATTGGATGCTGCCGTCTTGTCTGTCCCTGTTTGTGGTGAGGATGTTGAGGTCATGGAGATATTCACTTACCTTGGCAGTGATTCATGTCTCCACAGGTTGTGAGCCGGAGTTTAACAGACGTCTGGTTGGGGCCTGGGGAGTCATGGATTCACTGGATCATGGGGTGCGGCACTGTCAGTACCTATGCAGAAGGATGAAAGTCCGAGTCATCAGGTCCTTGGTGCTTCCAGTCTTGCTCTACGGATGTGAGACTTTGGCTCTGACAAAGAATCTGAGACAAAGACTTAACTCCTTCGATATCAGGTCTCTTCGGAGAATCCTTGGCTGTCACTGGTCAGAATTTTTGTCCATTGAGCAGTTGCTGAGAGAGACTCAAATGGGATTTGTTTCCTGGATAGTCCGTGAGCATCAGCTGCTGCAGTATGGACATGTGGCTCAATTTCCTGACGCTGATCCAGCTCACTAGATTCCTTCAGCGAAGGAGCCTCATGAGTGGAGAAGGCCAATGGGATGACCACGTGTCTTGTGGTTGCAGCAGGTTGATCGACATCTCAAGGAGATGGGGATGGGCCTGGGGGATGGCCAGACGGAGGCCCCTGGAATAAGGACGGAAAGTGGACGCAGCGACACGTTGCTCTACCGCATGCTCCCATACCTAACCTAATAATAACTAGAAAAGCACTCGGTAGAGTGCACACCTCCACCATGTAATGCCTGATCCACGAAAACATATCGGGCCCAATACATTTTTTGAAATATCTTGCTATAGAGTACTATATCGTTTTTGGCTCCATCTCTCAATGGTGAAGAATCACTTTAAAAAATAAATAATTATCGTATCCAGATCCTGATCCGAATATTCACCAAAATTGAATTAATTCTTCCTTGCTACACACCCAACCTGTCCACCAAGTTTTGTCCGAATTCGCCCTTAACTTTTTCAGATATCGTGCTATATATCGGTTTAGCCCTGCCTCTGAATGGTGAATATAATCACTTTAAACAGCTTGGTTTCATCACATTCACCCTGCCTTTCTAATTTAACCCAATATTCTCGAAGATGTTCGGGAGGGGGGCGTCTGATGCGCTCAGATCGACGTCATGGTGGCTGTGCATCTGATGACGAGGGGTCATTTGCACGGGTGTCCTCAGCTGAAGACGCATGAGCAGGGATCTCGGTGTTCTCTGGCATCAGAGAATCCTAGAGTGTCACCTCACCAGTGTGCTGTTATTCTATAGGTATGCTATTATCTGTCCCCACATGAGGTTTGTCACTGATGATGGAGGTCATTTAAAAAAATCCATGTCTATCCTCTCAAAGGCCAATGTAGCTTCGATCAGTTTACTCGAGATAGCCTGACAGATTCTCGGTTGAATTCAGTGCAAACCGGGCAAGAAACACTCATCCTTTCAATATCTTCGATGGAAAAGGATCTATTTGGACAGCGGACAAAGTGGGCCATCCTTGTTACACCGGGATGGCATAATGAGTTAAGGAGATCTTGAAAGGTTTTACAACTAACAGCTGAACAGCAGATCTGTGAAACAGTGTCAGCAGCAGCAGCATCTTGTTTCTCCAGGCGATAAATGACGTCATAGCTGCAGTATGAAAGCTCGATCTGCCACCTCGTTATCTTCTCACTCTTGATTTTCCCAACTTGCTTGTTATCGAACGTGAATGCAAGGGATCTTCGAATTCGTGTTCATGTTTATGTTTCAGGTATCACTTTGATTGAGTGAATTAAATTGTTGTCGGATAGAAACAAGCCGACTTCAATAAGGAATTAATTCACTCAATCAAAGTGATACCTGAAACATAAACATGAACATAAACAAGTTGAGGTACATTCAAAGTACACCACCCCCATTCCAAATAAATAAATAACAAATCCTCCGACGCGCGACGTTGCCAGGGTGCCTTCAGCACCCGGCGATGCCGTCGTGCAGCACATGGAGACGGAATTGGGAGGGAGCAGTGTACAATAATTGATTAATCGATTAATTGCATGATTAAATTTAAATAAATAATAATCGCCAAAAAAATTAATTTCTTCATCAATTGGCTAATTGTATACCAAAACCATCCATCCATTGGGACCATACTCTGTGCAGAGCGTTGGTGCTGCCTTCGCAGTCTCCTTGGCTATTGGGCACAATCCTGGACGGGTCGCCACTCCCACACAGGATACCAGCAAGCTGGCACTCATTTTGCCGACCTCAGAAGGACGACAGGTAGAGTTAACCCCACCTGGTATTAATTCAACAGCAAAGAGGGATTTGAACTCAGGATCCTAGGATCCCGAACCTACCACACTCACCATTAAGCCAACACCAGACATATATATACCAAAACCATCACTTTTTAATCTGGATTTGTAACTTTTTTTAAATTAAGTAATTCACCAAAAAATGAATTATTAATTGACTAATCAATAAATCAAAAAGTACTCTTTTTTATCCAAATCACTTGTTCACCGTCATGTCCAAACATCAGCTTCCAAGCTCAAAAGGTGCCTGAGATATTGCCAGGATGAGAAAGAAAATAAAGGAATTAATAAAATCGATAATAATTAAGTAATTAATCAATTAATTGATTGATCAAAAAAATTCAAAATACCGTTTTTACGAAAGTACATCTTCACTTTTGTCCCTAAATTTCAGCTTCCTAGCTTAAAGGATGGCTGAGATATCGCCTGGAAAAACAAACAAACAAACAACCAAACGGAGTAAAAACTGAGTACTCCCTTTGGCACCAGGTGATGACGTCATGCATCACCTGGATATAGAAATGGGAAGGAGTGGTGTGCGACAATCCTAATAAGGTAGCAAACGGTACATTAACACTCAATCTTTAGTATTCACATTGAATTTCATCACAGATATCTAATAAATAAGATTCATCGGATGTCTGTCTGTCTGTCTGTGTGTTTTTTGCAAAGACCGCTGGGCCGACAACCACCAAATTTGGCACCCAGACCAGGTTCACTCTCCGACTCTCTGGAAAATCCTCTTTATCTCTTTGCTGATGACTCCACCCTCTGACGTACCATCTGTCATCCCTCAGACAGGCAAGCAGCAGCTTCTTCGCTCACTGCAGATCTGGATTAAATCACAAACTGGTCCAACAGGTGGAACATGTCGTTCAATCCTGACAAATCTCACTCTCACTATGTCTCTCTCTCTCTCTCTCTAAAGGACCGTCTGGAACCCCCCCCCCACCCAATCTACTTTCTCAACAATCCTCTGGATGAATTCCTTTCTTTCAAACTTCTGGGTCTCACAATCTGCCATGATCTTTCCTGGAAAAGGCACATTTCCAACCTGACCTTCAAAGCCAGTCGCCAACTGGGTATCCTCCGTCGTGCAAAGTCCTTGCTCAGCCCACCTGAGCTCCTGACCACGTACAAAGCTTTCGTCCGCAGCCTGATGGAGTACTGCTCTCCCTCTGGGCTGGTGCTCCTGCCTCTCACCTTCACGCTGTGGAAAAAACCAAGGCATTTCGGATCATTGGTATCTCCACGATGAGGCTGAGTCTTTGGGCCTCTCACTCTCTCACCACAGGCAGGTCGGTGAACTTTTTGTCTTCTACTGTTCCTCTCCGGTCTTGCCCCCCCCACCCATATTTAACGGGGCGCTCAAGATCCGCCAGCAACACCTTTTGGTAAAACTACCAAAATCACGAATCACTGCTCACCTTCACTCTTTCATTCCTCTTTTTTTTACACTTTGGAACAAACTCCACACTCTCTTCAATCCCACTCTTCCCTCCAGGTCTTCAAAACAGTTGTTCACCACCATCTCTTATATTCCCCCATCCAAAACCATGATCTTTTCTACCCCCGTTAATCCACCCCAAACACACCTTCAAATTCCCTGCTTTCCTTCCTGAAAGTTCCCTGTCGTGTAACGTCCTGAAAGTCCCTGTGGTGTCCATCTTGTTTACCCTGTGTACCTCACCCCATCCCTCTCCCTTCCACAGATATCATGTCTCTGTTCCCCACTGTTTTGTCCTTCCCTCTCCTGCCCATCATGTCTCCTGCCCCCCCCCCCTATTGATGTGCATTCTGTGTGTTAGCTCTCATACGAGCCTCGGCAATGCATACAAAAAACAGTCCAACCCGGGGGTTGTCCTAAGTGTATTTCCATCCACAACCTCAGCCTTTAAAGACCCCAAAAAACCTTAAGACCTTTTTTTACATGCTTGAGAGATTAGAATACATGTTCGAGAGAAGACTTTCTACATGCTTGGGAGATAAGACCCCTTAAGACCCCAAAGACCCATAAGATCCTTAAGACGATTGAATTCCCCGAACATAATTAAGACACTTTAAAACCCCAAATACCCCAAAGACTCTTTGGACCCCAAAGACGGTTAAGATCCCTAAGACTCTTGAAGACACCTAAAGCTCCGAAGACCCTTAAGTCTTTTGAAGACCCTTAAGACCCCCAAATACCCTTTAAGACCTTAAAGACATTTAAGACCCTTAAGACCCCTTTACCCACTGGTGTTCCCTTAACACCCATTTACCACCTGGTGTTCTGGCTCTCCTGCCCGCAACACAGTTTTTTCAGCTACCAATTCTCAGCATCTGACATCCATCACCAAATCACTACCCGGTAACCAGAACACTGCACTTAGCGGTGAACAGTTCACACGACAAAGATGTCAATTTCTGACATTGTATGTTGCCTCCTTTGCTATGTTCCTCTCCTACCTGCTCACCCTTGGACCAGATGACCGTCGGTGGTGGTTCTCCAGTAATGGGTACATTTAGGCGAAGTTTGTTTCCTGCCACCACAGTGATGCTGTTTTCATTCTGCTTCCCATGACAATCCAAATGTATCTTTGGAGGCTCTGCAAGCATTTCATTGTAATATTTAAACAGTGCACACAGCCAAGTCTCTATAAGGAGGAGAGATAATTAAAGTGTGGATAATCGACTGAACACACAAACACACAGACAGAGGACCAAGAAACTCGGCAATGTGTAAAACACAGGATGATTCTTCTCGAACTTGGACATGATGCACATTCTATCCATCCATCCATTGGGACTATACTCTGTGCAGAGCATTGGTGCTGCCTAAGCAGTCTCCTTGGCTATTGGGTACAATCCTGGACGGGTCGCTACTCCGACACAGGATACCAGCAAGCTGGCACTCATTTTGCCGACCTCAGGAGGGTGACAGGCAGAGTCAACCCCACCTGGTATTAATTCAACAGCCGAGCAGGATTTAAACTCAGGATCCTAGGATCCCAAGCCCACCACCCGAACCATTAAGCCAACACCAGGCATGTGATGCATATTAAAGGTATAAAATGAACTTATGGTTAACTTAGATGTAAAAATGTGAAGGTTACATTACATCGGATAACCTTGTGAATGTGCCGAAGGCTGCTTGAAGGTAAGTTATCAAAGTGGTCCACACGCAGACCCACACACCGACTGACCGACTCTACTTGCTCACACATCGGTTACAATACCTCCTGCCGTCCCTTCAAGAACAAGCTAGGGTAACAACAAGGATGTGTGTCCTGATAGTTCACATATTAATTGATAAGTAATGGTGGTTCTCCAGTTAACTTTTACCAAATACAGTACAAACACCATTACCACGACATGCGTGCATGTGCGAACGTATTGTTAGCCTCGTGTTCCCGAAGGAATATGAAATGTTATTGTCAGTACTAACAGTGATGTGTGTCAGTCAGTGAGTTTGCACTGGTTCTCGGATCTACTGTAATATATATATATATATACTCCGGTGAGGCTCTGCATTGTTAAATGACTATCTTGCTAAATGATGCTCCCCCTGTAGGATAGGTGGAGGGTTATAACAGTTGTTGGGATTGTAAATTAGTGCCGACAGTTTTTAATCATACCCCAGAGTTTATTAGACCGCTAGACTGGAGGAGTCAACCACCATTTATGTTTTTTAGCCCCCACTGGACTAGTCTCAAACGGGTGGGGGGGGGGGGGGGGGGGGGTTCTAGATTTGGTCTCGATTTTCGTGTCAGTGTGTGCGTGCGTCCGTAACCATATCTCGGACATGTATGGATCAATTATATTCGTACTTGGCACAACGACAACAAATGATGGCATAATATGCACATCATATCGTTTTTGGATGCGATCAAAGATGGCCGACCGGCGGCCATTTAAACCGTTAAAAAACCTGATGTTGAACACGTCCTCAACCATTTTTCCGACATGCATGGTCTGATTGTGTTCAAACTTGGCAGACAGATAATGAATGACAGCGTACGGATGCACGTCATTTGTTTTCGAGATCAGATCCGCGATGGCCGACTGGTGGCCATTTTGTTACTTAAATGTGTCCCCAACCATTTCTCAGACATGCATGGTCCGATTTTGTTCAACCATGGCACAAGCACAGTACATGATGGCATACATGTGCAACTCACTTTATTTTGTGATCTAATCAAAGATGGCCGACTGGTAGACCAACACCACCAACACCACCAACACCGACAGCAAAAGCAACATTCATGAGTCTAGGAAATGAGGCAGCCAACTCGTGGGTATTTTTATGTGATATATTTTCAGATCATCTGGCTGGTTGATGGTAATCACTGAACAAGGTAACATGGCACCATCAATATGTCTCACACGTCCATGTTGAAAGAAACCGAGCCCGGTTATAAACCGCAAGAAGTAAACATGTCGTGACATCATTAGATCTGTGCGTCCAAAAGGAGGCCTTGGTTGAGTTACGAAAACCTTTACCTGCAATAAATATCATCAAAATGATGTTATGTAACTTTAATTAAGGTATTGTAAAGAGTTTTCTGATAATGTGTTATTCCCTACACTCTTCTAACTTAATTTTTAATGTCCACCAACTAATGCTGGTAGATGGGCCACCACCTGTTTCACATCCATCCAAGGGAAGGCACGCACATTGATGAATCACCTGCCTGTGAAACAACTGGATGAGAGTTTATAGTTGTGTCGGGATTCAAACCCAGGCCAGACAGCTTCGAGGTGAGTGTGTTTCCTCCCGTTATATAAGGCTATTTTCTGACATGCTTGTGTAATTAGTTGATTTTGTGGAAAATTTCATACCTTGTTTCGGAACGTATTCAATTTTCACCTCTGTATAGGAACAAAAATAGAGATGTACATGAATGAATGAATGAAAAAAGAACGAGTTATTATTATTCCTCACCATAGCTCACGCATCTGATAAAGTCAAATGGAATAAGGTGGACTTGTTGAAGGCAAGGTTGGGTGATGATTCCAGGGGACATTGTATAAGTGCACATACAGTGATATACACACAGGGTTTATGAAATGGGGAACTGATAGCCAACCAAGAGGCAGATGGACAGACGGTGATTACCCAGCATGTTGAGCTTGGCAGACAGTGAGAAGGCATAACCGTCTGGGATGAACGTGTAGTCCCCCTCGTCTTCAGGCCGCACCTTCTCGATCACCAGCTTGTGAATTCTACTCGGAGAACGCAAGCCAGTTATGCTTGGTTATCGAAGATCATGTGTACATTTTCCGCTTTATTTCATCGATGGTATTTCCATGTGTAGCCAATAATTACATGGTGCTGGACAAGTAGCCCACTTATGATGTGATTTCATTCACAATTATTAGAACACGTGTACAATACATTGCGTGCATCCTCATCAATAATTCATTCCAAAATTGACAATTACACCATTCCAGACAAAGTGAACATTTCCATTGCAGGAGCTGATCAGCGAGGATGAGTACAAACAATTGCCTTAAGAACGGCACTTGGGAGAGCGTATACATACCTCCGCCAAGCTGAACAGTTTTTGGTTTCTATTCCGCTGATTGGTCCATCATGGCTGTGTCATTATAAACATTGTTTTGACCCATTTGTTCAGCATTTTAACATCGTTACTTTAGCAGTCCCTTAATGTATAAATGTATGAATTTTTAATCAAAGGGTGCTATAAAACATGACCAGTTATACAAGGTGTCAGCATGTGACGCATAATAACATTCAGTCTCATTATCTGCTTAATGGGGTCATGTGCAGAACCATGTCCCCCCAGGAACCCTGTCCCTGTCACTTCATGACCCTGGACCCTCAGGAACCCTGTCCCTCTCCCTCCATGACCCAGTACCATCGGGAACCCTGTCCCTCTTCCTTCATGACCCTGTACCCTCAGGAACCCTGTCCCTCTGCCTTCATGACCCTGTACCCTCAGGAACCCTATCCCTCTCCCTTTATGACCCTGTACCCTCAGGAACACTGTTCCTCTCCCCTAGGGAACCTCGTCCCTCACCCCTTGGGAACCCTGTCCTTGTTCCCTGTCCCCTCGGGGTCCCTGTCCCCTCGGGAGGATATAATAGACATGAGACACATGATGTGCGCACAGTCCAGATGAAGACCGCACTTCGGTATACAATTGCCTGACCTGATCAGCCAGCTATTCAGTTGATGGTCCCTCATAATAATGTATTATATAATTATAATAATTTTTTTTTTTTTTAAGTTGAGGTACATTCAAAGTTCACTGCCCCCACGCAAAATACATAAATAAATAACAAATCCTCCAGCATGCGACATTGCTGGGGCACCTTCGGCGCCCGGCGATGCCGCCATGCAGCACATGGAGATGGAATGGGAGGCAGTGGTGTACAATAATTGATTAATTGCATAATTATTATTAATAATAATCGTAAAATAATTAAATTTTTTATCAATTGGCTGAAAGCATACTCAAACCACCACCGTTTCATCCAAATTTGTAACTTTTTGAAAATCCAGTAATTCATCGAAAAATGAATAATTAATCGATTAATTGATTAATCAATAAATCAAAAATACCCTTTATAGCCGAATCACTTGTTAACTGTCCTGTCAAAATATCAGCTTTCTCGCCCAAAAGGTGCCTGAGATATGTACAGATGAGAAAGAAAATCAATAAGTAATTAATAAATCGATAATAATTAAATAATTAATCAATTTGTCGATTAATCAAAAAATAAAAAATAAAAAAAAACGCACATCTTTTTTTTTTTTTACCAAAGCACATCTTCACTTTTGTCCACAAATTTCAGCTTCCGAGCTCAAAGGATAGCTGAGATATCGCCCGGACAAACAAGAAAACAAACAAACAAACGGAGTAAAAACTGAGTAATCCCTTCAGAGCCCCGCAATGACGTCGTACATCGCCTGCATATGGAATTGGGAAGGAGCATGTACAATAGTAATCTATATATAATGGAGCAAGTGTATGTATTATGTATATACACCACATGGCCAAAAGTATGCGGACACCCCTTCTAATTGGTGGATTCGGCTATTTCAGCCACACCCATTGCTGACAGGTGTATAAAATCAAGCACACAGCCATGCAATCTCCATAGAAAAACATTGGCAGTGGAATGGGCCGTACTGAAGAGCTCAGTGACTTTCAACGTGGCACCGTCATAGGATGCCACCTTTCCAACACGTCAGTTCATTAAATTTCTGCCCTGCTCGAGCTACACAGGTCAACTGTAAGTGCTGTTATTGTGAAGTGGAAACATCTCGGAGCAACAACAGCTCAGCCACGAACTGGTAGGCCACACTAGTTCACAGAACGGGACCGCCGAGTGATGAAGCGCGTAGCACGAAAAAATCGTCTGTCGTCGATTGCAACACTCACTACCGGGTTTCAAACTGACTCTGGAAGCAACGTCAGCACAAGCACTGTATGTCGAGAGCTTCATGAAATGGGTTTCCATGGCGAGCAGTTGCACACAAGCCTAAGATCACCAAGTGTCGGCACGATGCCAAGTGTCGGCTGGAGTGGTGTAAAACTCACCGCCATTGGACATGGAGCAGTGGAAACGTGTTCTCTGGAGCGATGAATCACGCTTCACCATCTGGCAGTCCCACGGACGAATCTGGGTTTGGTGGATACCAGGAGAACAATACCTGCCCGAATGCATGGTACCAACTGTAAAGTTTGGTGAAGGAGGAATAATGGTCTGGGGTTGTTTTTCATGGTTTGGGCTCGGCACCTTAGTTCCATTGAAGGGAAATCTTAACACAACAACATGCAATGGCATTCGAGATGATTCTGTGCTTCCAACTTTGTGACAACAGTTTGTGGAAGGCCCTTTCCTGTTTCAGCATGACAAGGCCCCCATACAAAAAAGCGAGGTCCATACAGAAATGGTTTGTCGATATCGGTGTGGAATAACTTGACTGGCCTGCACAGAGCCCTGACCTCAACCCCATCAGACACCTTTGGGATGAATTGGAATGCCAACTGTGAGCCAGACCTAATGCCAACATCAGTGCCTGACCTCACTCATGCTCTTGTGACGAATGGAAGCAAATCCCCACAGCCATGTTGCAACATCTAGTGGAAAGCCTTCCCAGAAGAATGGGAGCTGTTGTAGCAGCAAAGGGGGTCCAGCTCCATAGTAATGCCCATGATTTTGGAATGAGATGTTGGACGAGCAGTGTCCACAAACTTTTGGTAATGTAGTGTATGTATGTATGTATGTATTGTATGTACGTACGTATATCCGCTTTTCATCCATTGGTCGGACAGCTGACCTGATGTCACCCACAATTGTAACCTGATATACTTAAACTAAACTACCCAGAGGACCCAAAAGACCCAAAACGACCCCGAGGACCTAAACGACTCTGAGGACCTAAATTACCCAAGGACCCAAAATACCCAGGACCAAAATACCCTGAGATCCAAAATGCCCAAAACCCGAAGACACAAATCTCAAACATCCCAAAGACCAAAAAAGACCCAGAAGGTTCAAGACGAAAAGACCTAAAAACCTGACAATCCTTAAAGACCAAAAAGACCCAAAAACCCCGAAGACTAAAAGACCCAAAGACCCGTAAATACCCAAATACCACAAAGACCAAAAAGACCCAAAGACTGAAAATACCGGAAAAAACCGAAAACACCCCGAAGACCTAAAAACCCGATGATCCTTAAACACCAAAAGACTGAAAACTCAAAAGACCGAAAAGACCCTGAGACCTTTAAAGACCCAGAAACCCAAAATACCTTGAAGACTAAAAGACCCCGAAGATCTAAAAAAGACCCTTAATACCCAAAAGACACCAAAAGATCCAAAATATCAAGGACTGAAATGAAAGCTCAAAAGACCTAAAGACCCCAAAGACCTTTTCATACCCAAAAGACCCCAAACAACCAAAAATACCCAAAGACCAAAAAACCCCAAAGACCCAGAAGACTTAAAAGACCAAAAACACCCAAAGACCCACAAGACACTAAAGATCCTGAGACCAAAAAGACCGACGAAAAACAGCACCAAAAGACCCCGAGCACCCAAACACTCTAAGACCCAACTGACTATCTGGGACCAATGGAAATTTACATAATGTAAAATGTGACTTCAGGTCCAGAACCCTGCCCCCCCCCCCCCCCACACACAACACTGCACACACACAATCCCGTCTTCAACCCCCTTCCAACTCTGTCCTTTCTTTGTGACCCCCCCCCCACTTGCCACCACAACCAAATTCTTTGCTCCCCTCCCCCTTTCTTCAAATCCTCAAACCTCCTCCAACCCAAAGTCCTCAACTCCCCCCCCCCAAAAAAAAAAACTCACACCCCTCGATCCTAACTTGTCCCATCTCTGCCTCCCTCCCCAACCCAACTCTGTCACCCCCTCCCCATCCTTCTTCAAGTACTGAAATTCCCCAAACCCCAAGTACTCAACCCACTTTCCAACCCCAGATCCTAAATCCCCCCCCCCCATCTCAATCTCCCTCTTCCAACTCCATGCACCCCCACCCCAACTCTGTCCTCCCTCCCCATTTCTTCCTGTTCTTAACAACATTACATACCTTACACAGGGAACTTTGATGCACGAGAAGGCCATTCAGCCTATCATGCCTGCGTCGTTCCTGTTCCCGTTGTTCAGATCAATGTTAAAAGTAAATAAAGACGGAACGTTACATTCACAATCACTTCCCTCTTTCTTCTGTTATCCTCACTATATATTCAAGGACCTGTGTTTGTGTGTTTGTCACACTACTCCTCTGTCAGTTCTGGGTCAATTACATCCAGACTTTTTACATCCGATTACATCCAGGTTTAAGTCAATTGGGGCCTTGGGAATATGTTGGTGAAAAAGGGTGTAAATAGAGAGCGAAGGAGAAAGGAAGAGGTGTACATAAAATGTGATAGATGCTCAATGTGGGCCACATCAAGAATATAGACAGGTCTCTGCCAGGCAAAAACTGCCCTTTT
>CM068968.1:56426863-56441238 GCA_035128595.1 Eptatretus atami
AGTGGTGGTGTTGTTAGTGCAGGCAGTGGTTGAGGTGCAGCGAGTGCAGGCAGTGGTGGTGTGCAGCAATAGAGATTGGAAGGAATGATATCTGGGAGACATTATTTTTGTAGGTGATGACATTATTAAATATGTCGATTCTTCATTCTGCAGGAAGGAATGTAGACATTGAGTTCATGACAGTTTTGAAGGAGCAGGAGTGAGGGACATTGAAGGAAGGGTAAGGCCTAAGTCACATTTGCCACGGCGGCCGTGGGGTCTCCAAAATCTACGGCCACTAGCAATTATACGGCGGCGAGGGGCCGCCACGTATTCCCCAGGTTCCACACAAATGTAGCCGAGTCCACATATGCTTTTATTTTTTTTCGCGGGGAGACTGCACGGCGTATTTAGAAATTGTGAAGACCAAAAACGCTTGGGGTTATGCCGTAAACGACCCAGGTCTTTGATTGATGTCGCCACGGACCTTCTAAGGGGGCCCTGCGGCGCCATAGAATTTTCCGAAATTTTCCAAAACAACCGGAAAAAAGTCAGAGCATAGAACCACCACATCAGCACAAGCACTCTCAGACCAGTTTTGGTTTTGATCGGACGCACCCCACGAAGACCAAGACATATCAGCATCAGGAAACAGGGAAACCTTCAAGGACAAATGTGTTGGAGTGCAGATTAAGCTACATTTCCAAAGTGAGAGGTAAAA
Source organism: Eptatretus atami (assembly GCA_035128595.1). Classification (NCBI taxonomy): domain Eukaryota; kingdom Metazoa; phylum Chordata; class Myxini; order Myxiniformes; family Myxinidae; genus Eptatretus; species Eptatretus atami. The sequence continues at coordinate 56,427,564 of CM068968.1, forward strand.
CTAGAAGTAGAAAGAGACCAGGGTGGTTGAGTAGTGAGATAAAGAACGCTAATAAGGAGAAGCAGAAGGTATTTATTAGGGTTAAAATATCAGGACTGGAGTTAGATTTATTTCACTATCAGAGTAAACAGAGGCAAGTGAAGAAAATAACTCAACAAGCCAAAAGAGAGTATGATAAGGACATGGCTAAGAATATTAAACATAATATCAAGGCTTCCTTTAAGTATATCAGGGGAAAAGAACAGGTTAGGACCAGTGTGATCCATTGGTAATTACGATCACTTGAGAGTTGTAGTTGGTGATGAAAGTGGATGCAGGCTTATTAAACAGGTATTTCTTCAACTTTTACACAAGAACAGTCACAGATATGCCAATAGCAGAGTATTTATCAAGGAGGTGAGGAAGGGATTTTACAGACGATCCAGTTGATGGAGAAGTAAAGGAACAGCCAGAAATATAGAGAAAAAAGGCTCCGGTCCAGATAATATGTATCCGAGAGTATTGAGGAAGTTGCTGAGCAGGGTAGCAGATGTTAACGGATATTTTCAATAGCCCATGGAGTCAGACAGGGTACCGGAGGATTGGAGAGTATGCAAGTTACACCGTTATTTAAAAAAAGTAAAAGAATTGGGAACTATAGACTGTTAGTTTGACTTCATTGTGGGAAGGTGTTGGAGACATTAATTTGGGACCAATGAGGAACCATTTAAATAATACAAACTAATTAAAGTAAATCATATGGTTACCCAAAATATCCTGTTTTAACAAATATTTTAGAGTTCTATGAAGCAGTTTTTGATTGGGTGGATGAGGGAAAGACAGTGGACAAAGTATATTTAGACTTTAAGAAGGCATTTGATAAGGTACCGCATCGGAGGTTGTTCGCCAAAGGGAGGGCTTGTGGGGTGGCTGGTCAGGTAGCTAATTGGATGCAAAAAACCCCCCAAAAAACACGAAAGAACTTATTTTAAAAACAAAATAATAAATAAACATTTTGCATTTCTTATTTTGATCTGGTGTTGTTAAATTGGTGTGTTGTTGATGTGGTGCAGGCATGATGGGCCGATGGCCTCCACCTGTGTCTAATTTCCTTGTGATTGTGACTTTCTAGATATGATCAACATGACCCCAATTATTGTATGGGGGTGTTTTTATCTTTGCTGGTGGTCCTGGTGGGAAGGGTGAGATGTAAAATTATCTATGTAAATGTGTATCGTGTAGCGCCACCTCCAGGTGGGAGAGGGTATTACAAGTCTCCACCATTTACAGTGCAGTTTTCTTTCCCCCTGTGCTTTTTCCAGTGTAGTGAGGTGTTTGGAATTATAATCCATAGGTATGTTTTTGCTTCATGCACGTAACTTCATGGGTTTTTGTTTTTTTTGCCTGTAAAATAAAAAGCTGTCAGTTACCTATACACTGCCCAAATAAAGGGATGCGTCAGAAGAACGTGTTGCATGCTTGGAGCAAGATCGTCCGACGGGCGGGTACTCTCCTGTTCTATCGGGTACTCTCCTCCTATCTGCAGGAGGATCCCGTTCGGCCCATGCAAGCCTGCGCCATTTTCACCAACCAATGGTTGTTTGCCCATGTTCTATCGTTTTTAAATGCTTATCGTCAAGCAAGTAAGCAGCACGTACTGTATCACGTTTAAAGTGTTTGGTTCGACTCAGCCAGGAGTTGAACCACCGACCTCGCAGATTCAGAGCGGACACTCAAACTACCACAGCACCACCGAGTGTGGTTTATTAGCTCACCTGGAACATAGTTCCGGGGAGTTATGGGATGGCACGTCATCCGTCCGTCCGTCCGTCCGTCCGCAAATACTTTCAACTTCTTTTCTGAAACTACACCTGCAATTCTGATGAAACTTGACAACAACCTTCATCACCCATGATGTACCAAATTTGTTCATGAGAGAAAAATCATTGTCTCAGGAGGAGTAAAGGGGAGTTTCCCCCCAAAATATGTATTTGTTTTCTTTTCTCCGAAGCAACACAAATTTCAATGAAACTTGACCACAACTTTCATCACCCGTGATGGACAAAAGCTCTTTTTTTCTTCCTTTTTTTAATACAATGTGGAGGTAACAAACAGAACGTACAACAAGGGGAGCAGGAGACAAGAGAGTGGGAGAGAGAAGGAAAAAACAGTGTGAACAGAGACATGAGGAGATCTGTGGAAGGGAGAGGGATAGGGTGGGGAACACGGGGTAAACAAGATGGACACTACAGGGACTCATAGGTCCTTACAGCTCGGCAGGGACTTTCAGAAGGAAAGCAGGAAATTTGAAGGAGTGGGTTTGGGTGGATTAGCAGGATAGAAAAGATTGTGGTTTTGGATGTGGGATATAAGAGATAGTGGTGAACAACTGTTTTGAAGACCTGGAGGGAAGAGTGGGATTGATATGTGTGGGAGTTTGTTCCAAAGGTGGAAAAAAGAGGAATGAAAGAGTGAAGGTGAGCAGTGATTGTTGATTTTCCTAGTATTGCCAGAAGGTGGTTGCTGGCGGACTTGAGCGCCCTGCGGAAATATGGGGGGTGGGTGGGGGGAATATCACATCACAGACGAGGCATGGTGGGGGAGGTGATGCCAGAGAGGAGACAGTAAAACAGAAAGACCACCGACCTGCTGCGGTGAGAGTGAGAGACCCAAGGACTCAGCCTCATCGTGGGAGATGCCATGATCCGAAATACCCTGGTTTCCACATCGTGAAACCGAGAGGTGAGAGGCAAGCACCAGCCCAGAGGGAGAGCAGTACTCCATCAGGCTGCGACGAAAGCTTTGTATGTGGTCAGGAGCTCAGGTGGCCGAGGAAGGACTTTGCATGAGGGAGAATGCCAAATGGCGACTGGCTTTGGAGACCAGCTTGGAGATGTGGTTTCCAGGAAAGATCATGGCAGATAGTGAGACCCAGAAACTTGAATGAAAGGACTTCTTCCAGAGGATTGTTGAGAAAAGTAGATGGGGGGGTCCAAACGGTCCTTTCGGAGAGACATAGTGAGAGTGTGAGATTTTTCCGGATTGAAAGACATGTTTCGAACGTGTTGGAACAGTTTGCGATTTTATCCAGAACTGCAGTGAGCGAAGAAGCTGCTACTAGCCGAGCTGTTAGGGTTAGTTAGGTCATCCATGCCTACCAATGATTCCCTTGTTATCTTATCTGGCCGCTTCCAGGTGAGCGCCCAGGGGTATTGCCCCCATGTGTTTTTTTGTTTGTTTAATATGGCGATTGTAGAGCTCACATCAAATCCAGACATTGTATGGAAATTATTATACTCAATTCAACATACAAGTAGAGTATATAAAATGTTTGAAGGTCACCCACCTGCCCTTGTGGATAAGTTTGATGCGTCCCGACGGGACAACTTCAATCCCATTCTTGAGCCATTTTCCAGTCACTTTTTCATTTGAGACCTCACAAGTGAACTCGGCATCATCCTCTGCCTTCACAGTAAGGTCTGCGATGCCTTGAATGACCTCCAACTGTTTTTCTACAACACCGTACAGTGTGAATCATGAGCATGAGTGGGAAAGCAGTACAGTGTGAATCATTAGCATGAGTGGGACAGCAGTACAGTGTGAATCATTAGCATGAGTGGGACAGCAGTACAGTGTGTATAATTAGTATGAGTGGGACCGCAGTACAGTGTGAATCATTAGCATGAATGTGGTGGCAGTACAGTGTGAGTAGTGTAGGTGATGGTAAGATGTTGAGAGTAACATTAGTGGAGGTGAAGGTAAGATGTTGAGAGTAACATTAGTGGAGGTGAAGGTAAGATGTTAAGAGTAACATTAGTGTAGGTGAAGGTAAGATGGTGAGAGTAACATTAGTGGAGGTGAAGGTAAGATGTTGAGAGTAACAATTAGTGGTAGGTGAAGGAAGATGGTGAGAGAAAATTAGTTAAAGGAAGGTAAGATGTTGAGAGTAACATTAGTGTAGGTGAAGGTAAGATGTGAGAGTAACTTAGTGTAGGTGAAGGAAGATGTTTGAAGTAACATTAGTGTAGTGAAGTAAGATGGTGAGAGTAACATTAGTGTAGGTGAAGGTAAGATGGTGAGAGTAACATTGTAGTGGTGAAGGTAAGATAGTTGAGAGTAACATTAGTGTGGGTGAAGGTAAGATGTGAGAGTAACATTAGTGTAGGTGAGGTAAATGTGAGAATAATTAGTGGAGTGTGAAAAAGGTAAGAATGTTGAGAGTAACATTAGTGTAGGTGAAGGTAAGGTGAGTGAGAGTAACATTAGTGTAGGTGAAGGTAAGATAGTGAGAGTAACATTAGTGTAGGTGAAGGTAAGATAGTGAGAGTAACATTAGTGTAGGTGAAGGTAAGATGTGAGAGTAACATTAGTGTAGGTGAAGGTAAGATGTGAAGGTAACATAGTGTAGGTGAAGTAAGATGTGAGAGTAAATTAGTGTAGGTGAAGGTAATGATTGAGAGTACATTAGTGTAGGTGAAGGTAAGATAGTGAGAGTAACATTAGTGTTGAAGGTAAATTGAGTAACAAGTGAGGTGAAGGTAAGATGTTGAAGTAACATTAGTGTAGGTAAGTAAGATGTTGAGAGAAACATTAGTGTAGGTGAGGTAAGATGTTGAGAGTAACATTAGTGTTCGGTGAAAGGTAGATATAGTGTTGTGTGAGTACGGGTTCCCAACATGGGGGGAAATTCTAGTCTGGAATAAATTCTGGAAATTATCGAAAATAATTAGAAAATAATTTCCAGTAATAGCCTTCTGTTCTTCTCTTCTCAGGAGTACCGTTCCTGAACTTTACCCTTTCATTCTTATGTTTTATTTTCTTCTCTTCTTTTAGTTTGTTCTTTTCTATTACATGTCTTAAATATGATCTCTCTTGTTTCTTTTCAGGTCCGCAAGTGATCATGTCGAAAAAACGGATATATTCAGAAGCATATCTAGACTTCGGTTTTACGTTCGTTGTGTAACGGGGGAACATCTGCCACAATGTGTCATCTGCACAAAGACCTTGGGGAATGGTAGCATGAAGCATTCCAGATAAGCAACACCTTCAAGGATGCCATCCCGAAACAGAACAAGGATCGTGAATACTTCAAGCTGAACAAAAATTATCTGAAGAAGATGAGACTGGACTCAACTGGAACGTTTCGTCAGCAACGGACGCTATGTGTGAAAGCGTCATACGAAGTCTCGTACAAGATTGCGAGGGAGAAGAACCAACACAATTGGTGAAACATTGGTGAAGCCCTGTATGCTACAGTGCGTGAAGTTGGTCCTTGGTGAGGCTGCCACAACAAGATGACCCAGATTTCCCTTTCAAACACACCCATTCGGTCACGGATCAATGATATGGCTGAGAGCATCAAGAACAAGTTGTTCAGAAGGTTCGAGGGTCAAGTTTTTTTCGATTCAACTCGACGATCGACAGATGTTGCGAATCTGTCCAGCTGTTGGTCTTTGTTCGTTATACCACCGAAAAAGGAATTGCAGAAGAATTCCTCTTCTGCGCAAACCTCTCCAGACCACGACCAAAGCTCAGAGTGATGGACCTTATCAATGACTTTTTCGAAGACAGCAACATCGAGGTGTGCTGCTTTGGGGTGTGCACGGATGGTGCCCCAGCATGCTGGCTCTCGATCGGGGTTCGTCACCCTCGTAAGCAAAAGAATCCGGCAGTGGAATCGACCACTGTCTGATCCACAAAGAGGCGCTTGCTTCGAGAACTCTCCCCAAGAACTTCAAGCAGCATCTCGAGACTGTCATCAAAGTCGTCAACTTTATCAAGGTTCCTCTGAACACTCGGCTGTTCCGTCGGCTCTGTGAGGCATGGAAGCCGACCACAGAATCGTTGCTGTTTCATACTCAGGTGAGGTGGCTCTCAAAGGGAAACATGTTGCAGCGAGTCCTGGATTGTTTGATGAGGTGGTAGCCTTCCTTCGGGCCCAAGAGAATGTTGTGCTTCTGGAAGCGTTGAAGGGTGAGTTTTTCCGTGTGCGGCTGTCCTACTTGTCCGATATTTTCAGTGCATTGAACGAGCTCAAAGAGGAAACTGCAGGGCAAAGGGACAACATTCTTTTTCAGTCGGACAAGATCAGAGCTTTCGTGGCTAAACTGGAACTGTGGAGAAAAGAGCGGGGAGTGGAAGTTTTCCTCATTCCTCGCTCTGAACGAATTTGTGGAGGATATGGAGGATGGTCTGCCTGATCCAATAGCCGAGGATATCAAACAAACACTCGAAGGCTTGAGGAAGAATTCAAGTATTACTTCCCGGGGATCACAAACGAGAGCAACGAGAACTTACTATCAGAGACCCATTTCAGAGGAACGTTGATGATGTGCCAGAAGCGTGGCAGGAAGAGTTCCTGGACTTGAAAAACACTCTATAGCGAAGGATGCCTTCCAGAATATGGAACTGGAAGAGTTTTGGACCCAAGTCCGAGGAACCTACCGCTTCTTGCGACCAATGCTCTGCGGATATTGGTCCAGTTTTTCTCCTACCTGTGTGAGACAGGATTTTCGGCACTGGTACACTCAAAACAAAGGCACGCAACAAGTTTGGAGGTGGAGGCGATCTTCGATGTGCGCTCTCCATAATCCCAGACATTGAAGGACTCGTGAACGGCAAACAATGCCAGAAGTCAACTAAAATGCTGTGTTCTTATTCAATACAATTTAATGTTAGCTTGTTAGTGCATTTGAAAAATAAATTAGTAAATAGTCTCAGTGTGTTTTAACTGTTCTTTCTTCATACACATGAAGGGGAAATCTGGATGGTTGAATTGGGTGCAGGGGGAAATGACAGAAAAAAGGTTGGGAACCACTGGTGTAGGTGAAGGTAAGATGGTGAGAGTAACATTAGTGTAGGTGAAGGTAAGATGTTGAGGAGTAACATTAGTGTAGGTGAAGGTAAGATAGTGAGAGTAACATTAGTGTAGGTGAAGGTAAGATGTTGAGAGTAACATTAGTGTAGGTGAAGGTAAGATGTGAGAGTAACATTAGTGTAGTGAAGGTAAGATAGTGAGAGTAACATTAGTGTAGGTGAAGGTAAGATGTTGAGAGTAACATTAGTGTAGGTGAAGGTAAGATGTTGAGAGTAACATTAGTGTAGGTGAAGGTAAGATGTGAGAGTAACATTAGTGTAGGTGAAGGTAAGATGTTGAGAGTAACATTAGTGTAGGTGAAGGTAAGATGTTGAGAGTAACATTAGTGTAGGTGAAGGTAAGATGTTGAGAGTAACATTAGTGTAGGTGAGGTAAGAATGTGAGAGTAACATTAGTGTAGGTGAAGGTAAGATAGTGAGAGTAACATTAGTGTAGGTGAAGGTAAGATGTTGAGAGTAACATTAGTGTAGGTGAAGGTAAGATAGTGAGAGTAATTAGTGTAGGTGAAGGTAAGATAGTGAGAGTAACATTAGTGTAGGTGAAGGTATGATGTTGAGAGTAACATTAGTGTAGGTGAAGGTAAGTATGTTGAGAGTAACATTAGTGTAGGTGAAGGTAAGATGTGAGAGTAACGTTAGTGAAGGTGAAGGTAAGATAGTGAGAGTAACGTTAGTGTAGGTGAAGGTAAGATAGTGAGAGTAACATTAGTGTAGGTGAAGTAAGATAGTGAGTAACTTAGTGTGTGAAGGTAAGATAGTGAGAGTAACATTAGTGTAGGTGAAGGTAAGATAGTGAGAGTAACATTAGTGTAGGTGAAGGTAAGATAGTGAGAGTAACATTAGTGTAGATGAAGGTAAGATAGTGAGAGTAACATTAGTGTAGGTGAAGGTAAGATAGTGAGAGTAACATTAAGTGTAGGTGAAGGTAAGATAGTGAGAGTAACATTAGTGTAGGTGAAGGTAAAGATAAGTGAGAGTAACATTAGTTAGGTGAAGGTAAGATAGTGAGGTAAATATAGTGTAGGTGAAGGTAAAGATAGTGAGAGTAACATTAGTGTAGGTGAAGGTAAGATAGTGAGAGTAACATTAGTGTGTTGAACGTGTGTTTTGTGAATATTCGTGAGGATTGAAATGGTTCTTTGGTTACCTTACCTTGTACCACAAGTTCAGCAATAGATTCTCCTCCATTAGTGATCACCTTGTAATGTCCGGCGTCTTCCTTGGATGCTTCATTAATTATCAAATTTACCTTCTTCCCAATCTTCTTCATTCGGTATTTAAATGTATTTTCAGACGAAATTTCAACACCATCCTTTTCCCTGAGAAACACATTGCACAAGATTAATTTACAGGATGTCCAGTTCTCACCGATTGAACATTTATTTAATTCTTTACATCACAGGTGTTCATGAATTTTAGCTCTTTTTTTACGAAAAGCTGAAGTTGTTCGGAGAGTGAGGTTGACTGGCTGTGGGTTGGGGGGGGGGGAGGGGTTAAGGCAACACTAACTGTGGGAAGGGTGACAACTCGTGGATGCAACAAGGGTTTGAATTGTGCACGGCATGGATATTTGAGTGATGGAGAGAGGGAAACAGCAGTGTGAGGGAAGGAGAGCGACCAGGAACGAGCGATGATAAAGATCTCACCGTGAGGCCTTTGAATCTGCGATTACACGGTTGAGAGTTGAGACCCACTCGTTTAAAATTGATAGAAAAGCACAAAATGAACACAAGATAAGAGATTGGAAGATTAACAAAGAGCTGCACAAGATAAATTCAGAACGGTATCCTTCGCTTTACAGGAGGCTCTCTTGGAGCAGAAAGGAACACGTCCATGCGTTGGAGGAAGCAGGAGTGGAATCGAAGAAGGAATACTTGAGGAAGGAACTAGATGTACCTCTTACGTTTGTACAGTACTTGTGGTGAAGAGTACCATAGTACAATGCTTGTGGTGAATAGGTAGCCTCCGAATTGTTCCATTTTGAGAAGAAATAGTTTAAATTGTTGAATTGTACATTCTTGCAGAGATCAAACTGTCGCGTCTTTTCATCGGTGCGAACTTGTTTGTACTTTTACATCATCAATCTTGTTCCATTTACTTGTCAAACCAATGGCAGTAGTGTTGGTGTGTTTTTTTTTAATATTTTTTTGTAATCTGGTTTCTCACCAATCATTTTGCCCCACATGACTATCGGGTTTGTTAGACCTCCCCCTGGAAGGACAAGCGGTGAGGAAGGCTTTAACGGAAGGGTGACGACCCTTTCCTGCCTGGCAGTTCACTGTTTACACCGTCGTTTAAATAATTCACGGACGTGAGTTTCACTGGAATAAACAAAAGTTAACTGGAGTTAAACCGCATTCACCACAAACACTGTGCTCAACATCTTTAGCGACGCATTTCTTCTCTTGACTCACGGAGCTTCGTACCACGTGCCGCATCATGGCCCTATCTTCAATAATTTTTCACTCCTTTCAACCATGGGACAACTATCATCACACCCTTTTTGGTGAGCAGCTTATTCTCATGGGCACTGGCCATTTATACACCCGAGTCACGGCACCGAGTGGATCATGTTCTTTTGTCCACATGATGCTGAATTGGTCCACTGGTGATACGCTATTTCTCGCTTCTTTTTGAACTTGTGATTGTATTCACCCGCACTCAAGCTTAACAGCTTATGGGTCACCACCCAGATTGAACGAAGTTATCAACTTTTAGTGGTGAGTAGATGTCGATAACTCAATTATATATATTGGTGAAGCTACATCCGACGACGACATCCACTAAGGTGCATGTGCTGGCATACCCATCACCAGTAAGAGCCGCTGGTTTAAAGCTCCGTCCCTTTGGCTCAACGACCTACATTGTGTTTGTGCAACTTGAAGCACAGTTCCTGACCAGGCATGTCAACCACTGAGAATACACTCTTTTCCGATGTTGTTGGATCTCTCCAGCCAGAAATAGCACAAGAAGTAAGGGACCTCCTAATTTTTCGTCCAGCTCAGAACGTTATACCAAACTCAAGGCTGAGCTCGTCAGGCGTATCTCAGCTTCAGAGCAAACAGACTCTACCAATTACTCATTTCTGAAAGCTTAGTGAGAAAACCCTCTCAGCTTTTGCGAAGGATGAGACAGCTGATTGGGGACAATACATTGAAAAATACCTTTAAACAGCTGTTTCTCCAGAGACTTCCACCAACGTCCGACTGATCTTGGTCTCAACTAAGGAGGTGTCGACATTGAACAACTGGTGGACCTCGCCGACAAGATCATGGAAGTCTCTTCTCCTTTGTCTTCCACTATGCACATACGAGCTATTTCAAAACCTCAACAGCAACTTGCACCTCAACCAGACCAAGTTACACCTTGGCCACCCAGGTTGAGAATTTGACCAGACAGGTACAAACTCTCACAACACAACTCCAGGTGGAAAGAGACAGGGTACAAGCCATGGGTGGTCCATCTTGAAATCAATCAAAGATCAAGCACCCACCAATACACTGAACAGATGTGTTTGGTACCATTGGAAGCATGGAGAAAAGGCTCACAAATGCATCAGCCAATGCTCATACCAGTCTCACCCTTCAGAGCAGGGAAATTCAAATGCCAGCGAATAGTGGTGACAAGTCAGCCTCACAGTGACACATCTAGTCACCTATTGTACATAACCGACAAGGCAACGGTACAGGTTTTTAGTGAATACAAGTGCTGAAGTGAGTATTTTACCATCTTTTTGCAAAGCAAAGTCCAGCCGACATCAATCCATCTTCAGGCAGTGAATCACTCGCCATCACCACATATGGGGGAGACCTTTAACACTGGGTCTTGAACGGCGACGAGTATTCAATAGGTATTCGTGGTTGCCGAGTTGTCTACACCATCATCGGGGCTGATTTTCTTCGCCAGTTGGGCCTGCAAGTGGATGTCAAATAAAACGGAAGATCAAGAAGGAACCCAAAGAAGTAAAGAGCAGAAGTGGAGGACAAAGATCAGGAGGAACTGAGATAGGATTCGAGTTTCAACCGCTACTCCAACCCTCATACCCATCCAGGCACAGCCAAGTGAGCCTTACAGAAACATTTCTGCAAGAATTCAATTCTTCTCGAGAGATAGATGATGAAAGAGAAGAATAGAGAGGAAAAGATGAAAGAGAAGAAAAAGTAAGAATTCGAATGAAAAAGAGAATTGTAAAAATTAGAAAGAAGTGTGAAAGGAACACAAGCTTTGACACACACGCGAGCCTTACTGTCGGGGAATCATCAATCATACACCCTCCATCACCCCATGTTCGTGAAAGCTACATCTCCTTCACGATATGACATCCTCCTTCATGAATATCCAGAGATTGCTCATCAGTATACAGGGATTGTGAGATCAAGCACTCGACAACTCACCACGTAGTAACTCGTGGACCTCCAGTTGCAGCATGCCATGGCGCTTTTACCCAGATGTCTGAATATCACCAAGTCGGAGTTCGAGCACGTGCTTGAACTCAGCATCATATGACAATCTGAAAGTGGTCTTCACTTGCAGATGGTACCAAAAAAAGTAATCGGGTGACTGGTGGCCCTGTAGTAACTACCGTGCTTAATGAATGTATCATTCCTGATCACTATCCAATTCCCAATTTTCAGGATTTTTCATTCCTCCGAAGGTGCACGTGTTTTCCCCAAGATAGACCTCGTCAGAGCATATCTCCAGATCCCAGTAGAGCTGACTGACAACACAAAATAGCCATCACAACACCTTTTGGCTCTACCAGTTTGTTCGCATGCCATTTGGCTTGCACAGTGCTGCGCAGGCATTTCAGAGGTTGATCGATGATTCATCTGTGGTCTCCCTTTCACCTATGCTTACCTTGACGATCTGCTAGTAGCAAGCCTAGAGAGGAAAAATACGAGGCATACCTCCGATTAATTTTTGAGCGCCTTGCTAAGCATAGCAATGCCATCAATCCCATCAAGTACGAGTTTAGAGTGCCATCACTCACCTTCCTTGGCCACGTCAGAGACAAACACGGTATCTGCCCATCGAGGAGAAGTAAAGACCATACAAGCCTTTTGCACCCAAATCATTGCGCAAGTTGAGGGAGTTTCTTGGCCTTGTGAATTTTTACAGGCGTTTCATCCCTAACTGTGCAGACATACTACGGAACAAGAATAATGAAAATCACCCTCGATGAAAAAGAATTGTCTTCCTTTGAAAAGGTGAGGGTGAGGTTGCTGAGGCCATACTTCTTGTTCATCCAAGGTAAAGCACTGGCAATGTCTATTAAATGTAGAGATGTGTCTGGCGACCACTCTCCTTTTTCTCAAAGTAGTGGGGGCAGATAACAGCAATTTTTGAGAGGAATCGTGCAAATGATGAACAAGCATCAAATTTGGCACATTTGTTCTCCAGGGGATTCTAATCAAATCTGCCCGATTGACCATTTGAAAATCCAAATTTTGAAAAAAAAAAAAAAAAAAAAACTTCAAAAAAGTCAAGATCATGAATCAATGTTGGATGCTGGCTGAGATTGGTGAATGTTTCAGAAACATCATCAAAGACGTTCCAAGTCTGCCATGCAGTTTTTCCCTTTACCGTGGAAGGCAGACACGACGTCACATCCAGTGAACGCATGGAAGTATGGGATCCTCCAGCTTTCTCAGGCCCTATTGCAGAAACTACCTCATGGACTGGAATCCATCGCGCCTTGGCTCCTTGGCCAAAGGCAATCCACATGTTCTCAAGACTTAGTTCCTGTAAGGATGGAGTACAGATATTGCTATGATTAGTACGTCCGTGTCATTAGCCTTAATGATAATGGACTTGCTACCATCCGTCGTTGCATCCTGGCGTGTACAAATATTCGAGTGTCAGCTTCTTCATGACAACATGGAGACACAGCATCCAGTGACTTCCTTGTGTTGCTAATGGCATTTCTTCCTTTTGTGACAATGACTGTGCTTGTCATCTGTGCTTCACACATCTTTTTTCCGCAAGGAAGTGAAACAGCTCAGTCTTGTTGCTGTCATTTCGAAGAAAGCTTCTCCAGTTACTTGGGGTTACTTGGTTCCTGTCACTCTTCTTCTGATTCCTTGCCCCCTTTTCGACTTGTCTCGGACTTCGACTTGACTTCTTGTACACATCAACACTAGTCCACCCTCTCATACCTGGCACCATAGGATTCCACCTTTGGGATGATGTCTTCTTTAGCATAGTCATCAAAAATCTTTGAAGTGCGTGGAGGTAAGGGCATTGATAAGTGCTGAGCCATCAATGATGACAACATCTCCCCTTGGTTCTCTGTCTGGGATGTTCATTGTGCTTCAAGAATTTCAGCCAGCTGTGACTTCAATTTTTTTTGAAGTTTTTTTTTTTTTTCAATTTTTCAAATTTGGATTTTCAAATGGCCAATCGGGCAGATTTGATCAGAAAGCCCTGCAGAACAGAATATGCCAAATTTGATGCTTGTATCATAATTTGCACGATTTTTCTACTATCTACTACACTAAAGTGTTTTCAACCTGCAGAGACCAGATAGAGCACGTTTGGGAGAGATGTCTATCGGCCTACCTGATGTCAACACTTTCAGCATATGTAGAAGGGAGGACATTCTCTGTCTATACGGACCACAAGTCATTGACCTATGCTCTCAATTTAGGACCGATTGTCACTCTCCAAGAGAAGTATGACATCTTGAATTTCATCTCCCAGTTCACGACAGATTTGAGGCTATCAGTTGCCAGAAACACAGTGCAACAGATGCACTCTCCTGAGTTGACGTAATGTTCTGGATGCATCTAACTCATTGATTCCACGCCATAACTGAAGCTAA
>CM068968.1:56441263-56461428 GCA_035128595.1 Eptatretus atami
AGAGAGATTTGGATGCAAAAACCCCCAAAAAACACGAAAGAACTTATTTTAAAAACAAAATAATAATAAACATTTTGCATTTCCTATTTGATCTGGTGTTGTTAAATGGTGTTGTTGATGTGGTGCAGGCATGATGGGCCGATGGCCTCCACCTGTGTCTAATTTCCTGTGATTGTGACTTTCTAGATATGATCAACATGACCCCAATTATTGTATGGGGGTGTTTTTATCTTTGCTGGTGGTCCTGGGGAAGGGTGAGATGTAAAATTATCTATGTAAATGTGTATCGTGTAGCGCCACCTCCAGGTGGGAGAGGATTACAAAGTCTCCACCATTTACAGTGCAGTTTTCTTTCCCCTGTGCTTTTTCCAGTGTAGTGAGGTGTTTGTAATTATAATCCCATAGGTATGTTTTTTGCTTCAATGCACGTAACTTCATGGGTTTTTGTTTTTTTTGCCTGTAAAATAAAAAGCTGTCCAGTTACCTATACACTTGCCCAATATAAAGGGATGCGTCAGAAGAACGTGTTGCATGCTTGGAGCAAGATCGTCCGACGGCGGGTACTCTCCTGTCTATCGGGTACTCTCCTCCTATCTGCAGGAGATGCCGTTCGGCCGATGCAAGGCGCCATTTTCACCAACCAATGGTTGTTTGCCCATGTTCTATCGTTTTTAATGCTTATCCGTCAAAGCAAGTAAGCAGCACGTACTGTATCACGTTTAAAGTGTTTGGTTCGACTCAGCCAGGAGTCGAACCACCGACCTCGCAGATTCAGAGCGGACACTCAAACTACCACAGCACCACCGAGTGTGGTTTATTAGCTCACCTGGAACATAGTTCCGGGGAGTTATGGGAATGGCACGTCATCCTCCGTACCCGTCCGTCCGTCCGCAAATACTTTCAACTCTTTTCTGAAACTACACCTGCAATTCTGATGAAACTTGAACACAACCTTCATCACCCATGATGTACCAAATTGTTCATGAGAGAGAAAATCATTGTCTCAGGAGGAGTAAAGGGGAGTTTCCCCCAAAATATGTATTGTTTCTTCTCCGAGAACACAAATTTTCAATGAAACTTGACCACAACTTTCATCACCCGTGATGGACAAAAGCTCTTTTTTTTTCTTCCTTTTTTTTAATACAATGTGGGGTAACAACAGAACGTACAACCAAGGGGAGCAGGAGAAGAGAGGTGGGAGAGAGAAGGAAAAAACAGTGGAACAGAGACATGAGGAGATCTGTGGAAGGGAGAGGGATAGGGTGGGGGAACACGGGGTAAACAAGATGGACACTACAGGACTCCATAGGTCCTTACAGCTCGGCAGGGACTTTCAGGAAGGAAAAGCAGGAAATTTGAAGGAGGTGGGTTTGGGGTGGATTAGCAGGGATAGAAAAGATTGTGTTTTGGATGTGGGAATATAAGAGATGTGGTGAACAACTGTTTTGAAACCTGGGAGGGAAGAGTGGATTGAATAGTGTGTGGGAGTTTTGTTCCCAAAGGTGGGGAAAAAGAGGAATGAAAAGAGTGAAGGTGAGCAGTGATGTTGATTTTCCTAGTATTGCCAGAAGGTGTTGCTGGCGGACCTTGAAGCGCCTGCGGAAATATGGGGTGGGGTGGGGAAATCACATCACAGACAGAGCATGGTGGCGGGGGAGGGTGAATGCCAGAGAGGAGACAGTTGAAAACAGAAAGACCACCGACCTGCGGTGAGAGTGAGAGACCCAAGGACCAGCCTCATCGTGGGAGATGCCAATGAATCCGAAATACCCTGGTTTCCACATCGGAAACCGAGAGGTGAGAGGGCAGGAGCACCAGCCCAGAGGGGAGAGCAGTACTCCATCAGGCTGGCGAACGAAAGCTTTGTATGTGGTCAGGAGCTTCAGGTGGCCCGAGAAGGACTTTGCATGAGGGAGAATGCCCAAATGGCGACTGGCTTTGGAGACCAGCTTGGAGATGTGGTTTCCCAGGAAAGATCATGGCAGATATGGACCAGAAACTTGAATGAAAGGACTTCTTCCAGAGGATTGTTGAAGAAAGTAGATGGGGGGGTCAAACGGTCCTTTCGGAGAGACATAGTGAGAGGGTGAGATTTTTCCGGATTGAAAGACATGTTCGACGTGTTGGAACAGTTTGCGATTTTATCCAGAACTGCAGTGAGCGAAGAAGCTGCTACTAGCCGAGCTGTTAGGGTAGTTAGGTCATCCATGCCTACCAATGATTCCGTTGTTACTTATCTGGCGTTCCAGGTGAGCGCCCAGGGGTATTGCCCCATTGTTTTTTTTGTTTGTTTAATATGGCGATTGTAGAGCTCACATCAAATCCAGACATTGTATGGAAATTAGTATACTCAATTCACATACAGGAGAGAGTAATATAAAATGTTTGAAGGTCACCCACCTGCCCTTGTGGATAAGTTTGAGCTCCCCGACGGGACCAACTTCAATCCCATTCTTGAGCATTTTCCAGTCACTTTTCATTTGAGACCTCACAAGTGAACTCGGCATCATCCTCTGCCTTCACAGTAAGGTCTGCGATGCTTGAATGACCTCCAACTGTTTTTCTACAACACCGTACAGTGTGAATCATTAGCATAGTGGGAAGCAGTACAGTGTGATAATTGCATGAGTGGGACGCAGTACAGTGTGAATCATTAGCAGAGTGGGACAAGCAGTACAGTGTGTAATAATTAGTATGAGTGGGACAGCAGTACAGTGTGAATCATTAGCATGAAGTGGGACAGCAAGTACAGTGTGTATAAATTAGTATGGTGGAAAGAGTAAGTGTGTAATAATTAGATGAGTGGGATAGCAGTACAGTGTGTATAGATTAGTATGAGTGGGAAACAGTACAGTGTGTATAATTAGTAATGAGTGGGACAGCAGTACAGTGTGTATAAGTAGTATGCGTGGGAAAGCAAGTACAGTGTGTATAATTAGTATGAGTGGATAGCGTACAGTGTGTATAATTAGTATGGTGGGAAAAGCAGTACAGTGTGTAAATAGTATGAGTGGGAAAGCAGTACTAGTGTATAATTAGTATGAGTGGGATAGCAGTACAGTTTATAATAGTATGAGTGGGACAGCAGTACAGTGTGTATAATAGTATGCGTGGAAAGCAGTACAGTGTGTATAATTAGTATGAGTGGATAGCAGTACAGTGTGTTAATTAGTAGAGTGGGAAAGCAGTACAGTGTTATAATTAGTATGAGTGGGAAAGCATACAGTGTGTATAATTAGTATGATGGGATAGCAGTACAGTGTGTATAATTAGTATGAGTGTGACAGCAGTACAGGGTGTATAATTATGAGTGGGAACCGCATCCAGTGTGTATAATGTATGAGTGGGACCCAGTACAGTGTGTTAAAATTATATGAGTGGGACCGCAGTACAGTGTGTAAATTTGAGTGGGACCGCAGTACAGTTGTATAATATATGAGTGGACGCAGTACAGTGTGAACATTAGCATGATGGGAGCGCAGTACATGTATAATTATATGAGTGGACTGCAGTAACAGTGTTATAATTAGTATGAGTGGGACCGCAGTACAGTGTGTATAATTAGTAGAGTGGACTGCAGTACAGTGTGTATAATTAGTATAGTGGGACCGCAGTACAGTGGTAAATAATTAGAGTGGGACTGCAGTACGTGTGTATAATTAGTTGAAGTGACAGCAGTACAGTGGTGTATAATTAGTATGAGTGGGACCGCCAGTAAGTGTGATTCATTAGCATGATGGGACCGCAGTACAGTGTTATAATTAATATGAGTGGGACCGAGTACAGGTAATCATTAGCATGAATGTGGTGGCAGTACAGTGTGAGTAGGTAGGTGATGTAATGTTGAGTAACATTAGTGGAGTGAAGGTAAGATGTTAGAGTAACATTAGTGGAGGTGAAGGTAAGATGTTAAGAGTAACATTAGTGTAGGTGAAGGTAAGATGGTGAGAGTAACATTAGTGAGGTAAGGTAGATATGAGGTAAATAGTGTAGGTGAAGTAAGATGTTGAGAGTAACATTAGTGTAGGTGAAGGTAAGATGTTGAGAGTAACATTAGTGAGGTGAAGGTAAGATTTGAAGTAACATTAGTGTAGGTGAAGGTAAGATGTTGAGAGTAACATTAGTGTAGGTGAAGGTAAGATGGTGAGAGTAACATTATGGAGGTGAAGTAAGATAGTGAGAGTAACATTAGTGTAGGTGAAGGTAAGTAGTTGAGAGTAACATTAGTGTAGGTGAAGGTAAGATGGTGAGAGTAAACATTAGTGTAAGTGAAGGTAAGATAGTGAGAGTAACATTAGTGTAGGTGAAGGTAAGATTGAGAGTAACATAGTGTAGGTGAGGTAAGATGTTGAGAGTAAATTAGTGTAAGTGAAGGTAAGATGTTGAGAGTAACATTAGTGTAGGTGAAGGTAAGATAGTGAGAGTAACATTAGTGTAGGTGAAGGTAAGATGTGAGAGTAACATTAGTGTAGGTGAAGGTAAGATGGTGAGAGTAAACATTAGTTGTAGGTGAAGGTAAGATAGTGTGAGAGTAACATTAGTGTAGGTAAGGTAAGATGTTGAGAGTAACATTAGTGTAGTGAAGGTAAAGTGAGAGTAACATTAGTGTAGGTGAAGGTAAGATAGTGAGAGTAACATTAGTGTAGGTGAAGGTAAGATAGGAGAGTAACATTAGTGTAGGTCACGGGTTCCCAACCGGGGGGGAAATTCCCCAGGGGGAAATTCTAGTCTGGAATTAAAATTCTGGAAATTATCAGAAAATAATTAGAAAATAATTTCCAGTAATAGCCTTCTGTTTCTTCTCTTCTCAGGAGTACCCGTTTCCTGAACTTTACCCGCTTTCATTCTTATGTTTTATTTTCTTTCTTCTTTTTTAGTTTGTTCTTTTCTATTAACATGTCTTAATATGATCTCTCTTGTTTTTTTCAGGTCCGCAAGTGATCATGTCGAAAAAACGGATATATTCAGAAGCATATCTAGACTTCGGTTTTACGTTCGTTGTGAATAACGGGGAACATCTGCCACAATGTGTCATCTGCACAAAGACCTTGGGGAATGGTAGCATGAAGCATTCCAGATGAAGCAACACCTTCAGGATGCCATCCCGAACTACAGAACAAGGATCGTGAATACTTCAAGCTGAAACAAATTATCTGAAGAAGATGAGACTGGACTCAACTGGAACGTTTCGTCAGCAAACGGACGCTATTGTGAAAGCGTCATACGAAGTCTCGTACAAGATTGCGAGGGAGAAGAAACCACACACAATTGGTGAACATTGGTGAAGCCCTGTATGCTACAGTGCGTGAAGTTGGTCCTTGGTGAGGCTGCCACAACAAGATGACCCAGATTTCCCTTTCAAACAACACCATTCGGTCACGGATCAATGATATGGCTGAGAGCATCAAGACCAAGTTGTTCAGAAGGTTCGAGGGTCATAGTTTTTTTCGATTCAACTCGACGAATCGACAGATGTTGCGAATCTGTCCAGCTGTTGGTCTTGTTTCGTTATACCACCGAAAAAGGAATTGCAGAAGAATTCCTCTTCTGCAAACCTCTCCAGACCACGACCAAAGCTCAGGATTGATGGACCTTATCAATGACTTTTTCGAAGACAGCAACATCAGCTGGGAGTCTCTGGTTGGGGTGTGCACGGATGGTGCCCCAGCCATGCTCGGCTCTCGATCGGGGTTCGTCACCCTCGTCAAGCAAAAGAATCCGGCAGTGGAATCGACACACTGTCTGATCCACAAAGAGGCGCTTGCTTCGAGAACTCTCCCCAAGAACTTCAAGCAGCATCTCGAGACTGTCATCAAAGTCGTCAACTTTATCAAGGTTCCTTCTGAACACTCGGCTGTTCCGTCGGCTCTGTGAAGGCATGGAAGCCGACCACGAATCGTTGCTGTTTCATACTCAGGTGAGGTGGCTCTCAAAGGGAAACATGTTGCAGCGAGTCCTGAATTGTTTGATGAGGTGGTAGCCTTCCTTCGGGCCCAAGAGAATGTTGTGCTTCTGGAAGCGTTGAAGGGTGAGTTTTTCCGTGTGCGGCTGTCCTACTTGTCCGATATTTTCAGTGCATTGAACGAGCTCAACAGGAAACTGCAGGGCAAAGGGACCAACATTCTTTTTCAGTCGGACAAGATCAGAGCTTTCGTGGCTAAACTGGAACTGTGGAAGAAAAGAGCGGGGAGTGGAAGTTTTTCCTCATTCCTCGCTCTGAACGAATGTGTGGAGGATATGGAGGATGGTCTGCCTGATCCAATAGCCGAGGATATCAAACAACACCTCGAAGGCTTGAGGAAGAATTCAAGTATTACTTCCCGGGGATCAAACACGAGAGCAACAAGAACAAGCTTATCAGAGACCCATTTCAAGAGAACGTTGATGATGTGCCAGAAGCGTGGCAGGAAGAGTTCCTGGACTTGAAAAACTACTCTATAGCGAAGGATGCCTTCCAGAATATGGAACTGGAAGAGTTTGGACCCAAGTCCGAGGAACCTACCCGCTTCTTGCGACCAATGCTCTGCGGATATTGGTCCAGTTTTCTCCACCTACCTGTGTGAGACAGGATTTTCGGCACTGGTACACCTCAAAACAAAGGCACGCAACAATTGGAGGTGGAGGCGGATCTTCGATGTGCGCTCTCCATAACTCCCCGACATTGAAGGACTCGTGAACGGCAAAAAATGCCAGAAGTCACCATAAAATGCTGTGTTCTTATTCAATACAATTTAATGTTAGCTGTGTTAGTGCATTTGAAAAATAAATTAGTAAATAGTCTCATGTGTTTTAACTGTTCTTCTCTCATACACATGAAGGGGGAATCTGGATGGTTGAATTGGGTGCAGGGGGAAATGACAGAAAAAAAGGTTGGGAACCACTGGTGTAGGTGAAGGTAAGATGGTGAGAGTAACATTAGTGTAGGTGGAAGGTAAGATGTGAGAGTAACATTAGTGAGTAGGTGAAGTAAGATGTTGAGAGTAACATTAGTGTAGGTGAAGGTAAGATGTTGAGAGTAACATTAGTGTAGGTGAAGGTAAGATGTTGAGAGTAACATTAGTGTAGGTGAAGGTAAGATGTTGAAGTAACATTAGTGTAGGTGAAGGTAAGATGTTGAGAGTAACATTAGTGTAGGTGAAGGTAAATGTTGAGAGTAACATTAGTGTAGGTGAAGGTAAGATGTTGAGAGTAACATTAGTGTAGGTGAAGGTAAGATGTTGAGAGTAACATTAGTGTAGGTGAAGGTAAGATGTTGAGAGTAACATTAGTTAGTGAAGGTAAGATGTTGAGAGTACCATTAGTGTAGGTGAAGGTAAGATGTTGAGAGTAACATTAGTGTAGGTGAAGGTAAGATGTTGAGAGAACATTGTGTAGGTGAAGTAGATTTGAGAGTAACATTAGTGTAGGTGAAGGTAAGATGTTGAGAGTAACATTAGTGTAGGTGAAGGTAGATGTTGAGAGTAACATTAGTGTAGGTGAAGGTAAGATGTTGAGAGTAACATTAGTGTAGGTGAAGGTAAGATGTTGAGAGTAACATTAGTGTAGGTGAAGGTAAGATGTTGAGAGTAACATTAGTGTAGGTGAAGGTAAGATAGTTGAGAGTAACATTAGTGTAGGTGAAGGTAAGATAGTTGAGAGTAACATTAGTGTAGGTGAAGGTAAGATGGTGAGAGTAACATTAGTTAGGTGAAGGTAAGATGTGAGAGTAAACATAGTGTAGGTGAAGGTAAGATAGTGAGAGTAACATTAGTGTAGGTGAAGGTAAGATAGTGAGAGTAACATTAGTGTAGGTGAAGGTAGATAGTGAGAGTAACATTAGTGTAGGTGAAGGTAAGATGTTGAGAGTAACATTAGTGTAGGTGAAGGTAAGAGTGAGAGTAACTTAGTGTAGGTGAAGGTAAGATAGTGAGAGTAACTTAGTGTAGGTGAAGGTAAGATAGTGAGAGTAACATTAGTGTAGGTGAAGTAAGATAGGTTGAGAGTAACATTAGTGTAGGTGAAGGTAAGATGTTGAGAGTAACATTAGTGTAGGTGAAGGTAAGATCGTGAGAGTAACGTTAGTGTAGGTGAAGGTAAGATAGTGAGAGTAACGTTAGTGTAGGTGAAGGTAAGATAGTGAGAGTAACATTAGTGTAGGTGAAGGTAAGATAGTGAGAGACATTAGTGTGTGAAGGTAAGATAGTGAGAGTAACATTAGTGTAGGTGAAGGTAAGATAGTGAGAGTAACATTAGTGTAGGTGAAGGTAAGATAGTGAGAGTAAACATTAGTGTAGGTGAAGGTAAGATAGTGAGAGTAACATTAGTGTAGGTGAAGGTAAAGATAGTGAGAGTAACATTAGTGTAGGTGAAGGTAAGATGTTGAGAGTAACATTAGTGTAGGTGGAAGGTAAGATAGTGAGAGTAACATTAGTGTAGGTGAAGGTAAGAAGTGGAGAGTAATAATTAGTGTAGGTGAAGGTAAGATAGTGAGAGTAACATTAGTGTAGGTGAAGGTAAGATAGTGAGAGTAACATTAGTGTGTTGAACGTGTGTTTTGGTGAATATTCGTGAGGATTGAAATGGTTCTTTGGTTACCTTACCTTGTACCACAAGTTCAGCAATAGATTCTCCTCCATTAGTGATCACCTTGTAATGTCCGGCGTCTTCCTTGGATGCTTCATTAATTATCAAATTTACCTTCTTCCCAATCTTCTTCATTCGGTATTTAAATGTATTTTCAGACGAAATTTCAACACCATCCTTTTCCCTGAGAAACACATTGCACAAGATTAATTTACAGGATGTCCAGTTCTCACCGATTGAACATTTATTTAATTCTTTACATCACAGGTGTTCATGAATTTTAGCTCTTTTTTTACGAAAAGCTGAAGTTGTTCGGAGAGTGAGGTTGACTGGCTGTGGGTTGGGGGGGGGGGGGGGGGGGGGAGGGGTTAAGGCAACACTAACTGTGGGGAAGGGTGACAACTCGTGGATGCAACAAGGGTTTGAATTGTGCACGGCATGGATATTTGAGTGATGGAGAGAGGGAAACAGCAGTGTGAGGGAAGGAGAGCGACCAGGAACGAGCGATGATAAAGATCTCACCGTGAGGCCTTTGAATCTGCGATTACACGGTTGAGAGTTGAGACCCACTCGTTTAAAATTGATAGAAAAGCACAAAATGAACACAAGATAAGAGATTGGAAGATTAACAAAGAGCTGCACAAGATAAATTCAGAACGGTATCCTTCGCTTTACAGGAGGCTCTCTTGGAGCAGAAAGGAACACGTCCATGCGTTGGAGGAAGCAGGAAGTGGAATCGAAGAAGGAATACTTGAGGAAGGAACTAGATGTACCTCTTTACGTTTGTACAGTACTTGTGGTGAAAGAGGTACCATAGTACAATGCTTGTGGTGAATAGGTAGCCTCCGAATTGTTCCATTTTGAGAAGAAATAGTTTAAATTGTTGAATTGTACATTCTTGCAGGGATCAAACTGTCGCGTACTTTTCATCGGTGCGAACTTGTTTGTACTTTTACATCATCAATCTTGTTCCATTTACTTGTCAAACCAATGGCAGTAGTGTTGGTGTGTTTTTTTTTAATATTTTTTTGTAATCTGGTTTCTCACCAATCATTTTGCCCCACATGACTATCGGGTTGTTAGACCTCCCCCTGGAAGGACAAGCGGTGAGGAAGGCTTTAACGGAAGGGTGACGACCCTTTCCTGCCTGGCAGTTCACTGTTTACACCGTCGTTTAAATAATTCACGGACGTGAGTTTCACTGGAATAAACAAAAGTTAACTGGAGTTAAACCGCATTCACCACAAACACTGTGCTCAACATCTTTAGCGACGCATTTCTTCTCTTGACTCACGGAGCTTCGTACCACGTGCCGCATCATGGCCCTATCTTCAATAATTTTTCACTCCTTTCAACCATGGGACAACTATCATCACACCCCTTTTGGTGAGCAGCTTATTCTCATGGGCACTGGCCATTTATGACACCCGAGTCACGGCACCGAGTGGATCATGTTCTTTTGTCCACATGATGCTGAATTGGTCCACTGGTGATACGCTATTTCTCGCTTCTTTTTGAACTTGTGATTGTATTCACCCGCACTCAAGCTTAACAGCTTATGGGTCACCACCCAGATTGAACGAAGTTATCAACTTTTAGTGGTGAGTAGATGTCGATAACTCAATTTGTTTTATATATTGGTGAAGCTACATCCGACGACGACATCCACTAAGGTGCATGTGCTGGCATACCCCATCACCAGTAAGAGCCGCTGGTTTAAAGCTCCGTCCCTTCTGGCTCAACGATCCTACATTGTGGTTTGTGCAACTTGAAGCACAGTTCCTGACCAGGCATGTCACCACTGAGAATACACTCTTTTCCGATGTTGTTGGATCTCTCCAGCCAGAAATAGCACAAGAAGTAAGGGACCTCCTAATTTTTCGTCCCAGCTCAGAACGTTATACCAAACTCAAGGCTGAGCTCGTCAGGCGTATCTCAGCTTCAGAGCAAAACAGACTCTACCAATTACTCATTTCTGAAAAGCTTAGTGAGAAAACCCTCTCAGCTTTTGCGAAGGATGAGACAGCTGATTGGGGACAATACATTGAAAAATACCCTTTAAAACAGCTGTTTCTCCAGAGACTTCCCACCAACGTCCGACTGATCTTGGTCTCAACTAAGGAGGCTGTCGACATTGAACAACTGGTGGACCTCGCCGACAAGATCATGGAAGTCTCTTCTCCTTTGTCTTCCACTATGCACATACGAGCTATTTCAAAACCTCAACAGCAACTTGCACCTCAACCAGACCAAGTTCACACCTTGGCCACCCAGGTTGAGAATTTGACCAGACAGGTACAAACTCTCACAACACAACTCCAGGTGGAAAGAGACAGGAGTACAAGCCATGGGCGTGGTCCATCTTGAAATCAATCAAGATCAAGCACCCACCAATACACTGAACAGATGTGTTGGTACCATTGGAAGCATGGAGAAAAGGCTCACAAATGCATCAGCCAATGCTCATACCAGTCTCACCCTTCAGAGCAGGGAAATTCAAATGCCAGCGAATAGCGGTGACAAGTCAGCCTCACAGTGACACATCTAGTCACCTATTGTACATAACCGACAAGGCAACAGGTACCAGGTTTTTAGTGAATACAAGTGCTGAAGTGAGTATTTTACCATCTTTTTGCAAAAGCAAAGTCCAGCCGACATCAATCCATCTTCAGGCAGTGAATCACTCGCCCATCACCACATATGGGGAGAGACCTTTAACACTGGGTCTTGAACGGCGACGAGTATTTCAATAGGTATTCGTGGTTGCCGAGTTGTCTACACCCATCATCGGGGCTGATTTTCTTCGCCAGTTTGGCCTGCAAGTGGATGTCAAATAAAACGGAAGATCAAGAAGGAACCCAAAGAAGTAAAGAGCAAAGATGGAGGAACAAAGATCAGGAGGAACTGAGATAGGATTCGAGTTTCAACCGCTACTCCACAACCCTCATACCCATCCAGGCACAGCCAAGTGAGCCTTACAGAAACATTTCTGCAAGAATTCAATTCTTCTTCGAGAGATAGATGATGAAAGAGAAGAATAGAGAGGAAAAGAGATGAAAGAGAAGAAAAAGTAAGAATTCGAATGAAAAAAGAGAATTGTAAAAATTAGAAAGAAGTGTGAAAGGAACACAAGCTTTGACACCACACCGAGCCTTACTGTCCGGGGAATCATCAATCATACACCCTCCATCAGCCCCATGTTCGTGAAAGCTACATCTCCTTCACGATATGACATCCTCCTTCATGAATATCCAGAGATTGCTCATCCAGTATACAGGGATTGTGAGATCAAGCACTCGACAACTCACCACGTAGTAACTCGTGGACCTCCAGTTGCAGCATGGCCATGGCGCTTTTACCCAGATCGTCTGAATATCACCAAGTCGGAGTTCGAGCACGTGCTTGAACTCAGCATCATATGACAATCTGAAAGTGGTCTTCACCCTTGCAGATGGTACCAAAAAAGTCATCGGGTGACTGGTGGCCCTGTAGTAACTACCGTGCACTTAATGAATGTATCATTCCTGATCACTATCCAATTCCCAATTTTCAGGATTTTTCATCCTCCCTCGAAGGTGCACGTGTTTTCCCCAAGATAGACCTCGTCAGAGCATATCTCCAGATCCCAGTAGAGCTGACTGACATACACAAAATAGCCATCACAACACCTTTTGGGCTCTACCAGTTTGTTCGCATGCCATTTGGCTTGCACAGTGCTGCGCAGGCATTTCAGAGGTTGATCGATGATGTCATCTGTGGTCTCCCTTTCACCTATGCTTACCTTGACGATCTGCTAGTAGCAAGCCCTAGAGAGGAAAAATACGAGGCATACCTCCGATTAATTTTTGAGCGCCTTGCTAAGCATAGCAATGCCATCAATCCCATCAAGTACGAGTTTAGAGTGCCATCACTCACCTTCCTTGGCCACGTCAGAGACAAACACGGTATCTGCCCACTCGAGGAGAAAGTAAAGACCATACAAGCCTTTCCTGCACCCAAATCATTGCGCAAGTTGAGGGAGTTTCTTGGCCTTGTGAATTTTTACAGGCGTTTCATCCCTAACTGTGCAGACATACTACGGAACAAGAATAATGAAAATCACCCTCGATGAAAAAGAATTGTCTTCCTTTGAAAAGGTGAGGGTGAGGTTGGCTGAGGCCATACTTCTTGTTCATCCCAAGGCTAAAGCACTGCAATGTCTATTAAATGTAGATGATGTCTGGCGACCACTCTCCTTTTTCTCAAAGTAGTGGGGGCAGATAACAGCAATTTTTGAGAGGAATCGTGCAAATGATGATACAAGCATCAAATTTGGCACATTTGTTCTCCAGGGGATTCTAATCAAATCTGCCCGATTGACCATTTGAAAATCCAAATTTTGAAAAAAAAAAAAAAAAAAACTTCAAAAAAGTCAAGATCATGAATCAATGTTGGATGCTGGCTGAGATTGGTGAATGTTTCAGAAACATCATCAAAGACGTTCCAAGTCTGCCATGCAGTTCTTTCCCTTTACCGTGGAAGGCAGACACGACGTCACATCCAGTGAACGCATGGAAGTATGGGATCCCTCAAGCTTTCTCAGGCCCTATTGCAGAAACTACCTCATGGACTGGAATCCATCGCGCCTTGGCTCCTTGGCCAAAGCAATCCACATGTTCTCAAGACTTAGTTCCTGTAAGGATGGCAGTACAGATATTGCTATGACTAGTACGTCCGTGTCATTAGCCTTAATGATAATGGACTTGCTACCATCCGTCGTTGCATCCCTGGCGTGTACAAATATTCGAGTGTCAGCTTCTTCATGACAACATGGAGACACAGCATCCAGTGACTTCCTTGTGTTGCTAATGGCATCTTCTCCTTTTGTGACAATGACTGTGCTTGTCATCTGTGCTTCAACAATCTTTTCCGCAAGGAAGTGAAACAGCTCAGTCTTGTTGCTGTCATTTCGAAGAAAGCTTTCCAGTACTTGGGGTCTTACTGGTTCCTGTCACTCTTCTTCTGATTCCTTGCCCCCCTTTTCGACCTTGTCTCGGACTTCAGACTTGACTTCTTGTACACATCCAACACTACGTCCACCCTCTCATACCTGGCACCATAGGATTCCACCTTTGGGATGATGTCTTCTTTAGCATAGTCATCAAAAATCTTGAAGTGCGTGGAGGTAAGGGCATTGATAAGTGCTGAGCCATCAATGATGACAACATCTCCCCTTGGTTCTCTGTCTGGGATGTTCACTTGTGCTTCAAGAATTTCAGCCAGCTGTGACTTCAATTTTTTTTGAAGTTTTTTTTTTTTTCAAATTTTTCAAAATTTGGATTTTCAAATGGCCAATCGGGCAGATTTGATCAGAAAGCCCTGCAGAACAGAAATGCCAAATTTGATGCTTGTATCATAATTTGCACGATTTTTCTACTATCTACTACACTAAAGTGTTTTCAACCTGCAGAGACCAGATAGAGCACGTTTGGGAGAGAATGTCTATCGGCCTACCTGAGTGTCAAACACTTTCAGCATATGCTAGAAGGGAGGACATTCTCTGTCTATACGGACCACAAGTCATTGACCTATGCTCTCAATTTAGGACCCGATTGTCACTCTCCAAGAGAAGTATGACATCTTGATTTCATCTCCCAGTTCACGACAGATTTGAGGCATATCAGTTGCCAGAAACAACAGTGCAACAGATGCACTCTCCTGAGTTGACGTAAATGTTCTGGATGCATCTAACATCATTGATTCCACGACCATAACTGAAGCTCAACAACATGATGAGGAGCTACAAAGGCTGTGAACC
Organism: Eptatretus atami; assembly: GCA_035128595.1. Taxonomy (NCBI): domain Eukaryota; kingdom Metazoa; phylum Chordata; class Myxini; order Myxiniformes; family Myxinidae; genus Eptatretus; species Eptatretus atami. The sequence goes on from CM068968.1 coordinate 56,455,623, forward strand.
AATTCAACATCACTGCAGTTTAAAGACATACCACTCTGCACTTCTGAGGGTCGGATTGCTGTGACGTTTCCAAACAGGTGAGCCTCGCCCGTACTTCCCGAGCGAGTATCGACGTGCAGTTTTTGACACTCTAAACAATGTCTCACCCTGCCATCAGAGCCACTCAACATTTATTGACTTGGCGTTTTGTCTGGCAGGGAGTGAATTGCGATGTCAGAGACTGGTCCAGATCCTGCCTAGCATGTCAGAGATCCAAAATACATGCCTCCACCTCCATCAGACGGCAATATATACCTACTCACATGCAGTGATCGTTTGATTCGTTGGCCGGTCACAATACCAATCCCTGACCAGACAGCAGAAACAGTACCACAAACATTCATCTCACATTGCGTAGCTCTGTTTGATGCACCCTCAACAATAACCACAGACCGAGGTCATCAGTTTGAATCGGCACTTTTCCAAGCTCTGTCTGATCTACTTGGCAGTAGGAGAACCCGAACCACACCTTATCACTCGTTACCTTAGGTCTTGTGAAATGATTCCAGACAGTTGAAAGCATCTCTGACAGCCCATGCAAATATAAGATGGATGGAGAGTCTTGTTATTGTCTTGCTCACGATCCAAACTGTCTGACCTCGGGTGCTGTGCTGCCGAGTTAGTTTCTGGCATAACTCTCAAGTTGCCAGGACAATTTGTGGCACATAGTCAGTTTAATCATGACTTAGATCCTAGCAACTATGTACATAGATTACAGATGCACATGAGAAACCTGAAGCCTACACCTACCAAGCTACATGCAGCATCAGGCAAACCCAGACCATTTCACACATTCAGAGTTGTACTCATATTTTTGTGCAACATGACGTGGTAAGGAAACCACTCCAACCCCCATATGGCAGGCCCTTTCAAGTGCTGACAAGTTTTTCATCATTAACTACAATGGGAAACATGATACTGTCAACCGTGACAGGTTGAAGTGTGCTTATGTTGAACATGACCTGACTACTGCACATGCGTCACCTACAACCGCTCACTTGCAACCGCCACCAGCACTGGCAGCTGTTCTTCAAGTGCCGGCAGCGAGGAAGACGCAGTCTGGCCGTCATGTCCGCTGGCCAGCTCGTTTTGTATAGTTTTTTGGAACTTGAAACTTTGGGACTGTTCATTGTTTTACAGGACAATTGCTACACCTATCTAATCGATTGTTTTCTTCCTATGTTGACAAATTTTGTTTACCAGCGATCTAGGAGTAGGCTACTTGTCGTGTACTTTTCATCGGTTACAATTTGTTCGTACTTTTACATCATTAACTTTGTTCTATTTCCTTGTCCAACCAATGGCAGTAGTGTAGGCATGGTTTTTTGAAATCTGGTTTCGAACCAATAATTTTGCCCCAAACTACTGTCGGGGTCTTGGACCTCCCCCTAGAGGGACGAGCGGTGAGGAAGGGTTTAACAGAAGGGTGACGACGCTTTCCTGCCTGGCAACTCGCTATTTACACCATCGTTGAAATAACTCACAGACTTCAGTTTCACTGTAACAAACAAAAGTTAATTGGAATTAAACCAAATTCACAGCCTTATCTTCAGTGACACATTTCCTTTCTTGACTCATGGAGCTTCGTACCACTTGCCGCGTCATGGCCATTTCTTCAGCAGGTTTTTACTCCTTTCAACCGCAGGACAACTATCATCGCACCCTTTTTGGTGAGCAGCTCATTCCCATGGATATTGGTCATTCATGGCACCAAAGTCACCCAGTGGATCATATTATTTCATGGACATAACACCAAATTGGTCCACTGGTGATACGCCATTTCTTGCTTCTTATTGAACGTGTGACTATGTTCACCCGCAGTCAAGCTTAACAGCCTATTGAATACCGCTCAGACTGGACGAAGTCATAAACCTTTCGTGGTAAGGTGAAGTCGATAACTTGATTTTCTATTAAAACCACCCACCTATCGATCATGGCCCCTTAAGTTAAGGTGTAACAAGAATCGGCTGGTCGGCCATGTCTTCCAGTAAGATTGGACCCGTTATTCGTATCGATTGATCTGCTACGATATCACTGACCAATTGTGACTGAAACTGGACGTCCATGAAAGGTTATGTCATAGAGTGTCCGCTCTGAGTAGTGGAGGGAGGCCGGCGGTTTGAATCACGGCCAAGTTGTACCATAGACTTTAAACATGGTACGTGCTGCTTCCTTGCTTGAGGCTCAGTCTTGAAAAGGATGGAGCATGGACAAACAATGCTGGAAAGGCAATGGCAAGCCACCCAGTGTAACTCTTGCTAAGAAACTGCTCCGGCACCATCAACGCTCTGTCAAGAGCATGTGCCTGATATGTATCCCCATGGCTGTTGTTGTACCTCATTCGTGGAAGCTAGGGTTGTGATTGGCTATCACATTGTCATCTGTTAATGATCTTAACATCATACAATGTGATCATATGATGTGCGGATAAAAATCATATTGTTGTGCATGAATGTTCAGGCCACCCGGTATGTTTTGTTGTACCACACAAAAATATGTAATACACAATCTGTCATCCATTATTCCAAATTATTTTAGAAACCTTATGGATGTAAATCATGGGATTTCAAAAGGAAACCATCATCGCACAACTTCTGCCCGACTCTTCATCACTTGTCTGCACAAACATCCATCTTCCATAATTACTCCTCTATTAAAGGAGACTATTTCAATCAGGTACAGCTTATAATTTAAACTCTGGTTGCTACCTACACAAGCTGATCTTACCATCTGATGGCTGCTCCTTCCTCAGAAACCTCACACTCAAATTCCACTCTATCTTCAACGGTGACTGTTTGGTCATCCAGTGGAGTCGCAATCAGGACAAGAGGCTCTGCAAGAAGGACAATGTGGTAAGAGGTTTGGGTGGGAAGGGTTCATTTGGAAGTCAGGAAAACAGGGCTAATGAGGTAATGGACGACAGAAAGAGGGAGGATAAAGGGAGTAGTTGTGGAGATGAAAGAAGAGATAAAAGGCTGGGAGAGTGAATGACATAATGAAGGAAGAAGAGCCATGTGACATAAGACACAAATTGAAGTCTTGTGAGGAAATGAGATATGTGAGTTATTGAGTCCACCCCATGTAATGTCCATTTTACCTCGTACAAAGAGCTCGGTCGCACATCTCTCTTCACCAACAACAACCTCGAATGCTGCATCATCCCCCAGAATACATTTGTTCAGCGTCAGCATGCGCCTTGCTCCAATGGATTCCATAGCAATCCTTCAGCGAACATGTGGAGATGAGAGTAATGGAGTTCAAGTGTAGAGCGTGCAGCAGTGGACAGCACTGTGTGTTTTTTCACAGAATTCACCCAAACCGGAAGTTGCATTTTAACTTTAATATCTTCCTTCTCTGGAGCTACAATTCAAAAACCTTGTTAACTGTACAATGGATGCCGAGAGCGCGGCGTGCAGCACCTCTGTTGGTCAGGACCTGTGCAGCGAGCGTTCATGGTTCCATAATAGTTAATAGGTGACATTGGGAGATTATACATCAATAATTTATTTTATATTAAGTAATTATAATTACCTGCCACTCAGATTGATTGGCTTCCCGTTTTTCAACCACTTTATCTCCACGTTAGGATCAGCAACTTCAATCTCAAACCTTATTCGCCCACCCTTGTCCACTTGATATGCAGGCTCCAACTTCTTGGTGATAACTGTATTGATGGAAATGGACACATGGTGAATTAAAGAGAATCGAATGACAATTCGAGAGGGGGTTGGGGTTTGTGTTGAAGAGGACGAAGTGTTGGTTACAAACCTAATTTAATGATCACACAAAACCTTGAGCTTCCTTGAACAGGAATATCTCGATTAAAATATATTTACAAAGTTACAGGTTTCATTCTGAATAACAAGAAGGAGGATTAAAAGTATTTGACAAAACAAAAGATGGCTAATGAAAACTGCATCATTGAACAGCATTGGGGCGATGGAGGGAGGCTGGAAGATCCCTTTCCATTGTTTGCATGATGAGAGGGAAGGTCTACAGTGAGGAAGGAAAACGAGGATATAAGAACAATACAGGTGAGTTCTAGTACAAGATCTAGGTACCAGAATAAAATAACATTATGCAGTTAATTAATAATTGATAGATCACATGGTTTGGTGGCCATATTGAATATCCCCAAAAACCTTCAGGAATCTTCTTCTCCAAAACAGCCTGACAGATCGAGGGGAAACTTCACGCACACACACGTTCTTCAAGACGAGAGGATACAAGTTTGTTAATGAATAATTGATAGGTCACATGGTTTAGCAGCCATATTGGATTGAAGAAAAATATTAAATAATGTTTTCTCTGGAAAACAGAAGTACATGGAGAAGAGGAAGAAGTTGTTTCTTGGGTTTGTTGATTTGGAGAAAGCATTTGATAGGGTTCCACGCGAAGTCATAACATGGGCATTGAGGAAGTTAGGAGTGGAGGAATGGTTGATCAGAGTAGTGATGACAATGTACGAGAGAGCGCGCACAACTGTAAGTTAGAGGTGAAGGTGGGAGTGCATCAGGGGTCGGTACTAAGTCCGCTACGATTTGTAGTTGTGATGGAGGTGCTGGCTCAGAGTGCAAAGGAGGGTTTACCGTGGGAGCTGCTGTATGCAGATGGTTTGGTGTTGATTGCAGAGAGAAGGGATGGACTGAAGGAGAAGATGAATAAGTGGAAGGAATATATGGAGGAAAAAGGTTTGAAGGTTAATATCGGAAAGATGAAGGTGATGATAAGTGGTAAGACATGTGGTGAGGTGGAAAGAACTGGGAAGTGGCCATATGCTGTGTGCAGGAAGGGTGTTGGAGTGAACTCCATTCAGTGTACAATGTGCGCTGAATGGGTTCATCGAAAATGTAGTGGTGTGAGAGGGTCATTAACCAGTGTGGCAGCTACATTCAAGTGTAAGGTGTGCATGGTGGGAGTTGCAGATGGAGGAAATGTTGAGTTGGATCTTGGAGATGGCGTGAAGTGGGAAAGTGTGAAAACGTTTTGCTACCGAGGAGACATGCTGAATGGAGAAGGTGGATCAGACTCGGTGACGGTTGCTTGAGTGAGATGTGCATGGAAGAAGTTTTGGGAACTGAGTGGTGTGCTGACGGGGAGGGGAGTGTCATTGAAGTTGAAGGGAAAGGTGTATGCTGCACGTATGAGAAGTGTTATGATTTATGGGAGTGAGACATTGGTCAGGAACGTAGAGCAGCAACGAAGGGTGGACATGAGAATGGTTCGGTGGATGTGCGAGATATCGTTGAAAGAGAGGAAGACAAATGATGAATTGTGGAAGATGATGAGAATAGTCTGTGATGGAAGTAGATGATAAATGGGGCTTCTGGGACGCCCATTCAAATGAATGGGGGAAAAGGGAAAAACTTTCTGACTCAATCCCCAAAAGCTCAAAATAGGAGACTGATTTTCTCCCCACCTATCCCCTTCCCTCTCATACAAGCAAATGTAAAATTGAGACTGAAAGATTGAGACTTACTGATTAAAGCACTTCTTCCCTTTCATATTTTCATTCCACTCAAAGAGCGAACCAACGAATATTTGTCCATGTTCTACTTTAGGGAATAACTTAATTTTCCTATTACATTCATTTCCATCGAGTATATTCACAAAGAATAACTTGGAACTTGGTTCTTGGGAAACGTGTCTTTGTTGAGCAGAAATGAAATGAGAAACTTCGCTTAATGCTCTTATTTGACCACCTCCTGAACCACATATCATTTTGAGATTGCAGTAAATTGTTACTTACGAAATCTTTTGATGACTT
>CM068968.1:56478589-56489032 GCA_035128595.1 Eptatretus atami
ATAGGTGGGGAGAAAATCAGTCTCAATTTTACCTTTGCTTGTATGGGAGGGAAGGCGATAGGTGGGGAGAAAAATCACTCAATTTTACATTTGCTTGTATGGGAGGGAAGGGGATAGGTGGGGAGAAAATCACTCAATTTACATTCTGGTGTCTAGGGACGGAAGAGGGATAGGTGGGAGAAAATCAGTCTCCATTTTAGGCTTTTGGGATTGGGTCAGAAGTTTTTCCCTTTTCCCCCATTCATTTGAATGGGCGTCCCAGAAACCCCATTTTCATCTACTGATGGATGCTGTGAAGAGAACAGGTGTTGCAGATGCGTTCATGTGTTGAGGAAGGATGAAAGTGACTGGGTAAGAAGTGTGAAATTGAATAGAAAGAGAGACGGGGAAGACCAACAAAGACTTGGCTGAAGGTGGTGGATGAAGAAATGTGGGTGAGGGGGTTAACAAGGGGAGTTGCAGAAAATCGGGTAAAGTGGAGAAGATTGTCATGGGACCCACAAGACTAACCCCCACTCTCGTAGGGAAAATGGCCTTAAAAATGCCTGTTGTTGTTTTTGGCCACATGGTCTGTCACCAGAATTATTTAATTGCTTGAATCTGAGAACTATTTTTTTTTGAGTCAGGCTCACTTGGCTGCGCCTGGATGGCTTTGAGGGTCGAGGAGTTTCAATTTAATTGAGAACAACGCCGATGGCCCCGGGAAACAAGGGTCACCTGGGTATGTAATAAATAGATGGAGCGTGGCCTGTTTCCAGGTCCATAACTTGTCAATTTCCCATCATAGAGAGACATGTCGGGCCTTGTTAGACTCGGGGGGAGTGTCTGTTTACCGTGTGGACCCATTCTGCCAACATTTATTGCTGCGTGTTCAAGTAATTTAAATGCCAACTCAGTTGATACTGGTGATGTCTCCAGGAAAAAAGGGCTAACTGCAAACAAAATAAATAGAACACTTCGTGTTACTCAGTCCATAACTCATTAATCCCGTGGTGTATCAAAGCCGGACGTCTTGGTACCCAGTCATCACTAACCATCGATAATTAACTTTCCAATCTTTGGTTCACTCCATCGGTTTATGTTGAAAGTCAGACACACACTGAATTCACAATGGAGTGCTGAATCGAGATGTCCACAGCTCGTGTTGCCAATTGTCACTGGCTGATCATTGTTGAGATATGCGTTCTCAATTACCTATTGGAGTAGACTGCAGCAGGAAGTCCTCCACCCCTCACCTTTATTTCACCTCCTCTGTCCTGGTTAATTGTTCAGCTTCCTGAATGCCTGCACCAGGTGTGCTCGGGATAATGGTATAGAAATCAATTTCAAATGAGAAGCGTTCGGTATACAATACAAAGTACTTTGAGAATTTGCTTCTGAATGAAAATTGCTCGAGAAATATATGATTGATGGAAGAAATGGACCAAGGACTTGCGGGCACCTCGCCTCACCTTTCCCCGATGGGAGCACTTGCCCCACTTTGCTGCACTTCTCCATGAAAGAGACACCTGCACCACCTTGCTGCACATTCCCCCAATAGGGGCACCTACCCCACCTTCCCCCCGATAAGGGCGACTTGCCCCACATGTCTTTACAGTTTTAATACAAATTGGTTTCCTTGGAGTCCAACTGATTGCTTGAACTGTGTGTGGTTTGCATTTCCTGTTTCATGATCATTGTTTTTTCTGCACAAGACAAACACTGAAAAGCTGAGCACAGAGGAAGAATGAATGTTTGGGTAGTTTACAGTGAAGGTTGATGGCAGAATAATGACTGAGTAGTAAGAAATAACAAGCACACCTTCACTCTTCACTTGTGGCTTCATCTTCTTGAGGCGTTTGAGGAGGCCGCGGAGGTCTGTAATTCCATACTCGAATGCAATTTTCTCAAATTCTGATGGTTTTGCATTCTTGAGGATCTCCCAAATGTCCACGTCCGGTTCACTGGGTTCTTCCACCTTCTTCTCGCTGTTTCACGACATGTTTTTGTGTTTTGTGTGAAGCATGATGCAGGTTGTGTTCGGCAACATTCTTGTTTTATTTCAACATTATATTTAGTTGTGGCACTATAAGATTCGTTTCAACATTGCTAAAGGACCCTGTTTTTAAATTTCAACATTGCTAAAGAAGTTGCTATTTTTTTTCTTGATGAATGGTCACAACTTTTCAGAATGTCATCAGCTAGGTTTACTCTCTTTGATTGATATCTTTGACCCCCACCATCTGCAAACTTCCCTGACCACTGACCTGCTCCTCTCCCAAACCCCTCACCTGTTGCCATCCAACTACCATCTACTTCTTATCTTCTTTGGACAATGACAAATATAACTCACCGTTTCTTCAGCAGAGCACTGAAGTCCAATTCTCCTGCATCCTCTTCCGTCTCTTTTCCACTAAAGAAAGCACACCACCCAGGAGATTCAATGAATGCACCGATTAACAAGGTACCCATTGTGGACACCCTTTCACAATTTAATACTACTACTACTACTACTACTACTCTGTTGACCCTTTTGCATTTCGTTCTCTTGGGGAGAGGGCAATGTGGGGTTCAGGCAGGAATTTGGAATTTTGGACCATGGGATCGGCAATTTCTCGCCGACTCTTCGAGTCCGACTACCGCCCTCTTATATTGAAGAATGAGTGACCTGTGTTGGTTTACCTGGATGATTAGTGACCTATGTGTTAACCACGTGATTAAAGGCTGAGTAAAGGTTTTTAACCCCTCAATTTCCCCCAAATCAAACCTCATAATTTGCTGGTGCTGCTACTCACACACGTTTGAAGGCCTTGCGGATGTCCATTTCCTCACCAACCGGTGCTACTGCAAGTGAGAATGTGGACAAAACAGATATTTGGCATTAATGTGGACGATACTCATTACTCATGCATGAATGTTGAGGTACGATAGAAAGATCATGAACAAAAGCAGATAAAGAGAATTCATGATGGATACGGATATTGTGGTCATACAAATATGGTTTGGGATCAGAAGTTGATTATTTAAATTTTTTATGGACATCGCTTGATGATAGTCAGTGTAGTCTCATGGAAATGCCTGGCATGTGAAATGAGCATAGTGAGCTTTAAAAGCAGGTAGTTCTGGGTTTGGTTCGTGAAGATTATATATGGAGGGAAATCGGACTACTTTGTCACCTTTGCGAGCACATTCCCATCCAGGTGGATCATTGATCATAATTTTCCACCATATCCCTTTAATAATGGGTTGTGGCAGCTTTACATGTGTAAGATTGTCTTTGTGAAAGTCATTGTAGCATCTTTAACATCCACCAGCAACCGATGCCAGCGGACGGGACACCCGGCTTAATGTCCCGTCTGAAGGACAGCCTGCTCGATATGACGCTCTGCCTGCGAAACACTAGGGAATTGAACGAAACAAAGACAGATACGCTACCTCTGAGCCATGGTTATCCTTCATCATGTGAATGACAATACAAACTACATTCGGAGTTAGACACACAACTTGTGCTCTGGTAGTTTATGTGCAAGTCCTGATGACCATGTGCACATTGAAGGTGAAGAGGATGCAAAGAATGAACAAAACATTCAAGTGAAAGCAAAGAATGAGACATGAAGGATGGTGAAATCCCAATGGAAAGGTGAGATGTTGATCGTTACCGTTGTAAACGTAGCACAAGATCGATGGAATGAGATCGGGTAAGAAATGGATGGATCAGGATGTCATTGGATGGTAAACAGTGGGATGAGATTGGAAGGATGGATTGTGCATGGAGGATAAAGGGGGAAGGAATGGAAACAATGTTCATGTTATTGCATGGAATTCCATCGGTCGTGGAAGGAAAAATAATCACAATTCTGCATAAATAACAATCCACCTGTAATCATACACTTGCTAGTGAATGAGAAAGGTCATCGTCGTCCCCTTCCCTCCACCAGTTTAAATATAAATGCTTGGCAGGCCAAACCCCGAAATATCTTGGCAATGTTGAACTTTGACCCCTGTAAAATTGAAAGGACTACTCCAGACTAATGTTTACCTGTTTTAATCCATAACGCAAGGATATGATATGGTATGGCTTTAACAATTCGTCTTTGAATTGATGCTAATTTGGGGTCTGGGTGGACTGAACCCTTAAAGGTACGTACCTTCATACATAATTGAGAACGGGGCTGGACTGAACCAAGGTACCTCCATACCTAATTTGGGGTCTGGGTGTACTGAACCAAGGTACCTCCATACCTAATTTTGGTCCGGGTATACTGAACCAAGGTACCTCATACCTAATTTGGGGTCCGGGGTGTACTGAACCAAGGTACCTCCATACCTAATTTTGGTCCAGGATACTGAACCAAGGTAACCTCCCATACCTAATTTGGGTCCAGGTGTACTGAACCAAGTACCTCCATACCTAACTTGGGGTCTGGGTGTACTGAACCAAGGTACCTCCATACCTAATTGGGTACGCGTGTACTGAACCAAGGTACCTCCATACCTAATTTGGGTGTCTGGTTATTGTACTGACCAAGTACCTCCATACCTAACTTGGGGTACGGGTGTACTGAAACCAAGGTACCTCCATACCTAATTTTGGTCCGGGTATACTGAACCAAGGTACCTCCATACCTAATTTGGGGTCCGGGTGTACTGAACCAAGGTACCTCCATACCTAATTTTGGTCCAGGTATACTGAACCAAGGTACCTCCATACCTAATTTGGGGTCCAGGTGTAACTGAACCAAGGTACCTCCATACCTAACTTGGGGTCTGGGTGTACTGAACCAAGGTACCTCCATACCTAATTTGGGGTACAGTGTACTAACCAAGGTACCTCCATACCTAATTTGGGGTCTGGTGTACTGAACCAAGGTACCTCCATACCTAACTTGGGGTACGGGTGTACTGAACCAAGGTACCTCCCATACCTAATTGTGGGTACGGGTTACTGAACCAAGGTACCTCCATACCTAATTTGGGGTCGCGTGTACTGAACCAAGGTACCTCCATACCTAACTTGGCGTCCGGTGTGTACTGAACCAAGGTACCTCCATACCTAATTGGGGTCCGGTTATAAAACTAACCAAGGTACCTCCATACCTAATTTGGGGTCCGGGTGTACTGAACCAAGGTACCTCCATACCTAATTTGAAGAGGATTGGTTTAAAAATGAAGGAATGGTGAAATGAAGGAATGTATTGTAATTGTTGGAAATATTGATAAGAGAAGAAGATCAAAAGTTAAAGCCAGACCCCAAATTAGGTATGTGGGTATTTGTAAGGGTCATCTGAAATTAGTTTTCCATCTTCTTCTCTTGTCTATATTTCCAGGTATTCTGGAGCACAAGTGCTATTTGGCAGGGCCATGCGAAACTGAAAAATGCTGAAATGAACAATCCATGTTAGCCAGTTGTTGTTTTTGTTGAAGAACCTAATGTTTCTTTAATTAAAATGGGGGAAAACAAAGACAAAATAACCACAATCCATACAAGGTATCGATGGGAATACGATATGAACATGAGGAGATGTGTGAGAAAAGTTTGAATATCATCAGGTGGTTCGCAATGTACGTCGTGAATACCAGGAAATCGACAAGAGTACCGACAATCCGATACACCGATGTGATGCCATGTGATGCAAATCATGGTAACACTGCTAGTGATCATGGTAACACTGCTGGTGATCATAGTAACACCATTGGTGATCAAGTTGATCATGCAGCACTTGGGTCCAAATTAGAATGCAGTTTTGGCCTCGACTTCAAGTACAAGCCATTTTCTTCTTAAGAAGCATTCATCTTTCCATTCTATACATGTCCGCGAATGTTGGTAACATAACTAAATCAAACCATCCATTTCGATCCCACGTACTTCACTACGTACTCGATGATGGACAAGGTAGGTGTTTCCCCCACAGAAGTAGACAACGGTTTACCCTCCAAACTCGATTGTACAGGCATAGTGAGGGCCGTAAGCTCTGTATGGCGGCGTTGTGCGTGCTTACCTACGTACCTGTAATGCTTACATCAAAGCTGCAGCTGTCCATGGTTCCCTTGTGTGAGAGTTCACACCTGTACTTCCCCGAGTACATCTCCTTGACTTTGATCATACGCATCTCAAAGGTGTAAATCTGCACCAACAGACAGACGGCATCCTCAACCAGTCCCTCTGTGTCCAAAACCCTATAATTGTACAAAATTATCTTCATTCCGAGAAGTGAGCAAACCCGGGAAGACTGCCGGCTTTACATCTCTAACGGAGGGCTTACTCGGTAAAATTAGATTACGAGAAAAAGTTACCTTGGTGTTCCTATCAAAGGTTTCTTTGAATTGCAGGTGTTTTCCAGCTTTGCTCGACAAATCCATCCATTTTCCTATCAAAGTGAAACCAAGAAAGAAAAGGTTCATGAGACCGACCTGTGTATACCTATCAGTATACATTGTTAATCACATCTTGTTCTTCATCCCTTCATTTGGAGAACATGTCCTCTCACCATTGCATATCCTCACTTCATTTTATTCATTTTCATGAGCACTTTCCTTCTTTTTCTCACTTTAGTAACATCATCCCACTTGCCTGCCTCATACAAGAGGAAAGTGAGCATCAGTTCTTCGGACTACGTGTCTCCTACATCCTTCATTGCAAATGACTTCAGGGCAGGGAGAGGCAATGATAAGGATAGAGGACAACAGAGAGAAACGGTAACTACCTTACCTTTAAACCATTTCACTTGTGGCCTTGTGCTCAACTTGGATCCATCAACCTTTGCAGTAAAGAGATGGTCTCCACCTGGGTACACATAGGGAGGGTCACGAGGTGGAGGACACTGCACTGCAGGTGGAGGTGAAACTTGCATTGAAAAGCTTCCATGTTTCGGTGGAAATGTTATTATTCTTTCAAACTCTTATCAAACCTGAACTCTCGTCTCATTGGACGTGACCTTGCAGTGATGGGAATTTGGAGAGGGTGCAAGGAAATAATGATGTAAAACACAGACATTCATGGTATCCTCCTAAGTGTTGTATCCGTCCCCCATGCTTACCCACAACCACATGCGCATTCTCTATTTTGTCCAGAAAGAGACCAGCCAAAGCCTGAGGCCTATCCCTTTCTTCCTTCACAGGAGACAACACATCTGGCTCTGATGCTGGACCTGTCAGTAGAAGTAATGAATACACAAGATCAGTACATACTTTCATAATGAACACCACTGGTATCATAACAATAACATACGAGTTCATCTGATGATGTTTGTTCAGTGAGTTGGAACGGATTTGCATTGTGTTATTCACAATGATTGTGTGTAATTGTTGGAATGTGTGCTATTTTTGTGCGGAGTAACGAACTACCTGGTTCAGCAGGTGTTTTCTCATCTGGCGACTGCACTGCAGTCAGAGAGGAACATGCACCATGTTACAAGGTAAAGTCACATTTCATGGGACATGATAATCACATTGCACTTATTATAGACAACGCTGAAGGTTAAAATTGAACAAACATTCGACTGGTATGGTAATTGAGATGAACACAGAAAAACAACGAGAAGGACACTCGGTAGAGAGCATACCCCTGCTTCGCAATGCCTGATCCACGAGAACATATCGGGCCCAATACATGTTTGAAATATCATGCTATACAGTACTATATCGTTTTGGGCCCAATCTCTCAATGGTGAAGAATCACTTTAAAAATTAAATAATTCTCGTACCCAGATCCGGATTCGGATCTTAACCAAAATGAATCAATTCCTCCTTGTGACACACCCAACCTGTCCACCAAGTTTCGTTCGAATCCGTCCACAACTTTTTTGAGATATCGTGCTATATATTAGTTTAGCCCGATCTCTCAATGGTGAAGAATCACTTAAGAAGTTCTAGTAGTTGGATCCGGATCTTCACCAACATATAATCAGTTCATCCGTATCACACACCCAACCTGTCCACAAAATTTCATCCGGATCCGTCAACAACTTTTTGAGATATCCTGCGCACAAACAAACAAATGAAATTGCTCGTTGAGTAAGAATTGCCGGAATAACTTTGTCATATCTCCATGATGTCTGAAAAAACAAAAATCTGGAAATCAATTGGTTCTATAAGTCGATAGTGTTACTGTTTAATGAGTTATAGCACTTAGTTTGGTCATGATCATAACTTGGAAGTCAATCGGACTTGAAATGGTTTATCGCAATTTGAAATTTTTGACCCGACCCCCCTGACATTCGACCCCGACCGCAAGAAGGGTGTGGTGTGACACCCCAATGAGACATTGGTGGATGCAGTATTGGAAGATGCACATTTGATTGCTTTGAAGTCGATACGACCATTTTAGCGACGTTATTGTGAAAATAAGAATTTCGGTTTTTCGTGACCTTGACCTTGATCTTTGACCTAGATTCACCAAAATGACAAGTGGCTAAGTTGGACCATGGCGACGTTCCTACCAGTTTGTCATGATCGCTGTAAACGGTGTGGCTGCTACAGGGTAAACAAACACACAAACAAACAGCACAGACACAGAATGACACACACAACCGACCAACATAATTGTCAAATCCGAAGGATTCCAGCAAGTAACAAACAGACAGAAAGGGGTGAAAACATAACCTCCTTCACCTTCGGTGGTGGAATTAACTAGAATGGTACTCGGTAGAGTGGACCGCATACCTCCACCAAGCTGAACAGGTTACATTTTGTATCCACTGGGAGACCGGATCTGAATCCGGACCTGAACCAAAATCCAATCCACTTGTTCTTGTCACTTACCCAACTCATCCACCGTTTTATCATAACTCATTCACAACTTTTTGAGATACCGTGTGATATATCGTTTTTGGCTCCATCTCTCGATGGTGAAGAATCACTTAAAAACAAAAAAATTTAATCTCCTATACGAATCTGGATCTTCACCAAAACCTAATCATTTCATCCTTGTCAAACACACAACCTATCCACCTAGTTTTTCATGAATCCATTGACAACGTTTTGAGATATCCTGCTTGCAGACAGACAAACAGACAGATAGGGGTGAAAACGTAAGCTCTGCCCACCTGTGCTGGTGCAGGTAACGATGGAATGTAATCTGTTTGAGTGGATGAACAAAAACACATAGATTGGACACTAAGGGGAATAGGAAGGATGATCAGTGATTGATTTCCATGAAATAGCAAGGAAACACCGAAGTGGTTTTGGTTTGCAGAGTGCGCAACACACACACACACACACACACACACACACACACACACACACACACACACACACACACACACACACTTTAAGGCCCGTTTATGATGACTATGAAGGTGTTATTAAGAGGGTTTCCCAAATTCGGATTTGTTGCCACAGAGCAGTTAAAAAACAAGTCTGTTTGCACAAATGGCACAGATGTTACATTGATTGCACTTGATGTCTGAAGAAGGTCCTTCACAGGTAATCGGTGAACTACCTGTTCAATTTATTTATCATTCAGAGGTTCCTGAAACAGCACAGATACACAAAGGCATTCAATGATACACGATAAAGGGGAACTTAGATTAATTTTAGAGTGTCAGTTTCAAACTACAAGAGTGTGTTGAAACGTAAAGCCTCCGACTCATTTTCTCCAAACCAGGTAAAGATGATCCAATGAAACAAAGCACAGTCCGCACATTAGTTCTTCTTGCCACTGGGTGCGAAGTTTCATGATTCTGACACGAGACGTTTCAGTGCTAAGTTAGCCAAGATGGCAGAGGGCAGCACTACATTGTCAGTGCTATGAAGCGCAGAAGATGAGAGTTGGGATGAGTGACTAGAGATGAGTTGGGATGAGTGACTGAAGATGAGAGGCAATGATGACCTGAAATGAAGCTAATGAGTGACTGGAGATGAGAGTTGGGATGAGTGACTGGAAGATGAGAGTTGGGATGAGTGACTGGAGATGAGAGTTGGATGAGTGATGGAGATGAGAGTTTGATGAGTGACTGGAAGATGAGAGTTGGATGAGTGGCTGGAATGAGAGTTGGATGAGTGACTTGAGATGAGAGTTGATGAGTGACTGAGATGAGAGTTGGGATGAGTGACTGAGATGAGAGTTGGATGAGTGACTGGAGAGAAGTTGGATGAGCTGAGACGATGAGATGATGAAAGAGTTGGCATGAGTGACTGGAAGATGAGTTCGATGATGACTGGAGAGGAGAGCGGATGAGTACTGAGAGAAGTGGAGAGTGACTGGAGACGAGAGTGATGATGAGGAGAGAGAGTGGATGCGACTGGAGATGAGAGTTGGGATGAGTGACTGGAGATGAGAGTTGGGATGAGTGACTGGAGATGACAGTTGGGATGAGTGACTGGAGATGACAGTTGGGATGAGTGACTGGAGATTAGTTGGGATGAGTGACTGGAGATGAGAATTGGGATGAGTGACTGGAAGTAGGGTGGATATACTGATTCTGGCTCACTTTTCCCCATGTAAATGAATGGGGGATTTTCAGC
>CM068968.1:56490032-56504154 GCA_035128595.1 Eptatretus atami
TATCCAATTGAACTTGACATTTGAACAGGATTTCATTTTAGTTCCCTGAATACATGCACCAATTATTTTTGAGACGAGTATGCCAAAAGGTCAACATAGGCCAAAGGTCAACAACTTATGTGCAATTCTAAAATCCTCTCAATTTTCATCGATCGACTTGAAATTTGAACAAGGATTGCATATCAGGTCAATTAATTCAAACCACCAATATTTATTCAGTAAAAAGGTCAATATATGCCTAATTTCTAAAATTAAGAGATAGGGCCAAAAAAGATATAAGTATAATCATAGCATAATGTAAATGTTGTAGTGAGATGTTACAAAAACTAGGTAGATGATGGTTAGGTGACAAGAACAAGCGGATTCCATTTTGTTCAGATCCACCCCATCAGCGGGATACAAACGTAAACTGTTTACGGGCGGAGGTATGCGCTCTACCGGAGTGCCATTCTATTGTTCTGTTTTGCCAAGTGTGCTCTACGAGTGATTTTTCATTATCTTGCCAAAACGAAGTTTTTGCAAGATATGTTAGTCAGCTTGTATGTATTATTATTATTTTTATTTTTTTGTTTGTCTGTAATCAGTATAAAAATTCTGCAGAGCACAGTTATCATTGGAAATTTTTGTAACTTCGCATATCAGAGGCCTATAGAGTCCCTTTCAGCGCATACAATTTTGAAGGTCAAGGTCAAAGGTCAAGGTCACTTTGTCGCAAATCAGGGGAGTCAACGAAACCCTTATTTTTGAGTAATTTTGATCGGATCGTCTTCAAACTTCATGGAATATAGTTCATGTGGGCGCTCAGCTGATTAATTTTTGGTGCGATTGGCCTTGACCTTCATATGTTTTTTTTTTGTCTGTAATCACGTATAAAATCACTCTGCAGAGCACAGTTATCATTGGAATTTTTTGTAACTTCGCATATCAGAGGCCTATAGAGGTCCCTTTCAGCGATAAAAATTTGAATCAAGGTCAAAGGTCAAGGTCACTTTGTCGCAAATCAGGGGAGTCAACGAAACCCTTATTTTTTGAGTAATTTTGATCGGATCGTCTTCAAACTTCATGGGAATATAGTTCATGGTCTGCGTCAGCTGATTAATTTTTGGTGCGATTGGCCTTGAACCTTCATGGTTAACGCCTAAGGTCAAACATATTGACCCCAAGGTCAAAATTTTCAAGTTTTAGGAACCATGTCGTGTAGTACCTCAAATTGAACACCTCGATGAGTGCTTTCTAGATATGTCAAGCTTGAGACATTATAGACGTCATTTGTGACGTTATGAGGCAAACGCATATTTTTCATGGTTACTCTGTAGAAATTCTCATCGGAATCTCCGTAGGCAGATATCCTCTCAAGGAGTCGCTCCTGGTGGATAGCAGCTCTGTTCACCTCAGGTGTGACTATTAACGAAGTCACAACGTGGGTCACCTTTTGGCAAGATACGGGTCACCCTAAGGGTGACATTGGTTTATTTGTTTGTTTGTTTGTTTGTCCGCACAGAACTTGTGTCCGGTTTTTCTCTGCCACTGCTTGTCGGATTGACACAAATTTTTCACTATATGAGCGGCTACTCAGTTAGAATGTCTTATTGCTAATTATGATGTCATAGGTCATGTGGTGTGGCAGCTTTTTTTTCAGATGTTTTTGGGTTTTTTTTTTTGAATAAGGCTCACTTGGCTGCATCTGGATGGGTTTGATGGTAGAGTCGTAGCAGCTGAAACCGGAATCCTATCCAGGTTCTTCCTGATGACTTCATCTTTGCTTTTTGCTTGTTCAGATTCCTTCTGATTACTCCAATGTAGTCCTTTACCTACAGTATTTGGTCTTCCATTTGTTTTGAATTGAATTTGTTTTCATCGCATTCTGAATTCAATTGAATTGTAATAAACGTCATGGGTCAGGGTTAAGTGTCTGATCAAAGTGGGACGTTTTGGTACCTGGTTATCACTGCCAGCAGTTATAAAGTAGCAGTTCTAGTTATGTCGATGATTAATTATGGAACACACCAGTGCGCAAACACCACACAAAACACACTACCCGAAAGTAATATCTCCAGAACCTTCATATTTTGATTACATCACAGATGAATGTTCATAGTGACCTTCAGGGTATTCAAGAATGTTATTTTCACCTTTTTGTGGAAAAAGTCTAAAAAGTGAGTAATCGATGCCAATGACAAAGGCTGCTATTTAAAATTAAAATTTCAAATATATTCAATGTTGGCACACTATGACAAAACAATCCAATGTACAGGAAATCCTCCAATATTCGCGGGGGGGGGGGGGGGGGGGGTGAGGTTAGGTTCCTGGAAAATTCCGTGATCGTTGAAACCGCAATCATGAAAACCAAGAGCCAATGGAAGAGGGGGGTTTGGTTCCTGGACTTCGAGTAAGAATCGAGGAAGATCGACAGCAGCCATAAATAGACATTACTATTGAAGTAAACATGTAAATATCTATATAAAGCATGTTAACACTGAAATAAACATGTAAATACAATAAATACAGTGCAAGTTAAACAAAAACACACGACTTTTACCTTTTAAATTTATTACAACACAGCGAGCTGGGTGATGGTAAACATATGACGTACTCGTACTGTACTCTGCCGTAAATATAAACCACAAGACTTCGCTCAGGATGATGCTATTAGAGAGGGGAGGGTGGAGTGGAGTGGGGAAGGGGTGACAGGTGTGAGCGGGGATAGGGTGATGCGGGAAGGGAGGTGAGCGGGGGAAGGCGTGAGCGGGGAAGGCGGTGAGCGGAAGGCAGTGAGCGGGGAAGGGTCGATGAGCGGGGAAGGGGTGAGCGGAAGGGCGTTGAGCGGGAAGGGGCGAGCGTGGAAGGGGGTAGCGGGAAGGGTGATCATTGGAAGTGATGATCAGGAACAGAAAATTCAACATTAGGTTTTGCTGAAGCGATCTGCAGCATTCCACAACCCAATGCTAGAAGGGTAACGATCCTTAAATCAACCTTACCTTGAACCAACGATCTTCCGCTTGGGGACCAAGGTAACAGAGTTACGTCGGACTTCCAGAATAATCCCGTCCGTCGCGTGTTAAAAAGCTGTTCCGTTATAAATCCCCCTACCTCCATTTGTTTCATGAGCTGTGCGGTGAGAATGTGTGTTTGAGAACGGGTTCAAATCGGTGTCGAAATTTCAGTGTTTGTAATAAGGTTCAAATACGAGTTGGAAAATGAATGTTGGATACGAAGGTGAGGTTTTGAATGGGTGAAGGTTGAAGATAATGAAGGTTTGGAATGAGGAGAGTATACAATGAGGAAGGTTTCTAGCTCGTACAATCATTGACCCTGGTAAGTGGCGGATCCGTTAACAGTGCGCATTTCCCTCGAACCAACCGGATCTACCAAACCTCGATATGTTTGCGCCCTCGTCATAACCTTGTCTCTGCTTTTTGTACAACTAACTTTGTGCATCGCTCTTCACATTTGGGTATATAAAAAACGTGCTACGCAGAAAACAACACAAGGCTTCAAGGCAAGGTAATCTTCCACATGAGCGGACACAAACGATGTGTTCATCTCAGCTCAAAAACCGCGATATTAGAACCGCAATATTGGAGGGTACTGTATACATGTATTTAGATAATTAGTATTTGATCATTCCTAAGCAGAGCCACCTATTATGAAGACATAAATGTTCACATAAGAGTATCCTTCTCATAATTATTATATTATTCTATGAAAATGAGTAATGATGTGTAGTGAAATCATTCAACCATGGAATACAGCTCGGCACGTGGACTCGTTGAGCAATATCATGTACAATGAAAAACTCGGATCTGACATTTCAGAACCACAGAATGGTCTCATTTAAGTCTTTGTTAAGCTCGACTATCTCGATTGTGGTTGTTTCCTCCTTGATAGAAAAGCCTCGTCCGATGCCCAGCATCTACGGCCACGGTACATCGGTTCAAGTTGGGGAAAACGATCAATCAGGCGAACCCTTCCAGGTAAATTTCCCATCCTTACCTACGTGCTTCGTCCGTCACACTCGATCTCACTCCAAGAACTCAACTCTGAAAATTCCAACCTCAACTACCATCGTCGTTCCTTGCATACTTGTACTTTCTTGTGTTTCTATATTCATCACTTTCACCAATTGTTCTCTGATCCCTTAAATCTCATAAATCACCTTTCGCAAACCTATCTGAACCCATCATGGAATTTATTTCTCTTCTCAGGAATAGCGAGGCCAAGGTGACCGCAAAAAGTGATGAGAAAGCCACTGGACATGGAACAGTAAGCATCTGCAACAGCCGCCACAGACACCATCTTGTATAACCGCCACGCCGAGCTGCTCCGACTCCGGTGTTTACAACCTCAAGGGAGATCGACCCACTTGGACGACACAAGCAAACATTAAAGATTTCGGTTGTTGTAAGGTTCGTTGGCCCTTTTACATTCTGACATGAGTCAACAAAGTATTTGTCTCGCAAGCTCAGAAAACAAAGATGACTACGTTTGGGAGGTAGGAAACAAACTATGTTCTCCCTCTGTTTATGTCCTCCTTCAGAGAACCAGGACCTCCCATGACCGTTAAGTCATTGAGTTTGGGGAATTCAACGGTCTTGATTGCCTAGAATTGAAATTCTCAGGGAGAATCTGTACAGGGTACACAATACAGAAAGCTGATCGCCAAACTATGGTATGTGATTGAAACGATGAAATTCAGCCCTGGATGTTTGCGGGCATGAGTTGGTAAAGGACAAAACAGGGCCAAGAGGTTCACTAGGCTGGTTAACTACAGTGGGGGTACTACGGTGGGGTTACATCTTAAGCAAGTTGGGTTGTCATTCTTACACCAGGTGCTGGGGTTCATTCTGTAGCAGGGTTGGGTCATCTTGAAGCAGATGGGCCCTTACAGCCTGGGTCATGCTTTAGCAGGTGTAGGGGTTATCTTAGCAGGGGGTCTGTGAGCAGGTGTTCAATCTTAAGCAGGTGGGGTTCTCTTGCAGTTTGGGCGGTTCATCTTAGGAGGGCCGGGGTTCATGCCAACAGGGTAGGGTTCATCCTTATGCTGAGTGTCTGGGGTTTCATATCTTCGGAAGGGCCTGGGGTTCGTCATCTTAGAGCGCTGGGTCAATCTTAGCAGGGTGGGGTTATCTTTGCAGGGCTGGGGTGCCTTCAACAGTAGGTCTAGCTAGGCAGTTGCAGGGTGTCAACTTAGCAGTAGCCTGGCTGGTTCATCTTAGGCAGGGCTGTGGTTCATCTTGCCAGGGTGGGGGTTCATTCTTGAGGCCGGGTGGGGTTCATCTTACAGGCGTGGGGGTCATTCTTCAGCAGGTCGGGGCTTCAGTCTGTAGCAGGGTTGGGGGTTCATCTGGCATGGCGTGGGGTCATCTTAGCAGGCCGTTGGGTTCAATCTTCAGCAGGGTCTGGGGTTTTCATCTTAGCAGGGCTCGGGTTCATCTTCACAGGGCGGGGGTTCATCTTAGCAGGCAGTTGGGGGTTCATCTTAAAGCAGGAGGGTGGTTATCTTTAAGCAGGGCTGAGGGGGTCATCTACAGGCCGGGGGTTCACTTCTAGCAGGTGAGTATCTCGTTGGGGTTCATCTTAGCAGGGCTTGGGGTCTCTTCAGCAGGCTGGGGTTTCATTCTAGCGGTTTAGTCGAGGGTTTGGGGGGTTCATCTTAGCAGGGTTGGCATCTAACACCGGGGGTTCATCTTAGAGGGCGGGGGCATCTTCACAGGTCATTGCATGGGGTTCAATCATAGCAGGGCCGGGGTTCAGTCTTTAGCAATGGGGTCTCTAGGCTGGGTTCATCCTTAGCTAGGCATGGGGTTAACATCTGGTAGTCTTATGCAGGTGGGGGTTCATCTTAGCAGGGTCCTGGGGTTATCTTAGCAGGTAAGGTCTGCCTGGCAGGGTGTCATTTCTTCAGCAGGGTGCCAGGGTTATCATTCAGCAGGTGCGGGGGTTCATCTTAGCAGAGGATTGGGGGTGTCATCTTAAAGGGCGGTTTGTCTAGGGGGTCTTACGGGCTGGTGTTGATCTTAGCAGGGGCAGGTTTCATCTTAAAGCAGGGCCGGGGTTCATGCTATAACAGGGCTGGGGTAATCTTAGCAGGCCGGGGGTTCATCATTAGCGAGCGGTCCGGGGTTCATCTTAGCAGCGGCCAGGGGTTCATCATAGCAGGGCCGGGGATTCATCTTAGCAGGATTGGGCGGTTTTGCATCTTTAGCAGGGCTGGTTCATCTTAGCAGGTTAGGGGGTTCATCTTAGCAGGTTTGGGGCTTCAAACTCTTAGCAGGGCATGGGGTTCGTCATTTCACAGGGCTGGGGGTTTATCTAGCAGGCTTGGCCTCGGGTCATTTCTTGTCTTTTCTTACTGCCTTTTATTTCATTCTCTTTGTTTTTCTTTCATTTTTCTTTTTTGCTTTCTTTCTGTTTTTTTTTTTTCTTTCTCTTCTTTCTTTCTCTTTCTTTTCTTTGCTCTTTGTTCTCTTTCTTTGATCTTTTTCTTTTTTCCTTTGTTTTTTTCCCTCATCTTTTCTTTTCTTTTTTTTCTTTTTTTCTTCTCTATTTTTTTTCCTTTTTCTTATGTCTTTTCTTTTCTCTCTATTTTTTTCTTTTTTTCTTTTTATCTCTTTTTTTTCTTATTATTGTTCTCATTTCTTATCTTCTCGCCCCCTTTTTTTTTCTTTTTTTTTTTTTTGTTTTTTTTCTTTTCGTTTTTTATCATTTTCTTCTTTTCTTTGGTTTTTTTCTTTCTCTCTTTTTTTCTTAGTATCTTTTTTCTTCTCTTTTTGTTCTTATGTTCTTCCTTTTTCCTTTCTGTCTCTTTTTTTTCTTTTCTTATTTTTCTTATTTTTTTCTTCTTTTTTTTCTTTCTTTTTCCTTTCTTTTTTTTTTCTTTCTTTCTGTTTTTTCTCTGTACTTTTTTGGCTTTTTTTTCTCTGTTAATTCTTATTCTTTCTTTTTGTTTTTTTTCTTTCTTCTCTTTTCTTTTTCTTTTTTTTCTCTGTCGTCGTTTGTTCTTTTTCTTTTCTTTCTTCTATTTTCTTTCTTTTTCTGTCTTTTTACCTATTTTCTTTTTTTCTTCTCTTTTCCTTTTTTTTCTTTTCTCCTGTTTTCTTCTCTTTCTTTTTTTCTTTTGTTTTATCTTTCTGTTTTTCTTCTGTTTTTTTCTCTTTTTTTTCTCTCCTTTTTTTTTTTCTTATTTTTTCCTTCCTATTATTTTCTCTTTCTTTTGTTTTTTTTTTTTCTTTCTTTCTCTTTTTCCTTAGCAGGCCGGGGTTTATCTTAGCAAGTGGGTAGGGGTTCATCCTGGCAGGTTGGGGTTCATCTTAGCAGGCAGGAGTTCATCATAGCAGGGCCGGGTTTCATTCTTAGCAGGATTGTGGGTTCATCTTAGCAGGGCCTGGGTTCATCTTAGCAGGCGTGTAAGGGCGGTTCTATCTAGCAGTGATGGGGTTCATCTAGCAGGGCCTGTGTTCATCTTAGCAGGGTAGTGGGTCATCTTTACAGCGCGTGGTTCATTCTTAGCAGGGCCAGGGGTTCATCTTACAGGCAGGGGTTCATCTTAGCAGGCCGGGGTCGAGTCATTAGCAGGCGGGTGGTTAATCCTTAACTAGTGGCGGGGTTCATCTTAACGGGGTCTGGGGTTAATCTTAATCAGTGGTCTGGGGTTCATCTTTGTTTTTTGGACGAGTTTCCAGGGGGGGCTGAGCTGAAGTTAAATGCCTGCTTTGATTGTAAATATTTTCAGACAGGGTCACTGTCTATGAGCAATTACCAAGCCGGACAAATTGCACCCTATTTCTGACCTCATCATGGAAACGTTACTTACTTCCGCGTATTTTCCGAAAACCTGGTTGCCGGAGTTGAAATGGCCTGCCAGACCAAAGAGCCACGCTCACATTGACAAGACAGGTGGGAAAAATAATGGTTTTATATCCCCAATAAAAAAAACATTTCTTAATCGGACAATACAAATTAGGAATGTACCATGATGTCAAATATTGATCTCTCTTTCAGCATTATTCTTACAAGGTTGCTGTTGGTACAAGGAATACGACTTCTCAGAACCTCCCAACTGTCACATGGACTTCCGATCGCACTGCTGTGTCGGATACCACTGCATCTTGAGCGCTCCTCAGGGGGACCAAAGGTCTGAACAATGATAACAATCTTTCATTTCCACATTTTCATCGATGGCAAGTGAGCACATTTCATGGGTTCGACCCGTTTTGTTCCGAAAACACACAAACCCGTTTTAGTATCGTCAAAACCCTGGTGGATTGGAAAGTATGATCAAATTCAGGAAACGCAAATGTTTCCCTTGCATGTACTCGCAAGGATTCACACAAGGACTGAAGACCTGGAGTTACCTCGAGCCAATATGCAAGGTGTCACTCTAGTTTCCAGTTTTTCATTATTCTCACCACCGAAGGCGAAGGAAATTATGTTTTCACCCCTGCTGTTTGCCTGTTGTTGCATGATATCTCAAAGAGTTGTGGACGGATTCGGATGAAATTTGCTGAACAATTTGGGTGTGTGACAAGAACGAATAGATTCGATTTTTGTTGAGATTCGGAATCTGAATCGGATACTAAATTTTTAAAGTGGATTCTTCACTGTTGAAATTATAGGGCAAAAGCAATACATAGCATGATATTTCAAAAAAGGTTGCTGGACGAGTTTTATGACAAACTAGGTGATGAATGGACATGTTGCATGCATGGGTGTGCAAACGTATTTGGCTCAGCGAGCCAAAACCTTCACATAATACACCCATTACACATTTATTTATTTTTGTTTTCTACAAGCGATCGAGGCTCGTGGAGAGTTGGGAGGCGATGGAAGATATGAACTGACAATAGAACAACAGGGCCACTCTTGACACCACAAGCAAAGGAAGAAACAAACTTTGGAAAAGAGGGGTGAGTATCACTGCAATGGTGACTCGATGACGATGTGATCAGTCTACAGAAGGAAGAGACGGATTTCCGAAACATCAGAGAGCATTTATGCGATGAAGAGCAAGACTCGGCCCGAAGACTTTGCCCTTGTGGCACTCCAGCTTTCACTGGGAAAGGAGAGGAGAGGGGTTCCATTTGATAGCATCGTGTTGAAAGTCAAGAAACCCAGAGTGAAGGTGACCTG
The DNA here is from genome assembly GCA_035128595.1 of Eptatretus atami. Lineage (NCBI taxonomy): Eukaryota > Metazoa > Chordata > Myxini > Myxiniformes > Myxinidae > Eptatretus > Eptatretus atami. The sequence goes on from CM068968.1 coordinate 56,499,162, forward strand.
TATGTCACACGCAGAGAGCTTAGCAAGCAATTGCAGGGATGCCAGAATGTGCCGACGCCCACGACCTGTCCGAGGGAGACTGTCGTAACCTCTTGTTTGAGATTTTTGCAACCTCTCAGCTATGCTGAGAGAACAGCAGCATTGTCCAAGTGCGTAGGTTTGCCATCGGTTGATGGAATCTTCTGTGCCGAGAAAGCCACTTCATTAGACAGCTTTGTAACATGTTCTGTGACTTGCAAACACACTTTCACTCAAATTAAGAGTGGGACAAGTCCCTGATTTGACAACTTTCTTCAACATGATCTATGCCTTAGGAGACTAGTCAGGGTGAAGTGCTAATTTTGGCAAAATGTTTAATTTCTTGTTTACAACTTTGCCTTTGTGATCTGCATTGTGATTGATTTTATTCAAGTTCTATAATTATACATTCGTTTGAGTAATTGCTGTCAGGGAATTTTATCCCCAATTTCATTTCCGTTGTCAAAATCAGCCAAAGGTGATGAGTTGAAGACGATTTGACGTACCGAGGAGCCCAGTTCGGATGCTAACCCAGCAGGAGTGTGCACATGGAGATCCGAAAAAACCAATGTTGACTGATGAGGGTGTAACTCCTGCATGGCTAAAACGCTGTAGGAGAGGCCAAGATAGAATGCAAGCTGGATGTGAAGGTAAATCGATACCTGGCCAGAGTTGGGCAATCACTTTCTCCTCACAGTTTCTGTTTTCGAGTTACTGAGATCAAAACTATTCATTGTCATAGTCATGCTTATTGAAATTTTTTTTGTCTTCCCTAACCCACAGTTCTGCCCAAAAAAGTATTCAATAACCCAAGAAATAACTTTCAGTTGGTCTTTCATTCCACTCTGACCTCCTCTCTCTCTCTGTCCTCTCTTTCTCTGTGCCCCCCCTCCCAATCTCTTTCAGCTTTCTCTGTTCCTCTCTCTCTTTCTCTCTCTCTGCTTGTATGATTTCTTCCCAAAGCAAGAAATATCTGCAATCTTGCTTAACCAGCCAGTCTATGTTTATCTGCCAGAAATTAATCAAGGTAGAGGCCAGTGTTTGTCAGCTGAGCGACGGGAGGATGGCCCAGTTGAACGTGCTGCGTCTCGGCAGAGGCTTTCTGATCAGGGATTGTTCCCCTGTGGGAGTTAAACGCAAGATCCAAAATGGCGCCCTGTGCCGTGTTCGTTGGTCGATGCTATGCCTAGGTGTCCTCACAATACACACAATCCTTCAGATGGAATTTGCTGTTCCCATCTACATTTTAGGATGTGGACGTCTATAAGATCCCTTAACCTAATTCCCCTCCCCTCCTAAACTTGTTCCACTTTCTTAAAAACCTCAATGGATACTTGATTTTGAACAAGTTTTAAAATCTCTAGAACTGTTTAGTGTTTTTGTAGCAATACAGAGCTGTGATTCTCATTTAATCATGTGCTCATGAAAAAAGCTTTCAAAAAAACACCTTAAAAAAAAAGTCCGACAAAAAAAGGGGGCGAAAAACACGAATCAATTGTCAGATGTATTAAAATATCTGACTTTAGAAATCACTTCTGAAGTTCATCGACAGCAAATTAACAAGGATCTGTCATTCAGTGTGTAACTATCGGAGGAATTCACTTCTTTCCAGAATGATATTTCTTGCTGCCTCCAACCCTTAGGAGACTCCAAGCCAGATGTTTTTTTCATGCTTACTCCCGAGGCCTTTCTCATGATGGTGGTATAGACGCAAAGGCAGCGGTTAGTTTTAAATTAAGTTCCTCTCTCGAGATGAAACAACGCAACCAAGCAAGGTTAACGAGCCCCACCTGCCCGAAATGTTCTGGTTTGACGTGCTAGGATAAACCGCCTTCGCCCCTTCTCCTGTCAGTTGAAAGCAATTCCAACCACGCCGGTGGCCAGGAGCTTTACTTGATTGTCGGAGGTTATCAGCTATCACATGCCATTGGGCGCTTTTATAGGTAGAGTTATCTTTATACCACCCTGGCTTCACAGTCTTGGAAACTATATATATACTGTTGTATAGCACGGCATTGACAGAGGAATAAAATGTTCCAAAGTTTTTTGTTTCGTATCCCCTTGGATCGGTGTTGATTCCAAAAACCAGGGAAAAAGAACATTAAATTGTGAGATAGAATTTCACTCCAATGAAGCACAACAGAGAAATGTTTGGAAGAGTCTGCCAAGAGCACTGCAGGGTATGAACCCATGAAACCATTCTGACTCCCAAACATGTTCTAGGTCTACGTGGGTAAATTTCACGGTCCAAGCATCCTGAAGGAATGATGTGGGAAACGAGAAATTACCGGACCAAGTTGAGCGGGAAGTTCCTCTGCGAATAACTCCCAAAAAGGATGTCGTGAGGTGGTATCGTCCACAAGGGCCAATGCAAACCATAGGTAAACTAGGAGTGTCGCAGGAGTGCATAAAGATTGGGGCGGGGGGGGTGGAAGGTGGGTGGCAAAAAACCGGAATGAACTATTCATGAAATCCGGTGAGTAAACAAACAGACTTCAGCAGTGCGAAATGAAAAGTCCCATCTACTGATCTACATCATAACATCACTGAACATGACATGCAGATTTTCAGAAGAGTATGAGTTCAAGAGCTCTCAGACTATAAAAGGCACTTTCTATGGATGTTTGAAAGCATGGTAATTATATTTAAGCATGGAGAAGGGATGACCGGTGTTGTCACGAGCCGTGGTTGTCCAATTAGCACGAAAAGGATGAGCTGTGGTTTGTCCAGAGGGCCGTGTTGTCAATTAGCAGCGGAAAGGGATGACCGTGGTTGTCACAGGAAGGTTTCTGTATAGATGTGGGTGCTGAGTTTGAGCATGTTTATATATGATGCATATTGATATCCAATTAGCCATTGTTGCGGGTACCTTGTACATGCTGCAGGCACGTCAGCGCTCACACCCACCGGGTTACCTGTACATGTGTAGACGTGCGGTGCTTACCTGGTAGAATATTGAACTGAAGAGGAAGTCAACATGGGAACAGAATCAGCAGATGCTACCAAACAAGCAATGTTGTTAATCATTTTTTTATTTTAATGTCATGAAAACACCTTTGGTACATCACGGGTAATGAGGTGTGCGTCAAGTTTCATTTGAAAATTGGAGATTGTGTCGTTTCGAAACCTCAACAAAACGTCCGTATACCTGCGGAGGGGGATGGGAGCAAGGAGGATTGGGGGGAGAGAGAAGGGGGGGGGCTCGGGCGGGAAGGGTTAAGCATGAGGGGAGGAGGTTATGGACTGGGGGGCGGGGAAGGGTTTCTCAAGTTGCATTTCATATTTTGGGATCTTGTGGCGAATAGTTGAATGGGGGGAGGCAAACATGAGTGAACGAATCCATCCATTGGGACCATACTCTGTGGAGACGTTGGTGCTGCCTAAGCAGTCTCCTTGGCTAATTGGCACCAATCGGCCTGGACGGTCGCCATCCGACACAGGAACAGCAAGCTGGCACTTCATTTTGCCCCGACCTCGGGAAGGATAAGGCAGAGTGGAACCCCAGCCTAGGTATTAATCAACAGGCAGTGGGGGTTTGAAGCTCAGGATCATAAGGATCTCAAGCCCGCCATGAAATGGGGTACGCTTAAACACGAGCAGTTGTGGTAGAGATCCGCTTGGTCTCAAGCAAGCAACGGAGGATGTCAATGGGGGATGAGGGGGTTCGGAGGAGAAAGTGTGAGGGCAGGGGAAGAAGCAGTACGAAGGAAAGGCGAATGCTTTGGTGAGGGGAATTTGGAAGGCAGTGGATGGGATAGTGAAGATAGCTTGAGGAAGGGAGAGGGTGATTTAAAAGACGCGCCGAAAAACAGCAACATTCTTTTTTAACCGCCGGGTTCTCATGTAAAACCAGAACGGGAGCATTTAAGTCCCAGATATCTTCCCTGACAAAGTATACATGTATGCTCGCACATGCAGCGACCTTTGAACCCTCCGGGTTCGGCTCGCCAATTCCGATCATACATGCTACAGCGGAAATTAAAAAAACTAAAACCATCAGTACTTCAACAGAGGGGACAGGAGTGGGGAAGGTGGAAAGAGAGAGGGAGAGAAGAGATGCGGTGGGGAGGGAGAGAGAGGAAAAAGACGGGTTGAGAAAGAGAATAGAGAGAGAAAGGTGGTGTGGGAGAGATGGAAGAGGGCGTCAGAGAGAGGAGGGGAGATTCTGGCGAGATGAGACTGCCCAGTTTCACAGTTCCACCTGAGAGATGGCACATACAGCATTGATGAATCAACCCTGCCTATGGAAACAACGGGGATGAGAGTTTATAGCAGTGGTCGTGATTCAAACCGAGAATAGACAGCTTGAGCCGAGCCGTGTAACCTGCTTGGGCTATCGCTGCCATGGTGTTCGCGATCGTTCCTTGTAAACAATCTGAAAACATTTTTCATCATTGGTACCCTCTAATGTAGTTGGCTGTCTAAGCTCAAGGATGTCCCCACGGAGAACCCGAGACAAGCAGCGGTATCACCATGAGTCTTGTGGAGATTGAGCTTGAAAGTGCTTGTCAGTGCCTTAAGCAACTCAAGCAAGCACTCCAAACAAAACGGTTTGATGAGTAATGCAGGCAGGCTTAGCAAGTGATTAGCCATCTCCCGATTCGTCATATTAAACACCTCCAGGAGAGCCGATAACGAGCGTCTTCAAACAATTACCGAAATGCGGATCAAATAGACCACTTTTTTTCACATTTAGAACTGCTGCTGCAGTCGTTAAGATACGATTTAAAATTATGTTGAAATTGGCTCGCAGATTAAGAGGATTAAGTATCACATTTGCAGAGAATGAAATAAAGCCACCACACACGTCGTTCTCCCTGTAGTGTTTAATGAAGCAGAGGTGCAATATGTACCAGGCTGATCAGGTATGTGAAAGGCATTCATGATGATGAGTGAGAAAGAACGGTAAAAAAAAAAAACAAACTATCGTTACAAAATCATTGTGCCCTGTTCTGAAGTTCATTCTCTTTTTTCT
>CM068968.1:56505154-56552147 GCA_035128595.1 Eptatretus atami
AGAGAGATAGAGGCCAGCAACTACATTGTCAGTGCTATGAAGGCGCAGAAGATGAGAGTTTGGGATGAGTGACTAGAGATGATTGGGATGAGTGACTGAAGATGAGAGTTGGGATGAGTGGGACTAGAGATGAGAGTTGGGATGAGTGACTGGAGATGAGAGTTGGGATGAGTGACTGGAGATGAAGTTGGTGATGAGTGGACTGAGATGAGAGTTGAGATGAGTGAGCTGAAGTGAGAGTTGAGATGAGTGACTGGAGATGAGAGTTGGGAAATGAGTGACTGGAAATGAGAGTTGGGATGAGTGACTGGAGATGAGAGTTGGGATGATGATTGGAGATGAGAGTTGGATGAGTGACCTGGAGATGAGAGTTGGATGAGTGCTGGAGATGAGAGTTGGGATGAGTGACTGGAGATGAGAGTTGGGATGAGTGACTGGAGATGAGAGTTGGGATGAGTGACTGGAGACGAGAGTTGGGATGAGTGACTGGAGACGAGAGTTGGGATGAGTGACTGGAGACGAGAGTTGGGATGAGTGACTGGAGACGAGAGTTGGGATGAGTGACTGGAGAGGAGAGTTGGGATGAGTGACTGGAGAGGAGAGTTGGGATGAGTGACTGGAGAGGAGAGTTGGGATGAGTGACTGGAGAGAGAGTTGGGATGAGTGACTGGAGAGGAGAGTTGGGATGAGTGACTGGAGATGAGAGTTGGGATGCGAGTGACTGGAGATGACAGTTGATGAGTGACTGGAGATGAGAGTTGGGATGAGTGACTGGAGAGAAAGTTGGGATGAGTGACTGGAGATGAAGTTTGGGATGAGTGACTGGAGATGAAAGTTGGGATGAGTGACTGAGATAGTTGGGATGAGTGACTGGAGATGAGATTGGGATGAGTGACTGGAAGTAGGGTGGATATACTGATTCTGGCTACTTTTCCCCATGTAAAAATGAATGGGGATTTTCAGCGATTCACTTTTTTTTTTCCCTTAAAATTACACCCCTTTTATCCAAGGTATATTTATTTGTCTTCCCCTTTTACACCTAGGAGGACACTCTTTTCAAAATAACCAATGTGCATATGTTTAGGCTCACTTCATTGAACCTATAAAGATTTGTTCATCTCATATCCTTCAATAGTTAATTTTCTTTGCACAATAATCCCCATCTAAAATATTTAAAAAACAAAACATTTGAATCTTTATATTTTTTCAAGATACCCTTTTGTGCCATTACGAATGATAACTTCTCTTAATGATCTCACTGACCACGCTCCTGAGCCCACATTCATTTTGAGATTATAGTAAAATTGTTTTTCATTGTTCAATTGATAACCATGAAGTTTTCAGTCCATGAAGGATATTTATTTTTTTTCTTTACATCCTCTAACTACTAGTTTTTAAATTGATTCGCTTATTTGTTTTATTTACCTTGTTTAGTTATTTTTCACCATAAGACTTATTTGATATTTCACCATTTCAATTAGTTTCCATTTATATACAAGACTGAGATTTTCTCCACCTCTTTAGTTTGATTAACTTGGTTTACCATTTATATATCGTGAAAAACGTGGCGGTAGCCTTAAAACCCTAACCCATCCTTCCGATCTTAATGTGTCATATGGAAACAATCTATTCATATCAATCTCTATCATACAATATCCATATGGAACACAATCTATTCCATTTCTAAATAAATCTCTTATGCTACAAAGCTCCTAATGCCTTTTTATTTACTTCTTCACTATATATTTTATGTTTATAACTTCTTATTGTATATCATTTTCCCTAATTCTCTTTCTGATTCTCAACAATTATAATAATTTCTAAAGTTATTGGATTTCTTATTAATATTTCTTTTATTCCCTTAACCTTTATCCTTCCTGTCACCATACTTATATAGCTATGGCCTTTGCTCTCCAATCCAATAAGCCTCACTCATATACTTTTCACAACTCATCCTTAAAGCTTCCAATACCTTTCAATTCCTTTTTGTGAAAATAACGTCGACTCTTCCTGTAACTAAAATACTTGTATAATACTCCACATATTTTTCTTCATATCGTTATAAACATCATCAGTTTTTATATCTAGGAATAAAGCTATCAGTGTCATATACAACAAGAAGCATTTTCACCATAGCTCTTTCTTAAGCATGATACAATTAATCATACATCATATCTTTGAATAAATCAAGAAGCTGCGTTCCAATATAAATTGGTTTATCCATTACAAACTTTCCTTTTCCATATGATAGCAGAAAAGTTCTCTGAAAAATACCTCTTCTCTTTCAAAAACTTGGTTATTTATCAGTCTCGAGTAAGCTTCTTTCCAAGATGTTTGCGAAATCTAAGTTTTTGCCTGTTCTAACATTTCTCGCATTGTCTTTCCAAAGTACAGCATTATTCATTATTTATAGAATGCCCTCTTCAATTTTACTTTGTATTGCCTTCATATCTGTATTGAATTTAATATACTTTTCATCAAGGACTTTGTTAATGATTTTAAAACTCTTTTGGATTTTAGGCTACTCTTCAACCTTCTACAATAAATTTTTCAAGCTTCTCTTGATCAAACATATCCCTTTTATCATGAAGAATCGTGTTAATAACTTTTCTTGTTGAGTTTGCCTTTAATATTAAAACTTTTATGATAAGCACTAACCATCTTTCTTTGGTTTCCTTTCTCACATGCAAAAGGAAGGATCTTTAATGCTCATTATGAAGATGTACTCGGTACCTAATGAAATCAAAAAGATAACCATTCTTCTTCCCTATTCAATTCCTCTTGAGAGAAAATAACAGATATTCATAGAAGCCTTTTCGATATCCTTTTCTTACAACCACTCTAATTACCATAGGTAGAGATTGAGCATTGCCTCATTCATACAAAGTTAATTAGCTCAAAAATACATCAAATAATTACTACTTTTTCACTAGCATAATTTGGAAGATATTATTACTTTTGCTTTAGCATATTCTTTTTGAACATCTGTGATATTCGCACCTCCTTAGACTTCTTTTCATCATCAAAATGCATGATCCTACATCACATTGATTAAACAATATCGTTGTTTTGTCATTTTCAACATTGCACTCCCAAGCTAAAGCCAGTGAGCTTGGAAATAGTGAGCAGGTACTAATCATAACAATTTTTATGATACAGAGTGACTAACAATGCTTCAAACACATCAGCTAACAATAAAACATCTGTTGTTTAAGATACAAATTCATGAATATTCTCCAAGGTTCTTTATCTTTAAATATTTTTCCCCAATTTCTCTTGTTGCGTGTTTATATTCCTTATCAACTTATCTCTCTCATAAAGGTTATTATAGAACTGCTCTTTTGAAGAATTGTGTTCTTAAAATCTCATAAATGAATTCATATAACTCTGAAGGATAATCCCTCCTGTAAGAATTTTCCTCTTACTTTGAATTTCATCTCTTGTTTGAATTTCCTCTCGATGTAGAATTTCCTCTTTAATCAGAAATTTCATGCTTAATCAGAAATTTCCTCTTTAGTTAAATTTTCATTCATTGTTTGAATTTCTTTACAATTGAGAATTTCACTTCAGTAAGATTTTCATTAATTCCTCATTTAATTAAATTTCCTCTTACTGTAATTCTCTCTTTAATCTGAATTTCCTCTTAGTTAGAAATTTCCGTCTTTGGAAAGAATGAATTATAGATTGGAAAAGAGCCTGTGGAGACTAGATTTTGAATGCTAGGTTTGCTAGTGTTCCCATTAACACTTGTAAGAATCTAGAAACCTAATACGAGTTTATAGGTTTTGTGAATCATTTTGCAAAATGAATATTACTTTTGACTTTGTGTTTGTTATGGCAGAAATACCCTGGTGTTTTTGAAAGTTCATTTATAATAGATTGTGTATCATAGTTGGCCGCGTGTGTAAGAAAGACTGGATAAAAAGAAGGTAATTTATAATTAAGATTCAACAGGAGAGCGGGACTCTATATTACCAGTAAGATGACATGACCTAATTGTAGACTCCTCAATCCTCTTCACAAAATATGACGATATTGTTCTTCCTAAATTTAATTTTTTCTCTTGGTTAATTTCATCTGGTTTATTTTTCTTTCATTAATTTAAGTTAGTCTTATACAATCCTTTTCTAATCGTTTTACAAACTTTGTGAAGCATTTTTTCCACGATAATGTTTCAAGTTGCTATTATAGTTTCTCCCAAGCAGAAATGATGATATAATAACAGAAAGCCACAGGAATATGTTTTGATATTTTTTGTATAGCATTCCTTTTGGATTAGGAGAAGCAGTATTTATCTTTTATTATAGATACACTCAAAAATAGCGTATATCACAATGGGTGCATGATAGATTTATTATAACTTCAAATAAGAACTTTTTTTCACCAGGTTAGCATGTAAATTACAGCTGATTTATGGATTACTACAAATTTTGAATGTGGTTGCTAATCGTTCTTTTGTTATGAAATGAATTAAGACATCGCGTACAAGGATATATTTGTTTGCTGTTCTGAATACCTGAGAAGAGATTAATCTTTGATAAATTATTGATGTATGTACGTAAGTGAAATTCTTTCCACACTAAAATATAAAAGATCAATGTGTGCTTGCTTCATCATTTTATAGTTTGTTGAAATTTTATATTTGAAGCTTTGTTTTGTACCGTTAATCGCTATACATTAAAGAAAGATTATTCTTCTTTCTAAATTTAGGAATATCTGTTAGTGGCATGGGAATTGTAAAATCTTTAATGTCAAGGTATTCTCAATATTTCATATATTGGGTTTTTACTCTTCAATCATTTTGTGGATGTAAAGTGGAGCCAAGACAAGACCAGAGAAAACATTTATTATCATTCGTTCTTAATATTAACAACGCTTTCTTTAGTTTATTTCTTTTGGTAATTCAATATAAGAAGAAGTTTAGAGGGTTTGATTTTAGAATGTGTAGCTAAAAGATGATTTTTTTAATGTAGGAATCACTTACTACCACTGTATTATCAACAATCCTCCTCTTGTCTTGATAGTTCTTCATAAACCCCACTATGTCAAAAAATCTTGAATGACTGTATAAAATAGACAATCTTTTCTCAATAAGGAGTTTTGTTCTCATCTTGTCTTTCATATATGCATTTTCACTCCAATAAAACTTTAAAGTTTTTTCATTTCTTTTTAATGTCTTTAATAACTGTTCACTCAGGTTTCACTCATTCAACTTGATTCAGTGCTATTGAATGATGGACCGGCGTTCTCCAAATTGAAAATCCTATTTTTTATATGTCCTTATAAATGCCCCATTCAGTGTTTTCAAATATGATAGTCCCTTTACTTTAAACTCATTTTTCTTGTGTTTTTTGGATTCAGAGTATGTTTATAATCGTCTTCAAAACATCCTTTGAGCAGATATCACAATGTTTTCTTTCAACTCAAGAGGAGAATTTGTATGAAATAGATTAAATGTGTGTTTGTTGGTTCGGAGGTGTTTTCTAATAATGTTTAATATCGTGATTACAAACATCGCAGTACGTTGTATTCACCATATTTATATAATAAACTTGCTTGAAACTAAAATTTTCTTGATGAAAATTTCGTTTAATTTAAAGGTGAATCTCTGCTTAACTAAAATTTCTTGATGAAAATGTTTCGTTTATTTTACAGAGGTGAATCTTGCTTTAAACTAAAATTTCTGATGAAAATTCGTGTTTAATTCAAATGGTGATCTTGCTTTAAACTAAAATTTTTCTTGATGAAATTCGTTTGATTTTACGGTGAATCTGCTGCTTAACTAAAATTTTCTTGATGAAAATCGTTGATTTTACAGGTGAATCTCTGCTTAAATACTAAAAATTTTCCTTGATGAATAATTTCGTTTATTTTACAGTGAATCTGTGCTTAAACTAAAATTCTTGATGAAAATTTCGTTAATTTTAAGGTGAATCATGCTGGCTTAAACTAAAATTTTCTTGATGAGAATTTCGTTTATTTTACAGGTGAAATCTGTGCTTTAAACTAAAATTTTTTGATGAAAAAATTTCGTTGTTAACGGTGAATTCGTTAACAAAGTTAGAATTCGATGAGGTAACTGTGCTAATAAAATTTCTGATATTCTTATCATGGAACTGCTTAACATTATCTCCTTTTTCCACTTAAAAATACATATGTCAAGACACAAAAGACATAGTTTTCAATCAATCTCTTCATTTGAAAGATACTGAGAATATGTCAAGGATGTAAAATTGAACAAAGATAAATATACAACTATTGATAAAAACAATTATGGCGAAGATATGAGTTCTTTCATTACTTCAGTGAAGGGCTTTTAGTATAGCCTGGTAGAACATCAATTAAAGTATCTCTAACAAAGTTTCTCCTCTCCTTTTGGTAATAATTCAAAACTAGTAAAAAGCAATGAAACAAGAAAAGTATCAAAAAACAAAAACCTTATGGATGAAGCTTTTAGAAAGAAAGATAAGACCATCTGTAATATGCAAGGAGAATTTGTAATTTTTTTTCAACAACCCTAAAAGATGTAAATCCTGCATGAAAATAAAGGATGTTATATTCAGGTGAATGACATTTGTTATGTAGTTAACGATATTTTAAAATTACCTTTAATATAAAAAATGTTGTAGTTGAATCTGGTAATGAATAAAAGTATAATAGATTATCGATGGTATATTATTAAATATGAGTCAATAATGCAACTGGAAAGTATAGATGAATTTTAGTTTAAGTAAAGTTTGTTACTTTATAAATAATGATAGTTTACTCGATTTTGGAGCCTGCTTGATATTCCTGATTCTCCATATGACAAGTTTGAGAATTGTCTGCTGTGAAAGACGGGGACTTAAACACAGAGTCAAAAGCGCCTATAAACAATGTATATTCTGTGATTATCTTCTAATTAATGATAATAAAAAATATAAAAGAAAATAATTCTTTTGATTTACACCAAAAAACTGAAATTACTCTTACAAGAGATTAGAGAAAATGATGTAAAGTATGAGGGTGATAACACACCTTTCTTACAGGGAGATATGAACGTATTAGAGAAATGTTTCAAAGGATTGGTTGTTATATATTATTCAATGATGTGATTTTCAGGGAAATATCAACACAAAGATATTGCATAAATAAAATAATGGAATTACTTGGAAATTAAACCTGAACTTAGGAATAGAAATATAGAGTTTCTAAAAAAGCCATAATCATAATTAAATAACCTGTTTCGCAAATATATAAACTGAATGATTTTTTACCATTTGGGAAAATAGATAAGAATTTAACAACCATAAAAATCTCCCAAATTCATTAAGATGCCTCATATTGGGTCAAGCGATGTGAAAAACTGCTTACTTTTAAGATGCTCCTCACTCAACTTTTTAGATATGAATAATTCTTAATAATTTTCAACAAAGTCGAGTTTTCACCAGAGTATCAACTACTCTCTTCACAAGGGTTTAATGCTGGACTCTCAAAAAAGAAGATATATCGGTTTATTTAACTTAACAAAAAAACCTAATGATTATAACATTGAAGATATAATACAACTATTTGGTGGTACAAGAGATGTAAAAGAAATCAAAACCGATAACGTATTCTTAGTGATCAATACGGCGATATTATACCGTCTCCCAAGATTTGGATAAATCCAAAAAAGAATCCATCGTCACTTGATGATTAGTGTTAATGAGAGAAACCAAACGGTAAGGACAGCTACTACACAAGAGGGAGACACATTCTTGTAATTGTTTTATCTTAGTCCAAATCGTCTTTCAACTTCCTCGGTTCGTTCCATCAGAAAACAAGCTAATACTTTTATTTATCAAGTAATTCAATAGATATAACAATTTGGAGACGTACATTGTCTTACATTATGTAGTAAAAGGAATTTGGAATTACATGAACACATACGACTGAAAATATAAATATATTGTTGTGAACAAGATGAGATAATTCAAGTGATATTTTTTATAAATAATTACATATATACTGACAACTATTATTATAAATCTTGGTGGGTAAATCTGCTTCTGGAAAAAACTTTCATAAATCAAGGTTCTTGTGTAGTACAAATAAGAATATGTAAATTTTACTTAAAAACAACCCCGTGATACGCATTGTAAATCACAACAACAAGAGGCAATAAGACCTGAGAAGTTAAAAGGTGAAGATTATCACTATATTTCAGTGGGAGGAACATATGCGATTGCGGAATGAAAGGGTAAATATTGAGGAGGTTCTCTTGGTACAACAAAATATTCACATTGTAAGAGTGAGTTAAGAAACTAAAATCTGGTGGTCTTGGATATTAGAAAACTATCGCAGAAGGAATGAGGACAAATTATTAAACATCGAGCGGAGTGAAGATTTATCATTTGGTTTTGATGTTGATGTAAGAAATCACGCAACGTACTGAAAGCAGAGATGCAAGTATTAGTGAAGAAGAAATTACAACTCGTATTAATGTTAATAAAGAATTTGATGAAATTATTTAAAGAAAAGGATTTATTTGAACACATCTATTGGATGATGAAGAAAAGCGAAAATTTCTCCTGTTGAATCTTTACAATTCATTAAATGATATTTTCCATAAATAAATGGATGCGAAAGAAAGACAAGAAGAATTTAGGGAACATCAAAGAGTTGGTTTCAAAAGTGCAAAACAAACGGAAGACATAAAGGAAACGCAGACAAAAAACTAACGGGTGAAGAAGCAATTTGAAAGAAAACAAGAGAAATTTTTAAACCGCACTTTTAAAACTTCCCAAGAAAAAATTTATGATGTTTCGCACAGTTCGCCACAATAAAATATACTCCGAGAAAAGCTCCAAATGTTAAAGATTTTCAGTTCAAATGACGGAGGAAGAATTAGAGCATATAGGAGAATTACGAATATTGATGATGAAAGGATTATTTCAACAACTGGAAGAGATTTAATCGACGCCCCTGATTTAATATTGGTGAATGCTTCTTCAAAACATGAATTATTTCAGCGGATTCAAAAACCAAAGCAAGGACTTCATTCCAACAGAACAACCAGCAATATTTCATCTTGTTCAAGAAAAAAGGTATTGATATTTAATGATGAATTAAGGTTCTTGCGTTCCTGCTCAACGCTCAATGTCAAACTAACCTCCGAGATTAATGTTTCTTCTCACAAAGATGGAAGAAACAAGGTTCAATCTGTGAGGGATGAATCAAGTATATTGATAAACCATTAGATATGAAAAATGCATTGATTGATGAAAGTATATATTGATCTGCTGAACTCTTTGATTTTGGGGTTATTCGTTTTGGTAAAAGTAGGAAGAAATGAGAAGGAGAAACACATTATTCAGGCTTTAAGTATCCTTGGTTTCAGGTGTTAGTTTTCTTCCAAATGACCCATCACAATTAGTTAATAGACTGTTAATTGTTGTTAGGGCAGTAAGAAGGTGGAAATAACAATTGTTTAATGAAGGCATCAAGCCATGTTTTAGACAGTTTAATGACATGAAAATAATTAATAAATATCAATATAAAGATATTTTATCTCATTATTAATAAGATGAGAAGCACAATCCTTAGTTCAATTCAGCAACAAGCCGACCCACATCTTGATTCCCATTACCCACTCAACTTGACACAACAAAGAATATGAGGCATCGTTTATTTGTCTATGGAAACTTATAATACCTTTATTAATATAACCGAGAAAAATGACAAGTTTAGTGTATAATCCGGGAAGTGGATACAAAACATAACAGTTCACCCGGAGCATTTGAGATTTTCTCAAATATCTTCTGAAATTGCTCCGTCTTATGAAAGAACAGGGTGATGAACCAAAAAATATTGCTTATTTTTAGATATTCAAAAACATACTTCAAAATCAACGATAAAACTTAAAAAATAACTACAAGGTTGATTTCACAATTGATAATTCTTTAGAGAGTATTGGGGTTTCTCTTCAAAAAAGATTGAAACTAATGGGACGTTTTACAGTGATAATGTCATTCAAATATCCTCAGCAATAATTCAGTATTAATTCACTGTGATTTGATTGATGGTGCTTTATAATGATTGGAATTAAAAAATACACAATATTTTCATTCAGTGCATTACTCAACCCCAATTGTTATAAATTCCATATGGAACTAAAAAATTTGGTTTATCTCCCTGGGTCAGGGAAAAACCATACACAGAGTTAATTTAGGATAACTGACCAAGAGATAATCGTATGATTTCTTTTAAGGAGAGTTATATCTATGAGAATTCACCTACGTGAAGTTTTCCATAAATAAATACTGAGGTTATTGTGAGGAAACACGAGTTGGGAAAATATTAAAATAATTACAGGGCGGATGGGATGTTTCTTTCCCTTACTACAAGGGGAAGGTATGTATCTTGGTAGAGGATACTATAAACTAAGAGACCAAAGGGGTGTTGGACATCCAATTTAGAGGAGATGGATAATTGATTACTCTAATGGTGTATCCGGTTCAACTATTCGTTACACATAAAGACCTAATTGTTCATACTGCTTTGCTGTGGAAATGTACAGGTGCTGTAAAGAGTATAAAAAGATGCCCAAAGGAATTCATAAATTACAAGGCAATAAAAGGAAATTAAAAAAGGCAAAAACTCAGTTGTCTCCCCCAAGACGACAGAAATAATTAAAATACTTGGTCGGGTTTCAAAAAGTTTTAACATCTTTTTCGCTAAAATAAATACAAGTTGGAAGCAATTTGATAGTACTGATGATTTGGATGATACTATTAATTAATCCAAACTCTCACTAAAAAAGAAGATTGACTTCAAGTAAATGCAATAACTGGAACAGACTGGAATGCAAATGGTTACATAAAAGTTTTGAAATAAATTAATCAACAAACCTATTTGAATCTGATCCGATAAGTTTCTTGTTGTGTAAATTTAAATTCACTAAGGCCTGGGAATTAACATCAACGCTTACACTCGTAAATTGATTTCTTGCTGGAAAATGTTTGATAGTGTGCGTTTTGTACATTGGAACCACGAAGAAGTTTTGAAGCGGTGATGTATGTCTCTGCTGATCTGAAATGATGAAATTTATAACTCTATACATTCAGTGATAGAATGGGAAAGGGGTCGTCGAAGGTTTTTATTCCTGATATGTCAACGGGAACAAATCAACAGACCCTGGATATCTCAAAGGAAGGAATGTATATGATTGATACAAAAGCAAAAATAAGTTTTTTAGCTGTGGGGGCAGCTTCTACTTAAAGGTATATTTGGATTTTGTGATCATTGATAAAGTCTGTACTGGTCTTAAAATTAAGATTTCAACTCACAGGAATGATATGAAATAGATTGCTTTTTGGTTGTTGTATGCTTTTGGTGAACAGGATAACATTTGTAATGAGGAAATGAGTTATGGGTATATCAGTGAATATATCCTAATCTTAAAACAGAAGAGATGTGTTGAATGAAGACTTAACTTCAAAAGAAACCACTCAGTGTTCTACTCAAAAGAAAGAGATGTCCAACACGTTAACTCAACCAAACTACTTACACCGTGGAATTTGGTGTGTTCTGGAAGGAAAGCCACGATATCTGTGGATCATTTTTAAACAAGCCAGATGGTGGATACTGCGACTTGATAAGAAAATGCATTGAGTGATAATGCTAAAGGTGAAACACTTAAGCGTTTCTCTAATGGAAACTTTTATCACGAGAGTAGATTGCAAATTAATTGGGGAAAAATGATATTTTTGCTGAAGCATACAAGCTTACCAAAAAGGTGTGTGAAAGTAATGGAAATAAAGATATTTTGGATATGACAGATTTAAAAGTTTGTATACAATCTATGCCGTTTGACGCTGAGCGTGCAAAAGGAACTATAAGTCTATCGAGTGGATATTCCCTATACAATTGAAAGAGATGAGAGTGAAGATTGATAATATTGTTTGCTTTTGGAAAGAAAACAGAATTGTCAGATTAATTAGCAGATAATGGATAGTGAGATTAGGTCTCACATAATTTTTTGTTAAATAAATGAGTGGCAAAAGTACCAACTGGGGTATATGTTAATCAATCAATTTCATAATATCACTCTTGTGTCAAAAATCAAAAGCCTTGTAACGATTAACGTTAATACAATCAGAAGAGGAGCAGTAGAGAATGATGTTTTTGCTCACAAGAGAACAGCGTTAAAATCTTGAATGATACTGGCTCACTTAAAATTAAATGACAAAACCATGTTGAAAAAATATTCAATATAGAGAGACGAGTGGAGGATGTTCTCCCATTTCTATTCTTTATTTGCTGGTTAAGTGCGGTTGGAGCATTGACGGGTGGTATTTCAACAGCGGTTGAAACTGCCAACGAAAGGAAGGGCTCAACTCCAGGCTCAAAAAAGGAATTAAAGGACATAAACAAGAGTTGGAGAAACAAATTAGTGGAAGTGGTGTAGAATTGAGATTTTGCTGAAAAACTTGAAGGTCTGCCTTGTAAAGCGAGATTGTTTAGTTGGAGATTGCTTTCTTCTATCGCACAATGCAGGTGAAAATTAACTAAAAGGGGGTAATGGTATTTATCTTCTAATAAATAAATGAGCATTGATGAGTGGTTTAAAGAATTTGGAAAGAAGTACAACAATCAAATTTACAAACTGTCAAATATTGTAAGAAATTAAAAATTCATAAATGTGGTTATTTGTATGAGAGATGAATTAAAAAACGTGCTAAACATACAAAGAATTATTTTTATGAACTTGAAGATAATAATGGGAACGGTTCCCATTGGGTTTGTATTTTTAATCATCAAGACAATATTATTTTGATAGTTTTTGGTCTTCCACCACCTGTTGAAGTCATAAAATTCTTACAGAATGGTGTTTATCAAACATTTCAAGTCCAAGAATTAAATTCCAAGTGTTGTGGTCAATTATGTCTATATGTGTTATTCACTCAACAAAAATAAAATTTTTAATGACATTATTTTTTAATCTAATATAAATGACTTATGTTGGGAAAGATGGTTCTATCTTTGGTGTACCCAAGAACTGGATATTGATTTATCAATTATTACACAAAGGCACAGGCTGAACGACATAAATATAATATAACCAAAAATATTATATGAAAAATTGCTATAAATTAAAAATTTCCAAGCCCGACTGACGCGAATGACTTGTGGAGATAGTGATTTTATCACAATATATATCCTTAAATAAAACGGCTGTGTATTCCAAAGATACAGAAGTGTTGATTTTATCTCCAGGTCATACAGAATTCCACAGTTCGAATTAAAATAAATTTTTATAAAGAAGGGCGTATCGTTTGTATGAGAATAGAACAATGGGGGTATGATAATGATGATTTAGGGTAAATATTGGTCATTTAAAATTGACCTAAAAGACCTGAGCAATTAAATCAGTCTCCTAAGGAAGAATATTATCCCCTTGGTATAGAGAAGAGTTTGTGGAGCCACGATTTGGTAACAACAAAATAAAGAATTTAATAAGGGTAAATATAATAATGGTTTTGCTCTTGTTTATATCATGAAACAGAAAAAACAGGATTATATGTAATAAGTAGGGAAATACAAAATGATTTAACTATGGGAAGATGGGGAGGTGTTTCGTGTCATAATATTATTCTAACATATATTTCTAATACATAAATGACGGCAAGAAGGCTTCAAGAAAATTATCTTTCTGTGTCCCAAGCATACCTTCAAGAAAAGGGTATTCGTATTTTTAATAAATATGTTCTACAACATAAGAATGAGGTATTTTTCCAATAAAAGATTGGCTTTATGCTGATGTTGATAAACCGACAACTTTAGATTTAATTAGAATGTTAAATAATGAAAAAATTATAAAAGTTAAAAAAACGTAAGGCTCTTTTAGAAATTCAAAAGAAATTTTATTGGTTTTCCTGTTGAAAAAAAATATATTTTGGATACAGGAATAACAAGAATCCTGATGAATATATGTATGATATTCTATGGGGTGTAAGTGATTCAAGGATAGTAAGGGACGAGGAAGGAGTTTGAAGAGAGAGAAGAGGAGGAGAGAGAGAAGAAAGAGAAAGAGGAAAGGAGAGAGAGAGAGAGGAGAGAGAGAGAGAAGAGAGAGAGAGAAGAGAGAGAGGAGAGGAGAGAGAGGAAAGAGAGAGAATGAATAATATCAAAATTGGAAACCGGTGAGATTAAAAAAAGATTGGTTGTATTACAGAAATAACTCAACCCACCAGGAGGAAAAAAAAGAATTGACAAGTCTATTGCAATACTTTCGACAAGACTATTGGCATCGTTTCAGGGAGAGGATATTCAATTTAATTCAAGTTTTTCATTTTTTTTTCTAAAAATGGAGGAGAGAGTGAAGGCATTTCTAAGGATTCTTTATGTTTTAAAAATAAAGATTCAAATGTGCAATGTTGAAACTAAAAAGGTTTTTGCACTCTGCAGGAATTTTTCTCATAAATAAATGAGTTATTGTCTCAAATGTAAAAAGAAACTAATACAAAAATATTTCATATATTAAAAGTAAAATAACAGGGTTATACAAAAAGGTATATGTTCGGTGTGTGGTTAAAAAAAAATCATTATCTCCAAACACAAACTCGAGGAGATATACAAGTTTTTATCAGGAAGTAAATTTACAACTACTGGAATACCAGGGGAATTACATCTACCAGGGTATTCCTTTCTGTGGTCCAGGCACAAACTTGGATAAAAGATTAGATGAGGCAGACAATCCTAAACCATGGAGTAAACCTATCAATAGGGTTGATGAAGTGTGCATGAGACACGATATTGATTATGGGAATACCACAACTTTAGAAGAAAAGCATGAAGCCGATAGAGAAATGTTGTATAATTTGTCTCTGATACAAAATCCAACCTTGAGAGAAAAAGTTGATCGGTTCATCGTGAAGAAGATGATCATGCTAAATTGAAACTGGACTTGGAAATTCAAAAAACTTATAGACTCTAATGATGTCATTAAGATTGAAGAGCAATTAGCTGATGAATTTACATAAACCAATATTCACAAAGTTTTCGTAGAAGGAAGTTTATTCCAAGGAAGTTGATTATATCTGGTCCGCTGATTTGATTGAACTCAATAATGATAAGGGGTACAAGTATGCTTTAACCGTTATTGATTTGAGGAGTAGATACGCATGGGTTGTACCATTAAAAACAAAACAGGTAATACTCTTATGTTAGCCTTTCAACAGATATTTAATAGAAGTAAGAGAAAACCTAAAAAATTGTGGACTGATGAGGGTAGAGAGTTTTATAACAAGACATTTATGAATTTTCTAAAAAATAACAGTATTACATTATACAGTACCTTTAATGAAGGAAGGCGGTTGTTGTTGAACGATTTAATCGTACCTTAAAAGAGAGACTATATAAAAAATTCACACAACTCGGTTCACAACAATGGTCATCTTTTATTCAGGATATTGTGGATAAGTATAATAACACGATTCATACGTCAACAAATATGAAACCATCAGAAACATTTACAAAATAAAAATATGAAAAAGAGATTAATGTCAGAAAACCTAAGTTCAAAGTTGGTGATATCGTCAGAATATACAGGTGGAAATCTCATTTTGAAAAGGTTTTCGTAAACGATGGACTAACGACTTTTTTAAATTGTTGATGTAATAGATACGGTTCCTTGGACTTATAAGATATATGATTTGGAAGGGGAAGAGATTTTAGGTTCATTTTATTCACAGGAATTACAAAAGACAAAACTAAGCAGATAATACCCATGGGAGCAATGGGTTGTCCTTCACTCCCTCCTACTATACACCTTTGTGGACGAGGTGTATAACATTATATATGTGTCAAGGGGGACGTTTTAGATCTGTGAACCCCAAACACAGAATCCTCAACTGAATAGTCAAGGCTTAACTTTTGTTTGTTGGTGTGTGTGCAGTGGGGGGACGTTCTTAGATCTGTGAACCCCAAACACAGAATCTCAACTGAATAGTCAAGGCTTAACTTTTGTTTGTTGGTGTGTGTGCAGTGGGGGACGTTCTTAGATCTGTGAACCCCAAACACAGAATCCTCAACTGAATGTCAAGGCTTAACTTTTGTTTGTTTGGTTGTGTGTGTGTGGTGTGTATGTGTGTGTATGTGTGTCCCAACCCCCAACACAATGTCTTTTTTCAAAATGAGATTTCCACCTATATATATTTTTTGTTTTTTTTCTCTTCTCCAATTCTGTCTTTTCAGGCTTTCAGGTTTGATGATGTAGAAAGGGGAGTAAGTCTGCACTTTCTTCCCAGAACTAACAATATATTTTTTAATGTTTTTTCTCTTCTCCAATTCTGTCTTTTCAGGCTTCAGGTTTGATGATGTAGAAAGGGGGAGTCAGAACTTCTTGATAGGTTTAGATCCCAAAGAGTGGTAGCATTTCAAGTCTCCAAAATAAACCCAACTTTCCAAGTCTCCAAGGTATAACCACATTCCTGTTGAGTTTTCCAAGATACGTATCACATTGTGAGTTATCAAGCCAGAACCACATTTCAAGTCTCAACAGGTATAACACATTCCTGTTGAGTTTCAAAATACGTATCACATGTGATTTATCAAGCAGAACCCACATTTCAAGTCTCCAAAAATATAACCATCTATCCAAGACTCCAAGGTAGAATCACAATTTCCAGAAATATTGTGGGTTCAGTGATAGATCTCACATAGTATAACTGTGGATCATCAAGGAAATCTCCATTTTTCCAATTTTGATGGGTTTCAGTGATAGATCTCACATAGTAATAACTGTGGATCATCAAGGAAAACTCCATTTTTCCAATTTTGATGGGTTTCAGTGATAGATCTCACATAGTATAACTGTGGATCATCAAGGAAATCTCCATTTTTCCAATTTTGATGGGTTTCAGTGATAGATCTCACATAGTATAACTGTGGATCATCAAGGAAATCTCCATTTTTCCAATTTTGATGGGTTTCAGTGATAGATCTCACATAGTATAACTGTGGATCATCAAGGAAAACTCCATTTTTCAAAATGTCTGAAATTTGTGAGTCTCCAAGGTAAAACTTGTATTCTGGCTCATCAAGGTATACTTGTTCAGTGGGTATTGTCTTGATAACTCGCAATGAGTACTATTGTTGTAAAACTCTTTTTCAGGATTTTGCTGGTCTCCAAGGTAAAACTTGTATTCTGGCTCATCAAGGTATAACTTGTTCAGTGGGTATTGTCTTGATAACTCGCAATGAGTACTATTGTTGTAAAACTCTTTTTCAGGATTTTGCTGGTCTCCAAGGTATAACTCTTTGGTTGGGTCATCAAGGACGAACTCGTTCTGTGGGTCTTGGTCGCTCATGAGGTCTTCAACCAAGCCAACAATTTCGCCCCAAGTTGTGGCAAAAGCAGTATTTTCAGATACAATTTCCTGTGAGAGAAAATAATAATGTATTAATTAAGTTATTTAATTATTAAATGAGTCGATGTTTAAAAGGAACTGAAATAGGGAAATTAGATCTTACCTCAACAGATAATAGGTTTGAATCCAATTCTTCAACTTGTAAGTTTAGTTCCATACAAGTCATAGAGTTCCAGGCAAGCTCAGCACAGTAGTCCATTCTCAGTAAAAGTAAAAATATGTTTAAAATGGAGCCTGGGCCTGAGGCTTTTATAGAGAAAGACTGGTGGGCGTGGTTTCCTGTGGAAATTCCTGGGCAAGCCCAGGCATGCCTTCGTTCGGAAATTTTCAAAACCATAACATTGTAGAATTTTCTAGTGATTTCTTTGTGAGTCAGAGATGAACTGAAATGATGTAAGAGTAGGCGGGCTAAGAAAAGTGGGCGGGCTTAGGGAAAGTGGGCGTGGCTTATGAAATACTCACGAAAAGTGGGCGGGGCTTATGAAAAGTGGGCGAGGCTTAGCAAAAGTGGGCGTGGCTTATGGAAACACCGAAAGAGTGGTGCGGGGCTTAGGAAAAGTGGGCGGGGCTTATGAAAAGTGGCGGGGCTTATGCAAAAAATAATCTGAGGCTCAGGAGGTGGTCAGATGAGATCATTAAGAGAAGTTTATCATTTCGTAATGGCACAAAAGGGGTATCTTGAAAAATATAAAGATTCAAATGTTTTGTTTTTAAATATTTTAGATGGGGATTATTGTGCAAAGAAATTAAACTATTGAAGGAATATGAGAATGAACAAATCTTTATAGGTTCAATGAGTGAGCTAAACAATATGCATGGTTATTTGAAAAAGAGTGTCCCTAGGTTAAAAGGGAGACAAATAAATATACTTGGGATAAAAGGGGGTGTAATTTTAAGGGAAAAAAAAGTGAATCGCTGAAAATCCCCCATTCATTTACATGGGGAAAAGTGAGCCAGAATCAGTATATCCACCCTACTACTGGAGATGAGAGTTGGGATGAGTGATGGAGATGAGAGTTGGGATGAGTGACTGGAGTGAGAGTTGGGATGAGTGACTGGAGATGAGAGTGGGATGAGTGACTGGAGACGAGTTGGGATGAGTGACTGGAGACGAATTGGGGATGAGTGACTGGAGACGAGAGTTGGGTGAGTGACTGGAGGCGAGAGTTGGGTGAAGTGACTGGAGGCGAGAGTTGGGATGAGTGACTGGAGGTGAGAGTTGGGATGAGTTGGACTGGAGAGAGAGTTGGGATGAGTGACTGGAGAATGAGAGTTGGAGATGAGAGTTGATGAGAGTTGGGATGAGTGACTGGAGATGAGAGTTGGGATGAGTGACTGGAGGCGAGAGTTGGGATGAGTGACTGGAGATGAGAGTTGGGATGAGTGACTGGAGAGGAGAGTTGGGATGAGTGACTGGAGATGAGAGTTGGGATGCATGACTGGAGACAAAAGTTAGGAGCATCATTACAATCCTGAGAGTAAGAGACGGTCAATGCAGTACCCAAACAAAGGATCACCAATCTAAGAACTCCAACTTGACTCCATCAGATTTCATAATAATACAAGAAAAAAAACATTTCCAGAAAAATGTAAAAACATAAAGGGATGAAATCTAAAAAATACAACCAAACAAGGTAGGAATGACACCACATTACGATACCACAATCCCCTTCTGGTTTACCATCACGACATCTTTTGACATTGTATTTTTGTGGGATTGTGATGGGAATAATGGTTTTTTCGATTTTTTTGACCAATTTTCGACCTACAGTACAAACAAATCAATTTACTAACAGGGTTCATGTGATGGACGCCAAATGAGAAGCTGCGATGCTGCAGTTTCAAAGTAAAACGACACCATTCCTGTTCATCAACATCGAAGAACACCTGTGAAACGTCTTTCCACAACCCTCCCGTAACAGATTGGAGCAGTTTATTGGCGCACAAAATGTCATTTTAACATTTATTTGGCTTTTTTAATCTGAGACGCGTTCCAAACCACCTCGATCCACGACACGAGTCAGCCAAGTGGTGCTAACAAAGATGGCGCCAGTCACATGACCTCAAGCTCATTGTGGCAACACTTTTCACTGGTTATGAGTGTTTTATTTATTTTTAATGTTTTATATATTTTGTTATTTTGGTATGGGTTAAATCCATCTATGTTATTAAATTGTTTTAATACTCGTTTCAGTTTATTTGGGTGATGTTTTGGATATGTGTTGCTTTTGGAATGGTTCTGTCCATCATCCATTTCCCCCCCCCCCCCCTCTCACGATCCTGGGCTGGTTTGGTTGAGTCCACATTCACGTTTGTTTTTATTCGTAATAAAACTATTAATGTTTCATTTATTTTAAAATTTAGGATTGCGTGCACGAGCCGAGAGACAAAGTAACTTCCTCGTGTAGGAATCACCATCATGGCTTCTGTAGTTGTTGAGGTAGATCGGGCTACAGTTTTACATTGTTTTGAGAGGGAACAACGAGAAGAAGAACAAATTGGCGATTTAGCGATCTCTCGATGTGGTACTTTAATGATGTATTGTGGGGTCTTTTTAAGTCTTGCTAGTTAAGAAAACGCTCGAGAATAAAAGTTATGACTTTTAAATGCTTATGACTTCACTCGATAGGAGTTTATGAGCGTTTCATCAAGTACACATTTGAATGGGTGGCCATATTTTTCCTGTATCATCCCTACATATGGAGTACTACTGTACTCCGTGATTCCGCATCATAATGTTGCCTCGACTTTGCTCCGTTACATTTTTTATCTCTTCCCCAAACTTAAGGCTCACTTTTGTAGAGAACATTTTATCTTCCGATAATGATATCAAGGCTGCTGTGAAACGCCGGTTAAATCAGCAGGATGCACAAGTCTATCGTGACGGAATCACAGAACTATTTTAACATTGGCAGAAACGTGTTGACTGTAATGGTGATTATGGTGATTAATAAATATGCACCATGGTCAAATAAAGATCGATGTTGGTATCTGTTTTGCTTCATTCGAATATCTTTACTTGTTTTGGAGAAAAAGCATAGGAGGCTATATGTTTCAACATCTCCTCATATATAACTGCAGAGAAAACACATGGAGACGATGATGTTGGGGGTACACATTATCACCACCTGTCATGTACGTGTAAGGAGGGGCCCAACAGGACCGACATACCTGGTTCCTTGATAGACAGTTTAAAGGGGGATTTTGTAGTTCCTGCCACCAAGGTGTATGATCCAGCATCATTGATTGTGACATTAGAGATGACCAAGCAATGAGACT
Source organism: Eptatretus atami (assembly GCA_035128595.1). Taxonomy (NCBI): domain Eukaryota; kingdom Metazoa; phylum Chordata; class Myxini; order Myxiniformes; family Myxinidae; genus Eptatretus; species Eptatretus atami. The sequence goes on from CM068968.1 coordinate 56,525,827, forward strand.
TGCCCTTGCTGCTCGTAGAATACCGGGCACCTTTTGGAAGATCTTTGCCATCCTTCTGCCATTTTACCTTGACTCCCAGCTTTCCAGTCTCTGCTAAAAACTCTGCCTTGTGTCCGACCTCCACCGCTACATCGGTCGGCTTTATAGAAAAGATTGCTGACCCTGAGGCATAAATGGAAATCATAAAGAATGAGCATTAGAAATAATTCGTATCACCTTATTCACCACAAAAAGGTGTGATTATCTAATATACAGTATAAAGGTCTTTCTAACCACTGACTGACTCGCTGACTGATATGAGAGATCCGTACTGTCCGGGTGACGTATAAAGCTGAAATTTTGCATGCCGACGCACATCAAAGCTGATACACCGGGAAAAATCACAGAATCATCGGACAACATCCATAAATGAAAATAAAAATAAATGAAAAAAAAATTGAAAAAAATGCATGCGAGTGATCTGAGACAATGGGGAAGCTCGGTAATTCTATGTGGCCGACGGACATCGAGGCCGATACACCTGGAAAAATTACAGAACTGTCGAAAAGCATCCATAAATGAAAATATAAACGAATGAAAATAAATAAATGAAAAATCAAATGCAGGTGAGCGACCCGAGAATATGGGGTAGCATGGTTCACATGCTTACATAATGTGAAAAGCCCACCCCACTGGTATATTTATATATTTACTTATGACACTATGAGAACTGTGTCCTTATCCTTCATATGAAAGAACATTGATATTTCCTCATGTCCTGTACATACAATATGTGTAATGTACAAGTATCCCGAGTAAAGAATACATTCTGGTGATGCTCCGCTAAACCACCATGACAGAAACTAAACGAGCGTACATCTCTTGAACTCATTCCAATCTCAAACAAGCATCGGTAAAGATGGTGACCTGAGTTATGGCTCCACAAAGTTCTGCTTCCTAGATCCATTTCCCTTTCAGGTAGAGTGCATACCTCCACCAAGCTGAACAGTTTACATTTTGTGTCCTACTAATTGGCTCAATCTGGATCCAGACCTGAACCAAAATCGAATCAACTTGTTCTTCTTAACTACCCGACTCACCCACCAAGTTTTGACAGAATCCGTCCACAACCTTTTGAAATATCCTGCTCACAGACAAACAGACAGACAGACAAACAGGGGTGAAACTAGAACGGCACTCGGTAGACTACACACCACCACCTGGTTGAACTTTGTACGTATTATATCCCACTAAGAGGCCAGATCTGCATCAGGACCTGAACCAAAATCTAATGAGCTTGTTATTGTCTCCTACCCGACTCACGCACAAAGTTTTGTCATAATGAATCCGTCCACAACTTTTTGAAATATCCTGCGTTATATCGTTTTTGGCCCAATCTCTCAATGGTGAAGAATCACTTGCGAAATTAAAAAATTATCGTATCCGGACTTGTATTCAGATCTTCACCAAAATCCAATCAATTCGTCCTTGTCACACCCCCAACCTGTCCCCCAAATTTTGTCTGAATCTGTCTGTAACTTTTTGAGATATCCTGCTCAGAGATGGACAGACAAACAAACAAACAGACAGACAGACAGACAGACATGGGTGAAAACATAACCTCCGTCCACCTTCGGTGACGGAGGTAACTGCAGCTCACTGATACATTGTCTATCCCTAATTTTGTTTTTGTCGTAAATCTTTTCTCCATCGCTCCGCTCTTTCCCATCATCCATCCCTGTTTTCCCGCCACTGCCTGCCCCCTCCCTATCACTCATCCCTCCAAGGGGGCTATATTCAGCTGAGACGTGAGCCTTCTGCTGATACTGGAATTCCTCTTACGGCTCGATTTTCACTTGCAAGAGGAGCAGGTATGATGTGAATGACAAAAATGAAGGGAATAAAAGAAAAGAATGAGGTACATTCGCAGTTTACACAGAACTGGGGTGGAGTACACAAGAGATATGGAGTGTTTTGGAAAGTATATTGGGAGTGAAGGTCAAGGTGTTCAGGTGGGAAAAGATTTTTTTTACAGTTACTAGTTCGTTCATAGTTTGTGTGATTAGTACAATTAGTTCATAGTTTGCGTGATTCGTACAATTAGTTCATAGTTTGCGTGATTAGTACAATTAGTTCATAGCTTGCATAATAATTACAATTAGGTCGTAGTTTGTGTGATTATTAGGTCATAGTTTGATTAGTACAATTAGGTCATAGTTTGTGTGATTAGTACAATTGAAATACAGCAGGTTGAAGTTGTAGGCGAAAAACACAGAAAAACAATCAACATGATCATCCAGCAATAGAATCCATTACGTGACGTGAACAGCTGCGATGACGATGGTGAACCGAAAGGATTTTGCTGAGTGAGCTGTATGACCATTACTGCAACGATCACCATTCCATTTGGATCTATTTGCCGAGTAGATCTTGACACCTCCAACTCCTACTCAATGCGGCTCAAAGTAACATTGAGTATGAGCGTGTAACCGCTCTCGGTGACTGTAACCACAAAATCACCCTTAAAGGTACACACAGATCAACGACCAACGTCCTCCTCCAGAACCTTCTGAAACTGCTTCACTCAATGAAGAGGATCAAAGGTTGAGGAATTGATCAGGATCGATGAACTTGTCACGGATTTCTAAAGGATGTTTGAAAAAATCAAGTGTTATCCCTTATCTGTCATGTTCATCCATATACAAGGATTGCACAGTTTGAGGCAAAGCCACAATGCAGCTGTCATGTTGAGCGCTCCACATCATGGACATGTCCAATGGTCTCCTCGTTATCCTGGTTTGTTTTTTTTTGGAACTCTTTGCACATTCTGCTCCAAATCAATGCGGTAAGAGAGCATACGGTTTGATGGTAGCGGTGGTGTAGTAGGTTTGGCAGCAAAAGCGTTTCCAGAGCATGATGGAAACATGAAGGGGCACGGGTTGGTGCTGCAGGGTTGTTCACACAGCACCAGCACAAGGGACACTGGTTGGGCCACAGGGTGTTCCACACAGCACCAGCACAAGGGGCATGGGTTGGTGGCTGCAGGGTGTTCCACACAGCACCAGCACAAGGGGCACGGGTTGGTGCCACAGGGTTTCCACACAGTACCAGCACAAGGGGCACGGGTTGGTGCCGCAGGGTGTTCCACAGCACCACACAAGGGGCACGGGTTGGTGCCGCAGGGTGTTCCACACAGTACCAGCACAAGGGCACGGGTTGGTGCCGCGGGTGTTCCACACAGCACCAGCAGAAGGGGCATGGGTTGGTGCTGCAGGGTGTTCCACACAGTACCAGCACAAGGGGCATGGTTGGTTGCACAGGGTTTTGACAGCACCAGCAAAGGGGCACAGATTGGTGCCACAGGGTGTTCCACACAGCACCAGCACAAGGGGCACGGGTTGGTGCCACAGGGTGTTCCACACAGCACCAGCACAAGGGGCACGGGTTGGTGCCGCAGGGTGTTCCACACAGCACCAGCACAAGGGGCACGGGTTGGTGCCGCAGTGCATTTCACACAGCACCAGCACTCGCAGCACAATATCATGACAAGTATTGAAATCCAACACGACGGGCTAATCCATGAGATATCTGCCTTCCAATAAAAAGATAGGAAATGCTTAAAAAAAAAAAGGCTGACATTTGACTGGTTATTTATTTATTTTACATAATTTTATATAATTACAAAATGTAATTTTAACTTTTTAATCAACAGCTTGCAAAATACCAGATACACAACCAACTCTAATTGAATGGACGATGAATGAAAGTTTCAATATGAGCCCACCTGCTGGTTTCGACACAGGCATGTTGGAACAGAGCAGCAGGGACTCCGCAGGAACCTCGTGGGAATGCAATCTCAGTGAAAGAATGCTTTTATAGGTCGGTGATTGGTGGGGGTTGGGGTCTCTACCCAGCCCATATTTTCTCCTTTTCATTTACCCCACCCATACATTCTCAATTTCATTTCACTTGTCACTTTCCCAAATCCTCCCCTCAACCACAACCTCCTCCATGCCTTCCCTTACTCGAGCCTCCGTCACCAGCATGTTCCCAAGACTTGTTCCCGTAGAAAGTTGCTCGAAGTGCTCCGATCCCATTTGACTCTCGGAGCCAGTCGAGAGTTGGGCTCTCCAATGCGTTTTTAACTTTTATTTTCCTTATTCCTTCTTCTTAATCCCAATTTCTCCTCCTCCTCCTCTTGGATTTACCTTTTCCTGCATGTTTCCTTTTTTTAGAGGTGGTAATTGACAGTGATAAGCCTGAGAGTAAAGAAGAGAAGAGTTAAGACGGTAGTAAGGCAGAGGACTTTTACTCAGAGAGTAGTTAATTCATGGAATGGTCTCCCCAGAAAGGTAGTGGCAGCAGAAACAGTAGATAAGTTTAAATTGGAATGACACAATTGGACTGGATGGGTTTGAGGGTAGTGGAGTAGCGACTGAAACCCGAATCCTTTCCAGGTTCCTCCTGATGACTCCATCTTTGCTCTTTACTTCTTCAGGTTCCTTCTTGGTCTTCCGTTTCAATAGATACCTGGAAGTATTGGAGATAGAGGGGTAGAGGGATGTTGGCAGGACTTTTGGGTAGCTCAAGTATGGATGGGTGATTGTGTGCATCTGTACGGATTGTTGGGTCTGGAGAGGTCTCATCAAGGGGTGGTGTGTGGTTGATCTGTGTTTCTCGCCCAAAATCCTCCTTCGCCCAAACCCCTTCCCCCCCACGAGAAAAAAACCCACAAGAAACCACAAAAAAAAACAAAATAATAAAATATAAATAAATTGCATTTTTCTATTTTTATTTAAATAATGAAAATAAATATATTTGCCCATTTTTCTTTTGCCACTGTTGGGATATCCCTGGCAATGCATCATTGTCTCATCCACATTCCTCCCCTCATTCCCACAATTTAATTACCCTTTTTAGGTCATCTCTTCGAGCATGACCTAATAATATGGGTGTCGACTGTCCTTCGATCCGTCGTCCGTTCACAATGAAGTTGAAGCGGGAGATCTGGTCATTAGTGATCCTGATAGAGGTCGATGAGACGTACACGATGGTATGACTTTCAAGTCACCGAAGGTCAAGGTCAAGGTCATGAGACCTTTGAAGTTGCGAAAATGACGATTTTCAAATTCTATCTCCTCCGCCATTTCTCAAGCGATCTTGAATTTGATTGTAGCATATGAATCTATGGGACAATATCTAAATTTGGTTGGCCGTTTTCGATATCGCTTTCGTTGTCACGTGACTTCAAAGTTGGCAAAAAATGCGAAAATGACGATTTTCAAAATCTATCTCCTCCTACATTTCTCAAGCGATCTTGAATTTGATTGTGGCACATGAATGTATGGGACAATATCTAAATTTGGTCAGGACGGATTTCGAATTTCACTTTCGTTTCGCGTCACGTGACTTCAAAGTTTGCAAAAACTGCCCTACCTTCAGGAGGCTATATATTCTCTACTGGGCATGGTAAAAGTTACTGAATGGTGTCATTGCATAGCAGCTGACCTTGTCTTTCATGTCCATTCGAAAGATACCGATATCTTCGAATACGTACACTCACGTGACTTTGAATTTTGCGAAAACTGCTTCATGTAGTTGCAAAATGACGATTTTCAAAATCATCTCCTCCTACATTTCTTAAGTATCTTGAATTTGATTGTGGCATATGAATCTATGGGACAATATCTAGATTTGGTCGGCCGGATTTTCGATATTCGCTTTCGTTTTCGCGTCACTGACTTCAAAGTTGGCCAAAAATCCCTCCTAGCCTGAGAACACTACACCCTAGTAACAGGAACTCATGCTTGTTTCTCGCAGAGATGACCGTACTCCCGCACGGGTGTATTTTATTTATATTCAACTCGTGGAGCTTGCAACGGTTTCTTTTACATTTATTTTATTAATAATATTTTAACTTTCTTTCCTATTCTGAGCATTATTTTATTCCTTAAATATAAATTTACAATTGCCTTTGTCATTAGTCAGTTGACCTTGACATTTTGCGGATCATTCATTGCTATCGTTACAATGCCTCGTGATAAGGTACTGGCATTTTTGGTAACCTGTCTCACAATGTGGGTGGATGCCATTTTAAGCCAGCTTTTGATGTAATCGTTTAGCAAAGGTGGACTGCTAGCCATTTGAGGTGAAGTCTATTTTCAAGATTGGACAATGAGCATTAGGAGCCAGCTCGGTACAAATTACATACACAAGGAGAGGGGTATCCCACAATAAAAATCCAAACAACTCCCTCGCCCCTGCTCCCGCTCCTCCCACCACTCTCCATTTTATCCCCAATCCCTCCCCCCCCCCGCCCCTCCCACCACTCTCCATTTTATCCCCATTTTTATCCCAAAGAATGCCTTCCCTTCCTGGAAAGCAAACTCAAACGAAGGTAATCTAAGATCTTCCACAAAGCCCACAAATGTATGTCGGTCTCTGTATAGCCAGAAAACAACATCTGTCCCATCTCAAGAATGAGCTTTAAACTTGTCTCCCTCCTCTAAAACCTGGTAGGCCTTGTTAAGTCTGTCTCTGGAGTATGCTCTCCTTCTATCCCTTCCCTCTCTTCAAATGGCACCGCACCGACTCTGCTCTGAGAAGGCCCAAAGCCTCAATTCTCTGTTTACTTTAAAAATTGTCCCCAACCCCTCACTCTCAGTACCCCCCCTTTTCTGTCATACTCAACCACTCTGGATTCTGTGTCGTTTACACTTAAAAGGTAGAAGATTATTTCAACCCTCGCTTGATCCACTGATCAGATGACATCAGCTAATGTGTCCAAAAACCTGCTCTGCTGCTCTTCACATCTCCTCTCTGTTTTCACCATCATCATTGTCCAAGCATTCCACTATGCTGAAATCCATCAACATCACTGCACCACTAAAAAGTTGCAAAAACGAACCCCCCCCCCCAAACAGACTCAAAAGCAAGGTCATGGAATCCATCACTGCAGTTGATATGAAATATTTCCTTTTCTCAACAACGTCTGTCGGTTGCGGTTCTGGGTTTGGAACATTGGCAGGTCTCCTTGGGGCTCTCTGCTGACGATCTCAAAGTTACGTTTCCAGTCGTTATATGTCCGTTTTAAATGTTTATTTCTCACCTCCATGTTATTTTGTGTTCCTAGTTCGGTTTTGTTTCAAAATCTGCTATTTTGTGTTTTCGTCGACTGGCTTACGGGTGCTTGAGGCCTACCATCGCTTCCCTCCGTGTACGATCTCTTTATGTGTATTTTCTCCCATTACCTTCAATTTCTATCTTCCCCACATCCTCCATCTAAACACTATTTCTTGACTTAAATCCCCCCCCCCCCAAAAAACCTTTCTCCTTGCACACTCACGAGTCTCGATTCTTCTTCCTCTTCTTCTTCTGCTCCCCTCTTCTTCCCTTTCTTCTTCTTCTTCCTTCTGCCGGCACACCATCTTTATTCTAGTGAGCTGACCCTCTCTCGCCGTTACCTTCACAAATTCTTCCTAAACCCTCCATTCCCGAATCTTACCTGTTCTTCAAAATACATCCAAATAATAATCTTCCTTGTATCCTTCTGATTTATACACCTCCTGACCACGTGTCTCTCTCTCTCTCTTCCTTGTACTTTTCATCGACCCAGCAGCTTCACACTGCGTTTACCGTCCAAATTCACCACACACTTCCACGATTACTTAACCTTCCCTTTTCCGAATGTTACCCAATCCTGATTTAAAATAAATAATTTCACTTTTGACTATACACCTCCATAGCCAAGTGCTTCTCCCGTAACACGTGATCTGTTTACACCCCTGCGTTTACCGATCCAAATTCACCATTCACCTCACGATTTTTTCCACAACACTTCCATGACCTAATCTGATGAAAACTCTCTCAAACAATAATAATAATAATAATAATAATAATAATAAAACGATCTTCTATAATGCTTCATCTTCTCTTTCACACGTGTGGTACTCTTCACTGCATCATAATGCACGACTCTTCTACTATTTAAACAGACTGCTCTCATTTCGACCTCTTCTTCATACCTTGCTTAAAAAATCCAACTGTTCAGCGTTTCTTCTCTCCATTCTCTGAATTCGCCTTTATGCATCCATCAAGAAACGTGTTTAATCGCATCTCTGACCTAAACTTTTTAAAACCCCGGTTGCATGAATTCGCTTTCACTCAACCATTCTTTTTTTCCAATTTCAGTGCCAACTCACCCTCTCACCCTCACTCTCAAAGCAACCATCTCCACTGTTCTCCCTCCAAGCCTCCTCTCACCTCTCTCAAAAACTCCCCTCACCTTTCTCCCACCATTCACCCTCCTCACTCATCCTTCTCAAAGTTGCCCCCTCTCATCCACTAAGCTGCCTCCTTCCAGCCCTCTCACCTCATCTCTTTCATCCACCTCCTCAAATCCTCAACTGCCTTCTTCCCCCTCTCTTTCCCCTCTCCCCCAGCACCACAGAGCCTTTTCTCCTCCTCATCCGGCCCCCTCCCAAGCTATCTGCAATCCCCCACACTCTTTCAACACCCTCCTTGCCTCCCCTCCCCCACCCATCCTTGTCCTACCCTCCCCTGCCCCAAACCTCCTCCCCTCTCTCTTCTAACAATGTGGACCTCAAATATCCGGGCCTTCGCTTAAACCTTTCAGATCTTTCCATACAGGTTGCCACTGACAAACCAGACATAATCTGCTAACAGAAACTTTCCTCCACAAGACGTGTCTGACTCCCAAGTATCTCTCCCTGGTTACTCCCTCCTTGGTATGACAGACCTGAGCCTCGTCCTGGTGGAGGAGTTGCTTCTTCTATCAAAGACTCTATTCCTCACTCTCCATGCACTGCCCTCCCTCCCCACACCCCCAGGAATACCTCTGGCTACGGCTCCCCTCCACTCCCACCTCATGTTTATATGTGTACTGTACCCACCTAACAGTGATGACTCCATCTGCACCTCACTATCCGAAAACATGGACCAACTTCTATTTCTCATCCAAACTCTCTCTTCCTCATATGTGGCGACTTCAATTGTCATCATGCCAGTTGGCTAGGTGTGGGTACCTCTCTCACCTGTCATGGACTCAGAAAAGCTTTCTGCGACTCATTGGGACTGACTCAATCGGTCAACTTCCCGACCCGGATCTCAACCAATGGTACTCCATCTCTTCTGGATCTGATTTTGACAAATTTCCCTGACAATATCTGCTGCTCTTCCTCCGCTCCAATCGGTTCTTCTGACCACGTCCTTGTCAAAGTGACATCTCTCCGGCTGTTTTTCAGAGAACCACCTCACCGCCGTCGAGTCTGGCATTTCACTCAAGCCACTGGCAGGTCTCCAAGCAGCCATCAAACTTATGACTGGTCTCTATCCTACTTTCTCAACATCAACTCATCCTGGAATTCTTTCAAAGAAACCTGCTCTCCCTCATGCACAGATTTATCCCCTCCGTCTTCAGTTGTCTCTACCCTTCCTCCCGCCCTTGGTTCACGAAGCTTGTGGGAGCAGTTGTCCTGAAACAACTTGCCTTTGCTCATGGAAAGCAAACCAACGAGGGTAATCTCAGTTCCTTCCATAAAGCCGGAAAAGTGTGTATCTACCCTCAGGAGAGCCAGAAAACAACATCTTTCTCATCTCAAGTCTGAACTCTCAAACCTCTCTCCCTCCTCACAATCCTGGTGGTGTCTAATCAAATCTGTTTTTGGTGTATGTTCCCCCTCCATCCCCTCGCCTTACCTCAAATGGCCGCACTGCTGATACCGCTCTGAAAAGCTGAATGCCTAAACTCGGTGTTTGCAGTAAATTTGTGTCCAAAACCCATCACTTTCTCTACCCACCTTACCCAGTCGCACCCAACTGTCCCTGGACTCTGTGTCCTTTACCCTGACAAGGTGGAGAGTTTGCTGTCAAACCTCGACTCAGATTCTCAACCGGTCCAGACGGCATCAGCCCACGTTCCTAACCTGCTCTTCTGCTTTGCTCACCCTCTCTCTGTTCTTCACCTTCTATTGCTCAAGGTCATCTGCCATCTGCTTGGAAATCAGCAAAATCACTGCCTGCAAAAAAGTGCAAAAACAGATCCCTGCAACTCAGACCAATCAGCCTTCTCCCAATCATCAGCAAGGTTATGGAATCCACATTGCTTTAGGCATTACATCCTTCCTCTTCTCCAATGGCTTGATTTCCGATCATCAATTTGGTTTCAGACCAGGTCACTCTACCCTGGATATGCTGCTTTTGCTCTCCCAACAATGGATGGAGTCCCAATGCCAGACAGAAATCAGAGCCGTAACCCTGGATATATCACGTGCTTTGATACAGTCTGGCACCCTGCCCTGCTCACAAACTCTCTTTCTGATGGTATCCAAGGCCATCTCCACTCATGGCTCGCAGACTTCTCTCCTGTTGAAGTCAACGGGTGCCCAAAATGGAGTTCTATCATCCCTTCTTCCTGTCCAGGCAGGAGTTCCTCAAGGTAGCATTCTGGACTGTTCTTTTCCTGGTTTTCATCACATATGATCTCTCCGACTCTCTGGAAAATCCTCTATATCTCTTTGCTGATGACTCCACCCTCTGCCGTACCATTGGTCATCCCTCAGACCGGCAAGCAGCAGCTTCTTCGCTCACTGCAGATCTGGGTAAAATCACAAACTGGTCCAACACGTGGAACATGTCTTTCAAGCCGGACAAATCTCACACACTAACTATGTCTCTCCGAAAGGACCGTTTAGAAAACCCCCCCTATCCATTTCTCAACAATCCTCTGGAAGAAGTCCTTTCTTTCAAGCTTCTGGATCTCACTATCTGCCATGACTTTCCTGGAAAGCCACATTTCAAACCTGGCCTCCAAGCCAGTCGCCGACTGGAATGCTCCGTTGTGCAAATTACTTCCTCGGCCACTGAGCTCCTGACCACTTACAAAACTTTCGTCCGCAGCCTGATGGAGTACTGCTCTCCCCTCTGGGCTGGTGCTCCTGCCTCCACCTTTCTCGGCTTCACGCTGTCGAAACCAGGGCACTTAGAGTCATTGGCATCTCCCCGATGAGGCTGAGTTTTTGGGCCTCTCACTCTTCTCACCGCAGGCTGGTGGGTGGTCTTTCTGTCTTCTACCATCTCCTCTCCAGCCTCGCCCCCACTGCTCTTCTCGCGATTTGTCCCCACCACATTTCTGCAGGGCGCTCAAGGTCCACCAACAACCCCCTTCTGGTAAAACTACCAAAATCACGAATCACTGCTCACCTTCACTCATTCATTCCCTTTTTTCCCGCCTTTGGAATAAACTCCCTCACTCTATTCAATCCCATTCTTCCCTCCAGGCTTCAAAACACCGTTCACCACCACCTCTTATTATCCCCATCCAAATCCTCGATCTTTCTACCCCCGATAATCCACCCAAACCCATCTCCTTCAAATTCCCTGCTTTCCTTCCTGAAAGTCCCTGTAATGTCCGTTCCCCGCCCCATCCCTCTCCCTTCCACAGATCTCGTAATGTCTCTGTTCTCCACTATTTTGTCCTTCCCAATCCATCCTCTCTTGTCTCATGCCCCCCCTTGCTGTGCGTTGTGTGTTAGCTCTCACACGAGCCTCGACAATGTATACAAAAAAAAAAAACTCATCTCAATTCACGAATTTGGATTCAGACCAGGTCACACCACCTTGGACATGCTGCTTCTACTCTCACAACAATAGATGGACACACCTCAATGTCAGACAGGAGATCAGGGACTTCTCTCTGGACATATCCTGTGCTTTTGATACAGTCAGGCATCCCACCTTGCTCTCCAAATTTTCTGGCTATGGCATTCAAGGCCAACTCCCACACATGGCTTACTGACTTCCTCTACTCTCGTCGCCAACATGTGGCATCCAACGGAATCGTTTCATCTCCTCTGTGTCCCTGTCAAGGCTAGAGTGCCCAAGGCAGTGTTCTGGGCCCAGTCCTTTTCCTGATCTTCATAAATGATCTCTCTCACACTCTAGAAAATCCTCTTTATCTATTTGCTGATGACTCCATTCTCTGCGGTGACATTCCTCATCCTTCAGACAGGCAGGCTGCAGCCTCTTCCCTCTCTTCAGACCTTGACAGAAATCACAAGCTGGTGAAACACTTGGAAGATGTCTTTCAATCTGGACAAATCTTACACTCTCATTATCTCTCTCTCCAAAAGGACCATACTGCAACCCCTCCTATCGACTTTCTTAACGATCCTCTTGAGGAGGTTCACTCATTCAAACTACGGGATCTCACTATCAGCCATCATCTCTCTTGGGAAAACACCATTTCAAAGTTGGCCTCCAAAGCCAGCTACCGACTGGGCATCCTCCGTCATACAAAGTCCTTCCTTGGCACACCTGCACTCCAATTCCACTACAAAGCCTTCATCCGCAGCTTGATGGAGCAGTGCTCCCCTATGGACTGGCTCCCCTCCCTCACATCTTGCTCAGCTTCATGCCCTGGAAACCAAGGCTTTCAAGATCATGGTAATCTCCCACACTGAAGCTAAGTCTATGGGCCTGTCACTATCACGACGCAAACAGGCCGTTGGTCTCTTTCTCTGATACCACCTCCTGTCTGGTCTTGCACCCTCTGCTCTTAAGTGCTCCCCCCCCCCCCAACTCAGGTTCCTGTAGGGCACACACGGTCCAAAATCAACTCCCCTCTGGTGAAACTACCTAAATCCAGGATCGCTGCTCACCTCCACTCATTCATTCCTCTTTTTTTCTGGCCTGTCGAACCAACTTCCACGTTGTCTTCAATCCACCATGTGTGGCCTTCCCTACCCCTCATTCCTGCCCACATCCAATATTTGTCCAAGTCCCCCTTTATTTTGTTTTCCAACCCTGCTGTTGGCATTTACACCCCCTCTCTCTACTGTTCCATTTGCTCTGTAATGTCTTGCTCTGTTCTATGTTCCACCTCCACCACAAGACTTGATTTTGTATTCCATGAATCTCCATAAGCCTTGTGGAGGAATGGGGCTGGACAGGATGGATACCGGAGGAAACTCTCAGGAAGGAAAAACTGGAAATTTGGAATGAGGAGGGCTTGGGGGAGAGCGGAGATAATGAGGGTAGAAAATATTATGGTTTTGAATTGGGGATGATCTGAGAAGGTGGTGAAGAGCTGATTTGAAGACTTTGAGGGAAGATTGAGATTGAAGAGAATGTGGAAGTTGGTTCCACAGGTGGTAAAGAAGAGGAACAAATGAGTGAAGGTAAGCAGTGATTCTGGATTTAGGTGGTTTCATCAGAAGGGGGTTGATGGTGGACCGTGTTTGCCCTGCCGGAACATGTGGGGTAGTGGGGACAAAGCATGGAAAGAGCAGCAGTGTGTTTGTGTGTTTGTTCATTTATGCATTCGGACCCTGCAGGAACCAGTGTGACCAAAGTTTGCATGGCCTCCTCTTTCATCCAGAGGAAAGTTGAGGGCTATGTTTGGATAAATAAAAAAAATTGATCCCAGATAAAACCAGATAATTGGCTCACAGGCCTCGATCAGGTCTTGTGCTTATACACTGCTTCCACTTTTTTTTTTCTCAGTAACGATCGAGTAATATTTATTGTGAAGATCGTATGTTGAGATTGTAGTGATTTGTAAACACAAATTTAATTACCACTGTATAGTGTTTACACGTGCGCCTGTTATTGAAAAGATTGCTTTACACAGGTTTCTTTTTTTGTAACACCTCCGTGTTCAGGACTCGAGTGAGTATGTTGCTTATACACTGGCTGGTTTTTTCCCCCCCCTGGTAGTGATCGAGTAATTTATTGTGAAGATCGTATGTTGAAGTTGTCGTGATTTGTTGTCAACAACACAACAACACATTGGAGACATCAGAGCATTTTATCGACTTTCCCTGGGTAATGCCAGATACTTCAGCTAGTTATTGATTTTTTTTCCCCATGTTCTTTTTCTTCGGATAATGGTCCTGTAATTTGGATGTCCAGATGAAAGAGGTTCGACTGTATATGTTATACATGTAATATTTAAAACGTGTTTCGTTGTTTTCTTAAACATCCAACTAATCTATTGTTATGTTTGTGGGGTAGATGAAGGGATTTCATAGGAGAGATAGGATTGTGTAGAGTTGTTTGGCCTGTGGATGTGTCGGAGACATCTCGATGTAACTATGTAGGTGTCGATGTAACTGATGTTGGCTTAATGGTGAGAAGGACAGCGTGCCTCGTGGCCTCATCACGGGGCCTCAGAAATCGGCTTGTCGTGTCGGCCATCATTGGGAACAGACCAGGTGCAAGAGAGGAACGGTCGGCATATTCGCTCAAGAAAAGAAGCTGTACGGCGTCTCTGAGCCTTGGTGTTCATTACCGCTCACGAATTGCCTGACATACGATCTTCCCGCTGCGAGAGGGCGGCTTGGCGGCATTTTGGGGTGCGTCTACGAAGAGCCGCAATTCAAAGCTCCCTCAAGACCATTTCTGGCACACAGCTAAGTGCTGGGACAAAGGAGGGATTTTTCTTTGTTTCATTTCCCCCTTGTCTGTATTCAAGTCTGCATGGAGGTGCCTCAATTAGGATTTGAACTAGGTTACCTCACGTCTTGATTCATTTTCAGAATAATTGTTGGTTTTTTGTTTCATTAAATTATTATTTATTTTATTTAATTTGCTTGTGTCCATGTATTTGTGCCGTCCTAGTGCAGCGCTTTACTGTTTTCCCGCGCACGCCATTCATCTCCGAGAAACTCGGCCGTAGACCTCCAAGGGGGAAGTTTGGCCATCCGTCCAGGTAGAGGTTAACCTGGACACGACAATTTGTACACATTTACTTGATGAGGAAAAGATAAGAAACTCACCAGCAGGGACAATTGTTGTTTCAGCCCTTTAATTTCCCAATTCTGTAATGTAATGGGGTCTTGGCCATGCTCAGGGATCAGCTGATTGTTCCCCTGCTGGCAATCATCGTGGGATGTTTGTTCTGGTGAAACATGAACCACTAACCCCCTCTTTCTCTGGTCTCTTAACACCTTTTTAGGTACATTTCCCCACACACATTAGCATGAGGCCACATGTCCTGACAATTTTCTGGGGAATTTTTAAGCCTTCTATATTTGAGGTTCAGTTTTTCATTAGTCTCTTTTTTTTTCTGAACATTTATAGCGTGCCGGTATCCATATGCCTGGTGTTGGCTTAATGGTGGGCTTGGGATCCTGAGGTCCTGAGTTCAAATCCTGCTTGGCTGTTGAATTAATACCGGGTGGGGTTGACTCAGCCTGTCATCCTTCTGAGGTTGGCAAAATGAGTACCAGCTTGCTGGGATGATTGAGCCATTTGAGTATCTTGTGTCAGAGTGGTGACCCATCCAGGATTGTGCCCAATAGCCCAGGAGACAGCTTGAGCAGCACCAACGGTCTCCACCGAGTATGGTCCCAATGGATGGATGGTCTCCATCAAATAATGATGCTCATTGTGTGTTACAAAATAATATATATGTAATAAAAGTTAGATTACTAATTAAGTGTTAAAACATCTTAATGTACAATAAAAGAACAATTTATTTGGTTAACAGATAAAACACAAATTAAATACTATCACTCAATCAAAACGATTACAAAACAAATGAGTCTTCCAGTGCACCTTTAAAAGCAATAAGGGAGGATAAAGCCCAGATACTGGTAGTTTGTTGAAGCTTATTCCATAGGTAAGGACCAGCATGAGAAAAGGATCTGTCCCCCCCCCCCCCAATAATTGTGTGTCTGGGGTATAACGAGTAAAATCAGCATCAGATGAATGAAGGTGTCTAGTGGGATTATACTGAACAATTAAACTTCTATTATAGGATGGGGGCAAAACGATGCAAGGAATGAACAACGAACAACAACAACTTAAACACTATTCGATCACGAACCGGGATCCAGGAGAGTGTGTTCGGTATGGGTGTGGTGTAGGTTCTTCGAGAAGACAGAGTGACAATACGTGCAGCTGTATCTTGTAACTTCTCGAGTCAGGTAAGTTGTACGTTGGGAAGCTGATAAAACAAGGAGTTACAGAAATCTAGGTGGGATGAAATAAGGACATGAACAAGTTTCTCAGTTGTTGATGAACAGGTGAGAATTAAACTGAAGTTTCTTAGTTTTTATCGCACTGAATTTATTTATTTGTTTTTGTTTACAATATTGAGGTTCGTATAAGACCTAACACACAGAACACATAACAAGGGGAGCAGGAGACAAAGAGGGGAGGGAGAGGGAAGCACAAAACAGTGGGGAACAGAGACATTAGGAGATCTGTGTAAGGGAGAGGGATGGGACGGGGTGCATGGGGTATACAAGATGGACACTACAGGGACTTTCAGGAAGGAAAGCAGGGAAATTGAAGGAGGTGGGTTTGGGGTGGATTAACGGGGGTAGAAAAGATGGAGGATTTGGATGGGGGATGATATGAGATGATGGTGGTGAACGGCTGTTTTGAAGACCTGGAGTGAGGAATGGAATTGAAGAGAGTGTGGGAGTTTGTTCCAGAAGTGGGGGGGAAAAGAGGAATGAAAGAGTGAAGGTGAGCAGTGATTCTTGATTCTGGTAGTTTCATCAGAAGGGGGTTGTTGGCGATTTTACAAATCATGATTTGACATCGACATGGATGAGTCATACGTAACACCAAGGTTCTGACAAGATTTTAAAGAAGTGACCATTGAGTCGCTTATGTTTATATTAGACACATTTATCGGAGCTAATTGCAATTTTGAACCAAATAATAAATAAATTCAGGTTTATCATCGTTTATTTTGAGTGAATTTGAACTCATCCAAGCACTCACATCCTCGATGCAGGGCTTGAAGTCTGCAAAGGGTATTCACCACATCATTCTGGTCAGGGGGCAAAAGTTACATAAAGTTGCACGTCATCAGCATAGCAGTGATAGTTGATATTGTGACGTTGTAGCACGTGGTTGATTCCATCCAGTTAAAGAGAAAACAGCAACGGTCCTCAAACAGATTCTTGTGTGACCCCACAACTCAGCAGGACAGGGTCAGATTTCTCATGATTTACACACACCACCTGCTGACGCTCACACAGGTAAGACTCGAACCAGTCCAGGGCACTATCACGAAAACCAAGTGATGACAATACATTCACAAATAAACCATGATCAACAGCGTCGAATACTGCCGAAAGGTCTAATAACACCGCAGCTGTGATCCTTCCAACATCCATCTCATTCAGAATATCATTAGATAAGTTGACAAGAAGGGTTTCATCACTGGTTTGCACGATAGGTAGACTGCCGATTGTAAAATAAGTCGTTTTCCTGAAGGTGTGCAGACAATCTGGAGAAGTCAACACGTCCAAGAACTTTAAACAGGTAAGGAAGGTGAGAGATTGGGCGATAGTTCTGGAGAGATTCTGGTTCAAGTGATGGCTTCTTTAGCAGCAGGTAGGCTATACATGGGAAACTTTACTTATCCACTCTGAAAACTTAAGTTGATGATTTCAGCAATATATGGAGAAATGACAACAACTTGCATTCTTTTAAAAACTTTGTTAGAATGTCTTTCTGACTTCTCTCTCACCCATATTCAGCAAGGTGCTTTTTCAGCTCTTGAATGGTACTGGCTGGACAGTCCTAGCTGTTTGAGGAGATGATACGCTGACGCACCAACCGACCCACAAAGTCGTTTGTTTGACCCCTTGGGCTTAGATTTCTTTCAAAAGTTCTTCATATTTCACCAACTTGGCGCTCATGCCTCTTGCCCGTTCATGACTCGTTCACGACTCATATGAGACCGTTAACACAATTACTCTGACTGTTGTAGATGCGTCTAATGAGAGGATCAGGTCTGGTCTCAATCTTGTTCTTGCTATATTATCAAGATACTTCCTCATGCCAACAATATCTGCTGCCAATTGCCAGTCCTTTGCACAGTCGAGTACACTTGGTGATGGTACAGACTTTTTTTCTGCTTTTGGTTAACCTTTGTGCCTTTTCTGATGAAATGTGTGTTCTGTTTTATCATTGACTTTCTTCGATTAGCTCTGCATCTGGCATTGTCCACAAAAAGCTGACATTTCCGTGATGCATTGGTTGTTCCTCCAGGTATATCTGCAGTTTGCTCTGGATACTCTACACATTGGTCGCACACGTTCCCTGCTCTTGGTCCCTCCGCTCAGACTGTGTTTTGACTCAGTGTTTTACCCCACTTCATCGGATTTGTTCCAGATGGGAGCTTGTCAAAGATGGAGCGGATGATAAAGTGAATCCAGAGGGGTGCCAGATGTAGTTCGACATTGGTGATCTTTGCAAGGTGTCCTCGCATTTACTCCACCATTCCTGTTGGTCTTGCTGAAGTGCTTTCTGCACCCGGTTGAAGTCTTCTTCTTGTCTGATTTCTGTGATCACCATGTCCCTTCTTTATTTGGAAGTTGCTGTGCACCACCATTCACTTCACCATGCCCATATCCCCCTGTGTCATTGGCGTCTTGCCCCTTTGACATCTTTGAACTGGAGAGCTGCTTCTGCTTTGTCAACAGCCTTATCGACTTTCTATTTCTGCCCTGTCTCTAGCTTGAGTAAATTGGATTTTACTGCAGGGTCATTTGGGTCTTTCAGCATCATGAGGAACCTTGTTTTTCCAGCTTCACAGTAATCTACTAGGGATTTGAAAGGGTTTTAGTTTCGCATCTTTTCAGACTTACAGGGCAACGTTGCTGAGACAAGGTGGGTCACCGAGTCATTACCTGGTGTAGTGCTTGATCTGCCTTTCCATGGATTCTACTGTGCTCAGAGTTATTTAATTTGTCAGCGTTAATGACTGCATAACAGCATGAAAGTAATCCTTTATTTAAATTCGAGTATAGCGAAAATGAATCAAACTATTTCTTCCAAACATTCCGAAACAAACATTGACTCTTCATCTGTTTCCTGTTTCTACCAAGTTAATAAAAGCAAGGCAATTCCTATTCCTTGGCAGGTCAGTAAGTTTTAAACCAAACCCACAAACAGCAGCCCGCTAACAGCATGAGAGAGACAATCAGGTTGAACAAGCCAAAACTTTGTGTGTCAGAATATGCGACAGAACCTCCCAGGAATGGAACCAGTACACGATTACTCTGGGTGCGGATGGCCTGTGCTGCCCCTTCCCAGCGCCCAGGACCCTGCAGTCTGTATTGGTAGCTGGTGAGAGGTCCAAAGAAGATGTTTAATGCCAGGGCTGGGTCTTTCAGAAGCAGAGGCAGTAAGCGTGGCCTTACTCCAATCCGACCGGCTAGGTCATCTGTGTAGACAGGGCAATCTTCAATCTCAATAGTATGTCGCTTCAGGTTTGGAAACCTAATGTGGGAGAAAAAATGTCAGATTAGAATACAAGTCTTCAATGGAGGTGTTAAATCAGTGGTCTTCAACATGCGGGCTGTGAGCCACACGCAGCCCAATCAACACATTGCTGTGGCCCAAGTGACATGCTGTTTAAAAAAAAAGAGCTTTGAACAAAAGGTAAGGTCAGGTATGGGAGCATGCACCGGAGCAGCGCATCGCTGCGTCCACTATCCGCCGGTGACTCCAGAGGCCTACGTCTGGTCATCTCTCAGGCAGATGCCTGGCCCATCCTCATCTCCTTGAGGTGTTGATCAACCTGATACAACCACGAGGAACGTGGTCGGCCCATTGGCTTCCTCCACTCACGAACAAAAGGAATTGCCAGATCTCCCACGAATGTAAGTGTCAAACCAGATTTATTTTAGAGTTAATATACTTGGACTTTGCGAATTTGAAATGTCCTTGGTAAACATTTGACAGTGTAGAAATTAGAGGTACCACATTGGAGAATATAGATTTGTACTGCATTACTGTCAGATAACTTGTACAAAACATTTTAAAATGGATACGCAGGTAGTAAGTTGCGTGCGTGCGGTCCACATAACATGTCGAGAGTGGCTAGTGTAGCCCACTATGGTAAATAAAACACCAACAAGCCAACCTATACCTTTAGGTCTCTGGCTTCTTCACAATTGCACTGACGCCAGGTATGTGAAAACGTCTGGAAACGAAGAATACCAGATCGGATCTGTCCTGTCTAACCGCCGGCTGTTGTTCCCTGTGCTGTTAATGGTATTGTGAATCTGTTCCCATGTCTTCTTACCTGTACATACATACTAGGTGTGCCATAAAAAAAAATTCTCCATTTTAGTCACCATTAATTTACTACCGATTCCACCAAAAGTGGACGGAAGTTAAGTTTTCATCCCTGTCTGCTTGTCTGTCTTTGAGCAGGATATCTCAAAAAGTTATTGAAGGATTTTGAGGAAACCTGGTGGACAGGTTGTGTGTGTCACAAGGATGAATGGATCCAATTTTGGTGAAGATCTAGATCCGGCTACTAGAAAAAAAATTTCATTGATTCTTCACCATTGAGAGATATGGCCAAAAGCGATATATAGCACGATATTGCAAAAAGTTGTGGATGAGTTATGATAAAATTAGGTGGATGAGTTGGGTATGTGACAAGAACAAGCCGATTAGATTTTGGTATATGACAAGGATGAATGGTAGTAGGGTGAATATACTGGTTCTGGCTCACTTTTCCCCATGTAAATGAATGGGGGATTTTCAGCGATTCAGATTCATTTTTTTTTCCTTAAAAGTAAACCCCCTTTTTATCCCAAGGTATATTTATTTGTTTTCCCCTTTTTAACCTAGGGAGCCTAGCTATTCAAATAACCAATGCATATTGTTTAGCTCACTCATTGAACCTAGGGAGCCTAAGACTCTATTCAAATAGCCAATGTAATAAGTGTTCAAGTAGTAAAGTAGTAATCTGATTTGTTAAGGTGAACATGTAAGCCTTGGGACACTCTTTTTCAAATAACCAATGCATATTGTTTAGCTCACTCATTGAACCTATAAAGATTTGTTCATTCTCAAATTCCTTCAATAGTTTAATTTTCTTTGCACAATAATCCCCATCTAAAATATTTAAAAATAAAACATTTGAATCTTTATATTTTTCAAGATACCCCTTTTGTGCCATTATGAAATGATAAACTTCTCTCATTGATCTCATCTGACCACTCCCTGAGTTGCATATCATTTTAAGATTATAATAAATTGTTTTTTCATTGTTCAATTGATAACCATCAAAGTTTTCAGTCCATTCAAGGAATTTATTATTTTCTTTACATCCTCTAACTTATTGGTTTTTAAATTGATTCGCTTATTTGTTTTATTTACCTTTGTTTTAGTTTTTTTTCAATAAGACTTATTTGATATTTTTCACATTCATTATGTTTTCCATTTATATACCAAGACTGAGATTTTCTCCACTCTTTAGTTTGATTAATACTTGGTTCGACCATTTATATACTGTGAAAACGCGGCGGTAGCCCTTAAAAACCCAACCCATCTTCCATCGTTAAAACTTGTGTCCATATGGAACACAATCTATTCTATTTACTCTATCATACAATATCCATATGGAACACAATCTATTCTATATACTCTATGATTAAATATTCACTCTATCATACAATATCCATATGGAACACAATCTATTCATTATCTAAAATAAATCTCTTATCATCAAAGGCTCCCAATGCCTTTTTATTTACTTCTTCACTATATATCTTGTGTTTATAACTTCTTATTGTATTCATTTTCCTATATTCTTCTTTCTTATTCATCAAACACTTATAATAATTTCTAAAAGTTATTGATTTCTTTATTACATATTTTTTATTCCCTTTAACCCTCTATCAATCTGATCACCATACTTATAAGCATATGCCTTTGCTCTCAATCCAATAAACTCACTCATTACTTTTCCACCCAACTCATCCTTAAACTTACCAATAACCTTTTCATTCTTTTTGGAAAATAACTCACTCTTCTTCTAAAATTACTTGTATCATATACTCCAATATTTTTCTTCATATCTTTATAAACATCATCAGTTTTTATATCTAGGATAAAACTATCAGTGTCCATATACAACAATGAAACATTTTCACCATACTCTTTCTTTAAGCCATTATACAAATAATCATACATCATATCTTTGAAAATCAAGAACTGCTGTTCCAATATAAATTGGTTTATCCATTACAATACTTTCTTTCCATATGAATAGCAGAAAAGTTCTCTGAAAAAACCTCTTCTCTCTTAAAACTTGGTTTATTTATCAATCTAGAAGCTTCTTTCCAAGATATTGCGAATCTAATGTTTTGTCTGTTTCTAACATTTTCCATCGTCTTTCAAAATACAGCATTATTCATTAATTTATAAAAGTCCCCTTCAAATTTTACTTTTGTATTTGTTCTCATATCTGTATTGAATTTAATATACTTTTTCATCCAAGGACTTTGTTTAAATTTTAAAACTCTATGAATTTTAACTACTCTCAATCCTTCTCTCAAAAACTGTTTCAAGCTTCTCTGATGCAAAACATATCTCTCTTTATCATAGAATGTTGTTAATAACTTTTCTGTTGATTTGCCTTTAATATTAAAACTTTTATGATAATCACTTAACCATTCTTTCTTTGGGGTTTCTTTCTCACATGCAAAAGGAAGGTCTTTATGCTTATTATGAAGATCACTCGGGTACCTCAAATCAACTTCAAAATAATAACCTTCTTCTTCCTCATTCAATTCCTCTTGAGAAGAAATAACAATATTCATCAAAGCCTTTTCATAATCCTTTTCTTTCACCCACTCTAATTTACCATAAGGTAGAGATTGAGACATTGCCCATCCATACAAATTATTAGCATCAAAATACATCAAATAATTACTAACTTTTTTACTATCATAATTTGGAAAGATATTTATTATTTGCTTTAGCATATCTTTTTGAACATACTTGTGATATTCCACCTCTCTTAGACTTCTCAATCATCAAAGCATATCTACATCACTAATTAAATCTATATCTTGTTTTGTCATTTTCAACATTGCACTCCAAGCTAAACCAGGAGCTGTGAAATAGTGGGCAGGATCTAATCCATAACAATTTTTATTATGACAGAGTGATCTAAAGCTTCAAACACATCAGCTAACAATAAAACATCTGTTTTTAGATAAAATCATGATATTCTCCAAGGTTCTTTATCTTAAATATTTCCAAATTTCTTGTGCGTGTTTATATCCCTTATCACTTATCTCTTCTTCATAAAGGTTATTATAGAAACTTTCTTTTGAAGGAAGTTGTGTTTCTTTAAATCTCATAAATGAATCCATATAATCATAAGGATAAATTCCCTTACTTGTAAGAATTTTCTCTTTACTTTGAATTTCATCCTTGTTTGAATTTCCTCTCGAGTTAGAATTCCCTCTTAATCAGAATTTCATCTTTAATCAGAATTTCCTCTTTAGTTAGAATTTCATTCATTGTTTGAATTTTCTTATAATTAGAATTTCCTCTTCAGTTAGAATTTCTTCATTAATTTCTCATTAATTAGAATATCCTCTTTACTTTGAATTCTCTCTTTAATCTGAATTTCCTCTTTAGTTAGAATTTCCTCTTTAGGAAAGAATGAATTAAGATTTGGAAAGACCCCGTGGAGCTTAGATTTGATGCTAGGTAGGCTAGTGGTGTACTCATAAACTTGTAAGAATCTAGAAACCTAATACGAGTTAAAGGTTTTGTGAATATCATTTTTGTAAATGAAATATACTTTTGACTTGTGTTTGTTATGGCAGAAATATTCCCTGGTGTTTTTGAAAGTTCATTTATAAATAGATGTGTATCATGGTTGGCGCTGTTGTGAAGAAAGACTGGAATAAAAGAAGGTAATTTATAATTAAGATTACAACAGGAATGAGCGGGACCTCTATATTTACCAGTAAGATGACAATGACCCTAACTTTAGACTCCTCAATTTCCTCCTCACAAATATGACAGATATTGTTCTTTGTAAATTCTATTTTTCTTCTTCGGTTAATTTCATCGGTTCATTTGTTTCTTTCATTAATCTAGTTAGTCTTATACAATCCTTTTCTAATCGTTTTACAAACTCTTGTGAAGCTTTTTTTCCACTATAATGGTCAAGTTTATTATACTTTTCTCCAACAGATGATTTGATATAATAACAGAAACCACAAGGAATATGTTTTTGATATTTATTTGTATGTGATTTTTTGGATTAGGAGAAGCAGTATTTATCTTTTTTAGGATACATTCAAAATCAGCGTATATCACAAATGGGTGCATGATAGATTTATTATAATCTTCAAAAAAAAATCTTTTCACCAGGTTTAGACATTGTAATTACAGCTGATTTATGATTACCACAATATTTTGAATGTTGTTCTAATCGTTCTTTTGTATGAAATGAATTAAGACATCGCTTACAAGGATATATTTTGTTTTCTGTTCTGAATACCTGAGAAGAGATTAATCTTGATAAATTATTGATGTATGTGTAATGTGAATTCTTTCCAACACTAAAATATAAAAGATCAATGTGTGTTTTCTTCATTTTTATAGTTGTTTGAAATTTTTAATATTTGAACTTTGTTTGTATCCGTTAATCCATATACATTAATAGAAAGATTATTCTTTTTCTCAAATTTAGGAATATCTGCTAGTGGCATTGGGAATTTAAAAACTTAATGTCCAAGGTATTCTCATATTTCATATATTGTTTTACTCTTTCTGAATTACATTTTGGTGGATGTAAGTGAGCAAGAACAGACCAGAGAAAACATTTATTATCATTGTTCTTAATATTAACAACTGCCTTCTTTAGTTTTATTTCTTTTGGTAATTCAATATAAGAAGAAGCTTGAAGAGGGTTTGATTTTAGAATGTGTATATCTAAAAAGATGATTTTTTAAATATTGAATCCACTTCCTACCACTGTATTATCAACATCCTCCTCTTGTCTTGATAGTTCTTCATAAACCCCACTTTCAAAAAATCTTGAAATGATGTTATAAAATGAAGATCTGTTCTCATATAAGGAGTTTGTTCTTCATCTTGTCTTTTCATATTCATTTTCACTCCCATATAAAACTGTAAAGTTTTCATTTCTTTTAATGTCTTTTTAATAACCTTTTCAACATCAGGTTTCACTATTTCAATTGATTCAGCTATTGATGATGGACCGGGTTCTCCAAATTGAAAAATCCTTATTTTTATATGCCCTTTAAATGCCCCATCAGTGTTTTCAATATAATAGTCTCCCTTTACTTTAAACTCATTTTTCTTGTGCTTTTGTGATTGAAGATATCTATTATAATTACTTTCAAAACATCCTTTGAGCAGATATCACAATGTTTTCTTTCCAACTCAAGAGGAGATATTTGATGAAATAGATTAAATGTGTGTTTGTTGGTTCGGAGGTGTTTTCTATAATGTTTATATTCGTGATTGCAAACATCGCAGTACGTTGTATTCACCATATTTATATAATAAAACTTTGCTAAACTAAAATTCTCTTGATGAAAATTTCGTTTAATTTATAGGTGAATCTGTGCTTAAAACCATTTTATCCTCCAACTTTTTTCACTTAATAAATACAATTTTCAAGACACAAAAGAAAAGTTTCAATCAATCTCTTCATTTGTAAAAGATACTGAGAAATATGTCAAGGATGTAAAATTGAACAAAGATAAATATAACAACTATTGGATAAAAACAATTATGGTGGATAACATGAGTTCTTCAATTCCCCAGTGGAAGGGCTTTTGGTATACCTGGAAGAACATCAATTAAGGTATCTCTAACAAAAGTTTCTCCTCTCCTTCTGGCAATATATTCAAAACTAGAAAAAGCAATGAAACAAGAAAAAGTATCAAAAAATAAAAACCTTATGGATGAAGCTTTAGAAAGAAAGATAAGACCATCTGTAATATGCAAGGAGAAATTTGTATTTTTTTCAACAACCCGAAAGATATAAATCCTGATGAAATAAAGGATGTTAATATATCAGGTGAAATGACATTTCATTCAATTGTAGTTAAGGATCATTTTAAAATTACCTTTAATATAAAAATGTAGCAGTTGAATCTGTTAATGAAAAAAAAGTATATAGATATCGATGGTAATGTTTTTTCTACTAATTAAATATGAGTCAATATTCAACTGAAGATTTTGAAGATTATGAGAGTGATTATGATACCGAGAGTTTGCATTCAAACGATAGTTATGATACCGAGAGCTGTGTTCAAACGATAGTTATGAAAGTATCGAAGATGATATCGAAGATGAATTTCAGTTTTAAGTAAAGTTTTACTTTATAAATATGAATAGTTTACTCGATTTTGAGCCTCTTGAATTCCCTAATCTTCCAGATGACAAATTTGAGAATTGTCCTGCGTGTGAAAGACGGGGATTAAACACAGTCAAAAGCCTATAAACAATGTATATTCTGTGATTATCTTCAATTAATGATAATAAAAAATATTTTTATT
>CM068968.1:56558160-56579121 GCA_035128595.1 Eptatretus atami
CAGCATGACTGTCCAAAAACACTTCCTCATTTTCACAGCACGACTGTGTCGAAAAAAACACTTCCTCATTTTCACGGCACAAACTGAAAACATTTAAAAAAAACTTGTTTATGGCGTGGTTTATGCAACAAAATTATATGCAACTCAGGGAGTGGTCAGATGAGATCAATGAGAGAAGTTTATCATTTCATAATGGCACAAAAGGGGTATCTTGAAAAATATAAAGATTCAAATGTTTTATTTTTAATATTTTTAGATGGGGATTATTGTGCAAAGAAATTAAACTATTGAAGGAATTTGAGAATGAACAAATCTTTATAGGTTCAATGAGTGAGCTAAACAATATGCATTGGTTATTTGAAAAAGAGTGTCCCAAGGCTTACATGTTTCACCTTTAACAAATCAGATTACTACTTTACTACTTGAACACTTATTACATTGGCTATTTGAATAGAGTCCTTAGGCTCCCTAGGTTAATGAGTGAGCTAAACAATATGCATTGGTTATTTGAATAGCTAGGCTCCCTAGGTTAAAAAGGGAAAACAAATAAATATACCTTGGGATAAAAGGGGTTTACTTTTAAGGAAAAAAAAAAATGAATCGCTGAAAATCCCCCATTCATTTACATGGGGAAAAGTGAGCGAGAATCAGTATATTCACCCTACTAATGGTCCGCATGCAAATCCAGCCTATCATTTGGGATACAAAACGTGAACTGTTCAGCCTGGTGGATGTCTGCTCGTTTTTATAGCTACTCTACAGTAGTTTTTCATGCCTTTTCTCCAATAATTTCAGATAATGATAGCTGAGGACCTGCAGGAAAAGATGCCCTGGACAAACCGAGCTGTTAAGATTCTGTGGAATCCTACATCGAAATGCAATTCTTTCTCCAAACACAGAGTTAAAGAGAAAATTTAACTGTAAAAAGAGAATATTCAAATGGACAAACAGATGTTGAGAGAAAGGAATGTGTACTGGGGCACAGAATGACCCAATGAGGTTCACTGAAACTCTCGTCTGCATTCGGTGAGGACACGAAGAGCAAGGATACGGTAAATCATTGATCTCTTTGGTGTAAAGCCTGACTGGTTGGTGCTCAAGCAGATGGAGGTGAACCCCATCAAGAATTATCCGAGCAAAGACCTTGCATGGCACTGAGAGCATCCTCACCCTTCGGTCGTTGTTGCAGTCTTGGCGATCACCCTTCCCTTTCAAGAGAGGGACAACAAGGCCCCTCTTCCAGTCCGTTGTGATGATGCCTGTGTTCCAGGCAAAGCACAGAACTGCATGTAATGACACGAGTACAGCATTTCCACCAGCCTTGAGAAGTTCAGCATGGATGCCACAGATCTCAGGAGCTTTACCCGATTTCAACCGGTTTACCACAGCCTGTGTTTCCACAAACGAAGGTGGACCAGAGTTGATTGGAGGGTCAGCAATTGGGATTGTAACACCCCTGACATCTAACTCAACAGCTGGTGGATCAGTCTGGAACAACCGCTCAAATAACCGGCCCAGCGGGCCTTCACTTCGGACTCCTCTGTCGAGAGCCTACCACCCTTCACTCTAAATGCAGTACATTGAGGGACGGGCTTGGAGGAACGCAATGCGTGAATTCCCCTCTAAGCACGACAAGAATCACTTGACCACAGGTGATGCTCTACCCCCTCACACATAGGCCTCCTTGTCCACCCTTAGCGCACGTACAGCTTTACGCCTCAGCTCCCTGAACAGCTCAGCTCTGCCATTCAGCCTGGCCCTGCTACTCTGATCAATGGTATCCAGTGTCTCTTGAGAGAGAAAATTCTTCTTCGCACTAAGGTGAGTTCCAAGACATCCACCGGCAACATAAAGGATGGTGGTCTTGGATGCACTTCACAACTCTTCAGGATCTCCCAAAGCACCCAAACCCCTCAAATCCCCACTCAGCTTGTTTGCAAACTCCTCAGCTACCCTCTCATCCTTGAGCTTGCCAACATCCAGCCTAGGATGGGATGGTACTATTCTCCCGGATTTAAGCTGCAACTTCAGAGTTGCTACAACAAGCCAGTGGTCGGTATTGAGGAACTGAGCACTCTGGTAGACCCAGCAGTTCTAGATCATTCTCCAATGACCATCAATGAGTACATGGTCAATTTCCTTTGCTACACCGCCAGAGTTGGAAAACCAAGTCCAGCGATGAGCTTGTGGGCGCTGAAACCATAAACCAGCCACTCTATGTCCATGACTTCTGGCAAAGTCAAGGAACGTAGTGCTATTCTGGTTCACAGTTCCAGACCCATGGGGACCAACAGATGTCTCATAACCATCCCTATCAGTTCCAGTCGATACATTGAAATCCCCCAAGATGAGAAGTGTATCTCGTCTGGAGCACTGATCAACCACAGACTCGAGCGTGGCGTAGAATGCGTCCTTCACGGTGAGGTCACTCGCCTCAGTCGGAGCATAGACAGAGACCAGGGAAATGACACCCAAGGAGTCATGAATCCTTTGTCTCATAATACGCTCGTTGATCGTTATTACCTCAATTATCATTGGAGTCAGCTTATTGGACACAGCTACAGCAACTCCTTGGACATGGTAACCATCAAAGTGATCAGACCAATAGTAGGTGTAACCACCCACCATGATCTCGCCGTAATCCGGTCTCCGAACCTCAGAGAGTGCTGCAATACCGATGTTCAATCATTTGAGCTCAGATGATGACAGGTGATCATCCTCTCTTAGGGATAGGACATTCCGGGCACCCACGTGAAGGGACTGCCTCAGGTTAACCCAAGAAGACCGCCGTCTTGTGAACACCTCAGCACCACCCCGCCACACATTCCAGCAATCTGACCCAGGAAGGTTGCCCCATGTTTTTCCTCCTATCGTCAAAGATTGGGGGTCTCGAAGGCTTTGTCCCAATCCCGTCATCCAGTGAGCTGCCCTGCGGAGGGCAGCCGCACAGGGGGTACTCCCACGGAGTGGGTTTTCAATTTTCTTTGCGTTTATCTTGTGTTTTGCATCGTGAGGGGTTTTACGGTGGCCGGAGTGCAAATCCTGCCACCAACCTCCTAAAAAAAAGTAACCCAACTGCAGGAGGACGTCCGCAGACCCAGTTGGGCACTAGATATGGATGACTGTTGGCTCACAAGGAGCTCCTCCGCCCTTTGACAGGTTTCATTTTTAATCCTGCTGGGTGTCCGTATCCAAACACCCTCCTCAGCATGAAACCTGCTGGTGGAGATGGTTTAAGTCGCCAACAACCCGACAATGAAACAGGTTAGTGCAAGTTTACACAGTACCTGTAGCAAGTCACAGATCTCATCTGGCCTGCCCTGACAATAAGACCATGGACACCAAGACTCACTAAAAATTAAAATAATGGAAAGATTAAAAAATATATTTAAATTGAAAATTGAAAATTTAAATTAAAAAAAATAATAATAATTGAAAAAAAATCCTGGTTGGGTATCAGCTCTACAGGAATCAGCCCATGGCCATGCAGCGAAGGCTTTGTGTGATGAGATCTGACCCAATCTCTTCATTTTGCAACACAGACATCTACAACTCGTACATCCTCTATCTTGAATGTGGTAAAGACGAACTTTACACCCAACCTCTCCTGTTCATCCTCCATACGGTCAGCTCCTCTACCTATGTGGCATTTGAGAGGAAGCAACGTCAATGCCACTGAATATGTCTGCTTGCTCAGGTGAACTGGCAGGGATTGCAACCTGTCCTCCCACAAAAGGATATGGCCATCTTCTCCACAGCATCTGATAATGATTCCTCCTGAAAATACTTTCACAAAAGCCAAATCTCTCTCATGTACCGGTTTGCCCCATCCCATCTGTGACTATCCTATCCATCCTCTCAGCCCCAGGACAATGAATCTTGCGGTAAGAAAGTTGTGGCGAAACAACTTGCTTTCTTGAGGCAGAATCAAATAACTGACAAATACAGCATTGGAGTCATCAGAAGGAGCATGGATAGGATTCAGGTTTTGGCTGCCACTCCTCTACTCTCAAACCCATACTGACCCGACTGAGAACAACGTTAGGTCAATCACTTAAGATTCGCACAAGCAAACATCACACCCTTCCACAACAAAGGTGCAAAAAACAGATGCTATCAACTCCAAGCTATAGTTCAAATAAAGTCATGCAATCTATCATTGCTGTTAATATCAATTCTTTCCTGTTTTCTTACAGCCTGATCACTTTACATTCCTTCCCGGTCACTCAACTCCGGACATTATTCTGCCTCTCTCTCAGCAATGGTTGGAGGCCCTCAATCTCAGTCAAGAGATCAAGGACTGTCTTCATGGACGTACGTATCTTCAGCCTCCAAGGCCGACATCCTACTCTGCTCACCAAGCTCTTTGCCTATGGCAAACAAGGCCAATTCGATTCATGTCTGACGCCTTCAAAGCATGAGATTCCATTTCCTGCTCATGGTTTTGGATTTGGCCAACCATTGCTCGGTTATCAGTGGGCAGTCCCATGTGCACGGGGCTGGTGTTTGAAGGTTCGCACACACCTTGCACTGACAACACCTTCATCATTTCTGGAAAACATACTTGCGTGAATTTTTCTCTTGCTCGTTAGAAATGTCCTTGAGCATTTCTGCTTTGTCCGGCAAGGATAGAAGGCCTGTAAAAGAAAGGATCAAAACGTTAAACAAAAATCCTCAGCACTTACCATTACGGATACACATTTATTTTAGCAGTTTACCCTTTGAGGTGTACTATGTGAACAAAATTGCAACAAAGTAGTCTAACAATGAAGGTATTAAAGAGGGAATTGGTTATGTACCTTGAGGTAGAGGGATAGATCAGTAGAATTACCTGCAGTGATGAATTTGGTGGGTGGGAACACTTTATCTATGAACCCTTCCAATATTTCTCACATACACATTTCGTTTTTCTGGAAAATGTTCTTTGATATTTGCAATTTCAATTCACGAGCAAGTAAAAGAGCATAAAGGTCTTTTGTCCCATCACACCTGTGCAATTTTACGCCGTAATACTCTCACCTGCTGGATATGAATTGCTAATGATACCACCAATACCAAACATGACTTCTGGCCAATGAACCAGCAAACTGAGATATTTTACATGTCCAACCTAACTACATGTGATGTGGGACAGCGGGCCTTACGTCCCTATGGACACGAGTGTGCTTTGAGATGCGCACTCGGACGGCGTGTTTTTTTAAAGTAAGTCGGCTGTATTGGTAATCAAAGCTTGAGTTGACAGGTATGAGCAAGTGCACGTCACAATGGTCGATGCAACACCCTGCCTGCGAAGCACAAATCCAACAATTTTACAGCAGACTTTACTGTTCAAATTTACAATCTTACCTTTGAAGATGCGAGTTACCCAGCGGCTTTGCATTTCACACAATGAAGTCGCTGCGACATTTCCTTCAACAAGGTTGATGAATGCAAGTGTTGGTGGTTGTATCATTGGCAGGAAGACATTTTTGTACAAGCAATTGCAGTTATCACATACGGTGAATGTGTCATCCACCTCGAGGAAAGGGAACTGGAAACAAAAACCAGTGGCGAAAACAACCATATCCAAGCTTTCCACACGAGATCCGTCCACAAATACAGCTGCCGTATCCGTGAACGATGCCACGTTGGGTTTCATGACCAACTTTCCTTTCATGATACAAATGGGAAAATAGTCATTGACCACCATCTGCTGACTCAAAAATCTGCCAACAATAAGACGCGAGGAAGGAACATTGTGCAAACGATAATGGATGGAAGTACAGTACAATCCATTGAAATGATCAATTCCACGACGCAATCATTTCACGCAGTGCTATGCCAGATCAAATCATTGCACTGTAGTAGAGTTGCCACTGATTTAGGGAGAAATTATCTAAAGCAGGAAGGTCTTGCTCACACTTTGTTGTTCCGTAAGGACAGCTAGCAAATCCCCAAATATATTTTAGCAGTTAGCCTCTGGGAAAGGTACAATTTCTGGAGCTTCTGGTTATCATTGTAAGCTGAAAAGTGTGTCCACATTGAAATGAAACAACTTTGAAGCCTTATAACTTTTTATGTTTCAATTTTACATGGGAAGTGCAAAGTGTACTACACAAAGGTGCAGGACATTGTTCAGCTGAAAGAGCGTATCACAGCGGCACCGGCCTCCGTAACCCCCGAGATGTTAGAAAATGTGTGGAGGGGAAAACGAGTACATGTTGATTGTTTACTCGAGCATACCCTAATGCATCCGAATATTATGTATCCAGATACCAAATGAAACTCAAGCATACTGACTCTGAAATGTATGAATATTCCTCTGTTTGCATTATTCAATAAAAAAATTATAAGGCTTCAACGTTGTTTCATTTCAATGTGAACATCCTATATATGTTATCTCCAAAACTTGGGCAGGTCTTAAGATCTCCAGGTTGGCCTGCAAAGCCGGCTATGACCATGTAATTCTCTGCAGGGCCAATTTCTTCCTCTGCCATCGTCAGCTTATAGCAGTGCATGTACGTTATGTTGCATCATATGCAGAGGCATTGGAAGTTGTGAGAATGTCCAGGGGGCTCAAGGACAGACTTGGTCCTATGGAGAATGCTGGTGTGTCAACAATGTCAACAACTTTTGAGCAACAATCAATAAAATATGGATTTTCTTTAAGGAACAATGTTGTTTTTTTGTATTCAAGGAAATGCTGTTCACATTTAATTTGTCCTTCATTGATTGAAGCAGAACAGATCATTGTAAACAAAAGATTCATGTTACCTGAATGTCGGGTTTGCCCCAAAGATTTTGTGATCGAACCGGATGTTCGCTTTCCTTTCTTCCAATCTGATAAACATATCCCAAGGTAGGTAGTGCCTCAAAAAGTTCTTCCAGCGAGTCAGCATGAGTAAATCATAGGGATAGCCTCCATCGGACATCCGACTGAGGACCCAGGCACCTCGTCGTGTGCTCAAAAACACCTGAAAGGGGCGAAAGGAGAAGGAAAGTTTAAAAACCACTCTCAAATCGCTATCAAAATTAGTTTGAATTACATGACTACAGTACGACATTCTTCCTTTACATTGCTTGTTGCCAAGTGGCAGGATTAATCGATTGCATTTTCTGAGCATCAACAATCAGCTAATGCAGCCCATCGCTCTGAGATTTGAGGAAGGCAAACCTTGAGGGTATGAGGAGAGAATTGGGTGATGTAGATTGGGAGACTCTAACAATAGGACAATCAACATCAGAGAAATGTGAAACCTTCAAGGACCAAATGTGTAGAGTGCAGAGTAAGTACATTCCAACGAGGTGTGAAACTAGAAACAGAAAGAGACCAGGGTGGTTGAGTAGTGAGATAAGGAACGCTATTAAGGAGAAGCACAAGGTATTTATTATGTTTAAAATATCAGGACTGGAGTTAGATTTATTTCACTATCGGAGTAAACAGAGGCAAATGAAGAAAATAACTCAACAAGCCAAAAGAGAGTATGAGAAGGACATGGCTAAGAATATTAAACATAATAACAAGGCTTTCTTTAAGTACATCAGGGGAAAAGAACAGGTTAGGACCAGTGTGGACCCATTGAAAAATAGCACTGGGAGAGTGGTTCATGAGGAAAGCAGGATGGCAGGCTTATTAAACAGGTATTTTGCTTCAGCATTTCCACAATAAGTCATAAGAATCGCCAACAGCTGAGAATATAAGGCATTTTCAATAGTTCACTGCAGTCAGGAGAGGTACCGGAGGATTGGAGAGTTGCAAATGTAACACCATTATTTTTAGAAAGGATCCAGAAAATAATTGGGAAACTATAGACCTGTTAGTTTGACTTCAGTTGTGGGGAAGGTGTGGGAGATAATTATGGGCCAGATGAGGAATCATTTAAAGAGTGTTGTGGTTCTGCAAAACCGTCACTCCCAAAGGCAAATGCCTACAACATATTGTGGTCTCCAGGCAGTTATTTCATTAGTATTCGTTTTAGTTAGCCCTTCCCTCATGTCTATTGGGTATATGGGTCAAGATGCATTGCGAGCGCTTTTAGTTCGGTCATTTTTGTTGTTGTTTTTGTTGTTTGTGTATACATTGTCGAGGCTCCTACGAGAGCTGACACACAACACACACCAAGGGGGGAAGGAGACAAGAGGGGTGGGAGATGGAAGGACAAAACAGTGGGGAACATAGACATTCGGAGATCTGTGGAATGGAGAGGGATGGAGCGGGGAACACGGGGGTAAACAAGATGGGCATTACAGGGACTTTCAGGAAGAAAAGCAGGGAATTTGAAGGAGGTGGGTTTGGGGTGGATTAATGGGGTAGAAAAGAATTGTGGTTTTGGATGGGGGAAGATAAGAGGTGGTGGTGAACAGCTGTTTTGAAGGCCTGGAGGGAATGGTTGGATTGAAGACGGTGTGGGAGTCCATTCCAAAGGCGGGAAAAAAGAGGAATGAAAGAATGAAGGTGAGCAGTGATTCGTGATTTTGGTATGTTCTAGTCACTATTAATTCAATTCGCTATCCTTTTGTCTATTTTAATTTAATTTGCTGCACACAAGACCCTCTCGTCATACTTGCATGCACTCCACAGACTGCATAGCAACAAGGACAGCTTCATTAGCATATGCCACTGTGGGAAAATATACTTTAATTGAACTTATAATGGGGTAAAATACTAATTAGCCTTAGTAAAGCTTGTGTGCCAGAGAGAATTTAATAAAGGTATTCAGGGAAAGGTTAGCAGGGAGGTTAGTCTGCTGTGTACAACTTCCTCCAGAAACTGTTGAGTCTTTGTAGCCCTTATCTATGCTGCACGAGCACAAGTATTCCCTGACAAAAGGTCATTTTCTCATCCTCCCTCGTCTTGCCAGCTGGAGCCAGGAGCAGATAAGGAGCTGTATTCCATCCTGTTTTCATAATTTTAACTTTACAAAACCCTGCTGTACTTTGTCAAAGCCTTTCTGTAGCTTATCATTGATTAATTAGTTTTCCTGGAAATGATGCTTATGGCAGACACCACGCCTCGTTAAAATAATATGTATATATATACTCAGTGTAACTGCACATATAGAGAGGGATTGCTTGTATTTCACAACAGGCTTTTGCTCTGCATGGGCATCTTTGTTTTGTCACAATAAACAATCTTAATTGCACGATAAAGCCTTTTCTGTTTTATAGGTATTCAAACTTCCACGATAGCATCTGGCGCAGTGAACAGGGCCTGCCAGTCTGGAGAGGGGAGAGGGGCCTCTGCCTGGCAGACAGCAGGCACCTGGCGCCGAAGGGGAATTAGGGGAAAAGGTAAGAGAACTTTTAAATCACTTATTAGAGGGTGAATTGCTGTGGCCAGGTAGCTTGCCCCACTTATCTCTGTGGATGTTGCGCAGGCCCAAACCAAAACTTACAGGTAAGACTACAAGGTTGTTTATTGTATAAAATTTTAGTATCCGGGAATAGTGTCGGGGTTGCCCGGCATTGCGCCATGAGAGGTAAGGGACTTATAGTTCCTTTAGTTGGTCTAACATCTTGTTTGGTTGGGATCAAAACACCCAGTCACAGGCGGTGGCGGGAGGCGTTGCGCGGAAAGTTGTGAAACTGCCAAGTCAGGAGACGGCGGGGGCACTGCATAGGAAATATAAGTCACCGAGTCATGGGTTGGCGAAGAGGCGCAAATTTTGCCATTGGGCTCGTGACATGGGTGGAATAGTGCGCCAAGGTTGCGAGAACCAGGGGCATAAGGGGTATGAGAAGGTCTCAACGGTCTAGGCAATAGGAAAGTCAAAATAAAATTTGATTTCTGAGGACTAACTAGTCTATGAAGTGACCACAAATAAGGAAATGGGCAGCCACCTACGAAAGCCACAGGATAGCGATGCTCCCGTGAGCAGGCCAATCACTGAATATATGTACAAGACCTATGGATCAGGTACTTAAAAGGATGTGAAGTTATGGGCGGAGTGGACTGAAAAACAAAAACTAAACTTCCCTGAAGGAGGCTATACCTTTGGCGCTGATGTCAATGAGGTCAACGGTAAGCAGGCGCAGCGGACTGTCCCCACATGAAATACTGATGGGGAGGCCGATGCAGGTACCAGTAAGAGCTCCATTAATGCTAAAGCAAATTAATATACACATGAAGGATGACACAATGATTAATTTCTGTGTTGCTCTCACAAAGGTCGTCAAATAATTCCACTCACAGGTTAAATCAACATTACCGGAGCCAGCTACAGAGGAGCACCATGGTATCCGGCCTGGTGAGAGGGTCTACATCAAGGTATTCAAGCGAAAGAACGTATTGAGACCATGCTGGACAGGACCTCATCAGGTACTGATGGTTATCCACACAGCTGTCAAGTGCAAGGGTAAGTCATCATGGATTCATACATCTCATTGCAAGAGGGCACACAAGACAACATAAAGAGATTTGAAAATAGCTGCAAATGGGAAATATATTACCAAAATTTTTGACATGCTTAGTAGTGTTGCCGGCTAGTATGTTCATAATCTTGGTAACTTGGATAGTGAAGGACAGTGAGAGTCTTAATGAAATGGGACAATCACAGTATGTTCAACAATGATAGATAACTGTACAAAAGGATCAGGACTAACAAAGGAAAGACTAGGAAAGGATCATGATAGAGAAAGGAGAACAACGGGAAGTAAACATTTGGAACATTTGCACAAGCAAGGGATAGATGAGATAAACACTTATTTGACCCTTTCATATAATTATGCACCCTATGCGACATGGGATGGAGTGGATGTAAAACACTGTCTGCCCACAATCGCGCCTGCAACGAGGCATAGTGTTAAATGAAGGGATAACTGGGCATCCACTGAACACTTTCTTTGCAATATCCTTACAACATGCTAACGGAATGAAGAAGAGCAGGTGCTGGGTGTGTTTGCAATTGCTACACTCATCGAAGCATGGACTGCCTCTCTTGGCAGTCCCATTTCAAGGGGAAGATATATGCAGATTTCTTGTTCGTAGGCAAGAGAACCTGCCTTTAAGGAAAGTAAAACCATCAATTCAGATGATAAAAGCGAAAATGGTAGATGGGAGAAAGGAGGATATAACTGTACTGATTACAAGGGATGGTGCATTCCCAGGTATAAAGGAAGGACTGTGGAATTATTGGAAATACACCCATCATATTTTGAAGTTATGGATAAAGAAACAGGACTAGTTTGTCTGGTTCGTCATTTATGCAATGGATCTGACTTAGGTAACTCACTATGTCAATATGATGCTATATACCTTAGAACAAAAATTACAATTGAAACTACAATTAAGGTCAAACCAGCAGGACAAGGATAGTCATAGATATACAACCAGACAACACCACAGAACCCCAAGCAGCTTTAAATAATACTTATTTCATATGTGGATATTGAGCTGGTCCATGGTTGCCATTTGTATGAACAGGATCCTGCTATTTAGGATATGTGATACCCCAAATCCGCATTTCTGACCAATCACCTTTTATGCCACAGGATAGACAGAAAATGTCTATTTCGTGAACTGAAAGATTCTTCATGATTGCCTTTCCTATGTATGGTGCTGCCAAGACTGCTCAGGAGTATATTAATATGGGAGCCTCTTTATAGAAAATCGCTCATAATACTGCTGAGGGTATTACTAACGTGAACGCAGAAGTAATTGCCATTCGAAAAATAGCCGTGCAGAATTGTATTGCCCTTGATGTTTTATTGGCAGTTTGGGTGGGGGTGGGGAGGCACATGTGCCATTGTGGGGTCTGAATGCTGTACATGTATCCCCGATAATTCAGAACAAGTAGATGATCTAACTGCCAAGATTAAGAGAGAGACTAAAAAATACCATGACTATAACAAGGGATGCGATTTTGGATCCTGGCAAAAGGGAATGTTTGGTGGATGGGAGCACGGATACTCCATATATTGGTCATTGGACTTATGATATTCGGTGCTATTGTTGTTATTATAGCGTGCATTAAGGCACTAAAGGGAGTGCGTGAGATAAATTTGTCACAGTAACAGCGATGGTGGCACATTACGTTTTTCTGGACCGACCATCTTTGAGCAACCATGGTGACCATGAATATCCAGAAAACCCAGAAAAGCAAGAAAATGAAGAATCTAGTGTAAAACTTGGTCGAGACACCGTGTTGGTGGAATTTTCTGGAAAACACGAAAATGCAAACACAATTGCCCCTTAGTTTGATGAAAGCCCTTTTGAAAGAATTCAACAATCGTTGCAAAAGAACCAAAAACGGTTGGATGATTGTGATGAAGGGATGTAGGTCAATAAAGAAACTTTAGAAACTGAAGGGGAAAAGGAAATTTGAGCTGCTTGCTCAAACAAAAGATGATTAGTATAATTAGAAAAGGTGTATGGATGTGTATGTTTGGTGTGCATAGGGTTCTTTTCTTACAGGGTGCTTGGCGCAACATTCTGTGGACAAGAGAGGAAGGGGAGGTGGTGGCACTTGGGTTGCATTCACTTGCTCGGATGTTAACCTACCACGGAGCGCAAGTCTGGGTGATGCTGTGGAAACGGACCTCCCGCTAGCCAGACAAATTAAAATTTTTGGAGGTTTGTCCTTACGGAACAAACCCTTGTGTTGTTCTGTATGAACAAAACGGGGGAATTGTGGGAAAATATACTTAAATTGAACTTATAATGGGGTAAAATACTCATTAGCCTTGGGGGATTTCATTGCATCGACTGGAACTGAAAGGGATGGTTATGAGACGTGTGTTGGTCCCCATGGGTCTGGAACTGTGAATCTTTTGAATGTGGTTTTGGTGGCATATGCTCATGAAGCTGTCCTTGTTACTATGCAGTCTGTGGCTTGCATGCATGCATGAATCGAGGGTCGTGTGTACAGCAAAGTATACTAAAAATAGATAAAGGGATAGCGATTGGAATTAAAGACCTAGCTCAAAGCCCTCCGAACAAATCTTGTTCCATATACCCACAAGATGTGAGGGAAGGGCTAACTGAAATGAATACTAATGAAATAACTACCTGGGGATCGTTCTATGTCGTATGCACTTGCCTTGCGGAGCAACGGCTTCACAGAACCGCAACACTATGCATTGACTAATTAACGGTAGTCAACATGGGTTTACCAAAGGTAGTTCCTGTCTATCCAATCTTTTAGAGTTCTATTAAGCAGTGTCTGATTGGGTGGATGAGGGAATGGCAGTGGACATACAGTAGTATGTCTAAACTTTAAGAAGGCATTCGATGAGATATCACATCAGAGGTTGTCAGACAAAGTGAGGGCTTGTGGAGTGGCTGGTGAAGTAGCTAATTGGATTGCTAACTGGCTTTGTGATAGGAAGCAAAGAGCGGCTGTGAGTGGGAGGATGTCTTCCTGGTGGATGTAAGTAGCGGAGTACTTCAGGGATCAGTACTCAGACCATTATTAGCCCCGGTTAGACTGGTCTGAAATGGGGGCTTATGGATTTGGTTTCTATTTCCATGTGCGTGCGTGTGTGCATCCGCAACCATATCTCAGACATATGTGGACCGATTTTATTCGTACTTGGCACAAAGATAATACATGATGGTATACATATGCACATCATTATTCAAAGATGGCTGACTGGCGTCCATTTTATTTTATTTTTGAAAACCGGAATCGAACATGTCCTCAACCATTTCTCAGACATGCAGTTACCAATCTTGTTCAAATTTAGCGCACAGATAATGATTGTTGGTTTGCATATGTATGTCATTGTTTTTCGAGATCGTATCCGAGATGGCTGACCGGCGGCCATTTTGTTACATATATGTGTCCCCAAACATTTCTCAGACACGCATTGTCCGAATTTGTCCAAACTTGGCACAGGCACAGTAAATGATGGCATGCACATGCACCTCACTTTATTTTGTAATCTCATCAAAGATGGCCGACTGGTGGACTGGCGGC
This sequence comes from Eptatretus atami, assembly GCA_035128595.1. NCBI lineage: Eukaryota > Metazoa > Chordata > Myxini > Myxiniformes > Myxinidae > Eptatretus > Eptatretus atami. The sequence goes on from CM068968.1 coordinate 56,572,056, forward strand.
CATTTTCGTTGTAAAAACCTCAATGTTTAACACGTCCTGAACCATTTCTCGGACGTGCATTTACCGATGTTGTTCAAACTTATCACACAGATAATGAATGAGTGCTTACATATGCATGTCATTCTTTTTCGAGATCAGATCCATGATGGCCGACTGGCAGCCATTTTGTTACTTAAATGTGTCCCCAACCATTTCTCGGACAAGCATGGTCCAATTTTGTTCAAACTTGGCACAAGCACAATAAATGATGGCATACATGTGCACCTCATTTTATTTTGTGATCTGATAAACGATGGCCGACTGGTAGACTGGCGGCCATTTTCGTGGTATATAAATATGGACTAGCCCTTTAACTCCACATAGCAAAATTACTAAAACAACAGGGGTTATGACATTTTATGTCTTTTTTACTTGTTTAACCTGGTGCTAGCTGGGGTACCAGGCATCGCCTGGTGCTGTTCTCATCCTCTTGGTATTTTGAAGAAATCAAATTTTGTTTTTTTTCTATTTCTTGTGGGGGCCTAAAACACGTCCATACAACCACTAAGGAATGTTGTCAGGGATCCTTTAGTATTACCTTTCACAAAGCTACAAAGGCTAAGGGACTAAAAAGAGATTTTTAAAAGCCATTTGTAAATGGCTTCTATGTTTTACCCCACAGGTTAACGCAAGTAGCTCGAGGAGCCATCAGGAGATCTTGCCAGCCCCACTGACATCCTTGGATGTTGGAACCACACCAAGTATCAGGGATGTGGGATGTTCTCTATACTGAACTTTTCCTTTTGTAGAAAACGCTGATGCATCACAAGTCATTCTACAATACAACCTTTCACCAGGCTACATCACAATCCATCCTTACAACACCACGCAGTTGTACTCTTCGGACATACCAGAGATGAACCCAAAGATGTATGTGTGAGGGATATGCTACGGATGGCTTGTCTCATGATAAGTTTGGAATGTATCAGTGTGAACATATCTGTTTGAATGTTATTTCGTTCTGGTGTACGAGAAGAGTGCCACCGCACGGACGGACGCGATGGGAGTACGATCGTGTCACGCACCTGGGAAGCGTGTTCGCTGAGCTCAGTGGCAATGTCACCACCAGAGTTTCCAAACCCAATGACGAGCACGTTCTTGCCGGTATATGCTGAGGGTTTCTTGTAATCTTTGCTGTGGATTATTTTACCCTTAAAATTTTCAATGCCTGCAAAGGGAATCAGCAAAGTGTAAAATGCTTGGCAAGGAAGTGAAAGTGACAATGGCGTTCCTCTAAAACCGGAAATCCGATACATACGTGAGAAATTTTCCGTTTCGGCACAAATTCAATGGAACTTCAATGTCAGTTTAAACAAGCAAACAATTCTGAATACCTTCCATGCAGTAATTGATATATCTCTTTGTAAAGTACCTTTACCTGTCCTGTCCAGAGATTTGACACTCACACTCTCTCCATCGGCTTTAAAATCCAACTTCTACCTTGAAGACTTCTTACATTTTTCTTCACTTTATAGTTGCAACTACATTGTATCGCCTCATCTAACATCTCGAATAGTCGGTATACCGGCATTGAACAGTGGACAGAAAATGATAACGCCGCTTCACAAAGTCCTTCACAAGGAATTCGTGACAGAGAAGTGCAGTACCAGGAAATGAGTCGATGGGCATGTTTGGGTTGTAGTTGTGACCGGAACACACCATGACGGCATCGAACACCATGTCATGCTTTGTTCCATCTTCATCCACAGTAATGACGTCCCACTGACCAGACCTCTGGAAATCCGCTGTCTTTGTAACCGCCTCAACCTTCGTCTACACATGAGAAACACATTTAAACATCCAAAACCAAGCTGTAGTATCTGTGATAGATCGGGACCGAACAAAGGTGAATTAATAACCATGGGTAGAGCACACACACAAATAATCACAAGCCAGATACAGTTGGTTGCCAGAGGAGGTGCATTGAACAGTGCACCGGAATAGGAAGTACCATAAGTCATGAGTTTACAATAAACTGATCAAAAGCACAGAATCATATGAGTGAATCATATGTGAGTTATTGTCGTGCTGGATTATTGGTACTAGCAAAGATCCATTAATAAATCAGTGGTTGACAGTATCTGTCAGTCATGTTGTTGAGGGAAATCCTTTGTGTTATGATAAGATCTAAAAATCACCTACACAGCACACATCCCATTATAATCAAGGGTTTCCGATGAAGAGCGGGGAGCTGCTCCCTGCATACAAACTAAACATTGCTCTATCATTGTGTGAATACCATCCGGGATATGATCTGAAATTCCATCCAATATTGTCCGGCGTGATGTGGACTTCATGAATTTCTCAACACAGGCTGTCTCATCTCGCTGTTCTTTTGGACATTGGTCTTGAGATTGGGCAGGTTATTGGAAGGCCCTTTTTATTTCACTTTCTTTGGATGAAGGTCCTCATGATCACAGAGTGATGTTTGCACCGATTATTACATACAGTATAATGAACTGTCTTCCATTGATGGTGTGAAGGTGTAAACATCCCAGATGTAGCAGTAATGTTGTCCTCAAATATGATTAGTCCCGTTCTTCCATGAGCAGTCCAACTAGTCATCACCATCAGTTCTTGTGCACCGTATCGATCATAATGCTAATGTTTCTGAGCCGTACCGATCTACAGGACATTATATCCATTACTTTGGAAAGTTCACCAGGAAATGGCCCTCATCTTCATCCATTACATCATCCTGTCTGTCCCAGGTCCACCACCTATTGTTTGCTCACTTTCCCAGTATTAGTCGTCTTGCTGTTTTTTGGGGAACGTGTATTTTGTAAGTTTGATGAATGTCATCATGAAATCAATCTAGTTACTGAATGCCGACGTGGTAAAGTTGTTGCTGACATTGTTGAGGTTCGAAACCTGGTTCTGTTTTTCTTACTCGGATTTTTCAAGATCTTCTTGAGAATATTTTCAATCCGCATGATGCATATGCAACCATCTTATTAGAGATATCTTCATCCTTTTTACGTACAATTATAAATATATACGCAGAAGCACCAACAGCCATGAAGAAAACCCATGCTATAAATTTGCCATTATTAAATTATCCAGCATGCTACAGGAATAAGTACTTTGAAACACAGTTAGTCCAAGGTCATACGAGATCAATACAATGTCAGACATGAGATCAGGGCCGTCTCTCTGGACATATCTCGAGCATATGATACAGACTGGCATCCCGCCTTTCTCTCCAAACCCTCTGCCGATGGCATCCAAAGCTAACATCAGTGGCACAGCCACGCTTCCAAGAAATGATGCAAGCAGCAGCCACAGGTTGCATAAAAAACAACATTCCACCCTCTGCCAGAGCATATCTCATCCTCCAGATAGGCAGGCAGTAGCCTCTTCCTTCTCTGCAGACCTTGTTAAAATCACAAGCTGGTCAAGGACTTGGAACATGTCTTTCAACCTGACAAATGTCACACTCTTACTCTGTCTCTCCGAAAGAACCGTCAGGCAAACCCTCATATCTACTTTCTTAACAATCTTCTTGAAGAGGTTCAGTCTCTTGAACTGTTGGTGCTCATCATCAGCTATCATCTCTCTTTGATAAACCATGTATACAAATGGGTCTCCAAAGCCAGCTGCAGACTGCGCATCGTCCCTGGTGCAGAACTCGACATCATCCCTGGTTGAAAGTCTTTTCTTCATAAATCTGAACTTCGAACAACTTCCAAGGCCTTCCTCTGCAGCTTGATGGAATACTGCTCTTTCCTTTGGGCTGGTGCCTCTGCCTCACACCTTGCATGTCTCGATATTGTGGAAACCAAGGCCCTTAAATCATTAGAATCTCCCTCGATGAAGTGGAATCTCTGGGCCTGTTACTCTTGCAATGCAGAGGGGTCTCTTACCTCTGTCTTCTACCACCTTCTTCATGGTCTTGTGCTCTCTGCATTTTCTGTACACTGCCCCCCCCCCTTCCTCCACCCCTCTGGTGGGTGCAGGGCTCACGTCATCTGCTAGTAAGCCACTTACCCTCATTAGTTACTCTTTCGTCTTGCCTGTGGAACTTACTTTCTCAATCTATTTAATGTTGTTTATCCCTCTATATCTTCACCATCTCCTTGGGTCACCCCCATTGATTCTTCTGATCTTTACTACCCTCATTAACCCTATCCATTTCCACTCCTTCCTTTCAAGGGTTTGTTGTTTTCTCCCATATCCGGCCACACACCACTCCAATTTTGTTCCATTGATGTTTCACTCACGGTTTTCCCTTCCTGATCTTCCTTTAGCCCGTTCTGTGCTGTTTGAGCTTTGATACATAGCCATTGGCATCCTGTTTCTTCCTCTCCCTATACTATCCTTGCTCTCATTCTAATAGTTTCCCCTTCTTTCCTCCAAGTATCTCCCTGTTGTGTTCCTCCGCACTGCTGTTGTTGTTTCTTCACTTTCGATTATGTTCTTTATGTTCTATTCTGTTCACAAATGGGATTATTCGCTTGAGAGCCATTCTCTCCACATTCGTCACATCATGAGGAATCATTATTTACCTTCAGGTGGATTCGTTCATTCAGCTTGAACTCCTTGGCATAGGCCTGCAGATACTGGAACATGTGCGAGTGTGCGAGAAAGTTTGGAAAGTTCTCTGGAGTTGGGAAGTCGCTGTATGCCATGAATTCCTTTGAGGAGTTTGTAATTAGAGAGTAGAACACGTTTCCTCTGCCTTCCTCAACGTTTTCCTGAGCAAAATGTAAGATTTGAAAAGGATTAAGATGATATAAGCAGTGTCCATGAGTATTGTTTTCATGGATAAATAATGTTGTTGTTGGAGCAATAATAAAAATCCAGGAAGAGAGTTGAAAAGTCAGGTCAGTACTCGTTTTGATATTAGGCAGCAATAAGTTTGGTGAATAGACTATGAGGATTGATAAAAGGGGATGGGGGGGCTAGCAGGACAGCCGAGAGCGATGTATACAAACCTTAGTTTTGAATACCCTGAACAAATTACAAATTAGGCACGTTGGCACATCCTACTCTACAAAGTGTGTGTGTGTGTGTGTACTATGAAAATTATAGACTTGAAAACAGCTGTGCCAATCTCCACCAAATTTTGCATACGTGCTTGGGGTCGGGTCATGGGACAAAATAACCCTTCTCCCCCTGCGAAGGTGGACAGACTACTAATTATTTTCGCCTGTACACGTGGCACAGTGCAAGTGGTTTTTACTGATCCCTTCTGTAAAGAAGGGGGATGATTGCCATGGTGCAAAATATATTTGCCCCACCTTTTCCCCCTCCCGCCTTACCTCCCTCTCTCATAATGTAGATTGGTGTGACACAGGCATGATGGGCCGAATGGCCTCCTCCTGCATCTAATTTTCTTGTTATTCTCAGATGAACCAGTTGTCGTAGTAATGCTTTTGTTAGAATTGCCAAAATTCTATTTTAATGTCGCTCGCTCTCCTCACCCCTGCAAGGACATGGTCAGGAGTGGAGCATTTTAAGAGAAAGCTGAAAGCGGGAGAGAGAAGAGGAGAAGAGGAGAGAGAGAGAAGAAGGAGGGAGAGAGAGAGAGAGAGAGAGAGAGAGAGAGAGAGAGAGAAAAAGAAAAGAGAAAGAGAAAAAGAAAAAGAGAAAGAGAAGAGAAAGAGAAAAGAGAAAGAGAAAGAGAAAGAGAGAAAGAGAAAAAGAGAGAAAGAGGGAGAAGAAAGATAAAGGCGCGGAGAGAGAGAGAGAGGGAGAGAGAGAGAGAAGAGAGAGAGAGGAGAGAGAGAGAGAGAGAGAGAGAGAGAGAGAGAGAGAGAGAGAGAGAGAGGAGAGAGGAGAGAGAAAGAGAGAGAGAGAGAGAGAGAGAAGAGAGAGAGAGAGAGAGGAGAGGAGAGAGAGAACAAGGAGGAAGAAGGAGAGAGAGAAAGAGGAGAAAGAGAGAGAAAAGAGAGAGAGAGAGAGAGAGAGAGAGAGAGAGAGAGAAGAGAGAGAGAGAGAGAGAGAGAGAGAGAGAGAGAGAGAGAAGAGAAAGAGAGAGAGAGAAGAGAGAGAAGAGAAAGAAGGAAGAGAGAGAAAAGAGAGAAAGAAAGAAGAAAGAAGAGAAAGAAACGAGAAGAGAAAAGAGGAATGAGAAAGAGAAAGAGAAGAGAGAGAGTAAAGCGGGAGAGAGAAGGAGAGAGAGAAGAGAGAGAAGAGAGAGAGAGAGAGAGAGAGAGAGAGAGAGAAGAGAGAATAAAGCGGGAGATGGAGAGAGGAGAGGAGAAAAGAGAGAGAGAGGGAGAGAGGAAGAGAGAGAGATGAGAGAGGAGGAGAGAGAGAGAGAGAGAGAGAGGAGAGAGAGAGAGAGAGAAAGAGAAGAGAGAGAGGGAGAAAGAGAGGAGAGAGAGAGAGAGAAGAGAGAGAGAGAAAGAGGAGAGAGAGAGAGAGAGAGAGCAGAGAGAGAGAGAGAGAAGGAGAGGAGAGAGGAGAGAGAGAGAGAGAGAGAAAGAGAGAGAGAGGAGAGAGAGAGAGAGAGAGAGAGAGAGAGAGAGAGAGAGAGAGAGAGAGAGAGAAGAGAGAGACAGCTTTTATTAAAATTTGTTTGCCTCACATGCAGAGGCTCACACAGTTGCACGCAATTTTCATAAACAACAACAAGAAATTTAGACGGAGGTATACAGTACTAACTAATAAGTAAATTTTAACTGACCTCAGATACTTTACAGAAGGCAATGTTTATACACCATTGGGTCTCAAACACCTGTACCTGAGAGCAACACCAGAACTCCAGTTTGATTCTTGACACACAAAGGGCTTTAAACACTTCTAAGCTGTCTGTTGTATACAATCATTACATTTTTGATTTTCTTGTTTTATATATAGCAAGCTTAGCTTGTGAAAGGAAAAAATAAATTAGGATTGCTGTTGGGGAGTTGAAAGGCATACTCGGGCCAAAAATAAAGGTTGGAAAATCAAAATGACTAGAGAGACCAAATGAAAATCAAAATGACCAAAAGCATCTTCAGGAAAACAAATAAAGGGGTTAACGGTTACGGCGTAGTACGCGTGAGGGAGTGTTTCGGTTTGTCCACAGAAGGACATTGCT
>CM068968.1:56596179-56609504 GCA_035128595.1 Eptatretus atami
GCATTCGATAATATGAGTGAGGAAAGTGAAAAAAAATACTTTGTCGTAAATAAATAGTTGCGGCCTCTTCCAAGTCGAGGCATGGTTGAGCAGGCCAAAAAAACATGGCGGCTTCAGACCCCAGGGAGGTAACCCAGGAAACGCCTCAGGACCCCAGAATGTGAGGTGGCCGAGGATCGCCTGATGAAGGATATTATTAAATAAGGCCGTTAATTATCTTCAAAAGGTGGTGTTAAATTAACCCTAACATACAATTTTCACTTCATGCACTTCCTTGGAGTTCTTCTTGTCTGCATGCAAAGTTTCAGGCTGCTTGGTTTCATGGTTTTGGAGTTATGGAGAAGACACACACACACACATACACACAACACACACACACACACACACACACACACCACACACGTACACAATTGACGTTCATTAATATTAGACTTGCAAATACAACCATTGCTTCGCTGACAAAGGTATTAAAGGGGGGGAGAGAGAGGAGGAAGGGGGGGGGAGAGGAGGAAGAGGAGGAATGGGAGAGGAAGGGAGAGGGAGGAGGCAGGATGGAGGGGAAGCTAGTTAGGGTGAAGTCACCAAATGTTACTATACACTGCAGTAGGGAGGGTGTGAGGAGGGGGTGAGAGAGAGAGAGAGATAGAGAGAGAGAGAGAGAGAGAGAGAGAGAAGAGGAGAAGAGAGAGAGAGAGAGAGAGAGAGTTAAAAAAAAAAATGGTGACGGGTGGAGGTGGGATGAGTAAAGAGAATGATATTGTTGCAGTTCTACAAAACCCCATGCCTCTAAGGCAATGGCACCCAGCACACAGTGATCCCCTGGCAGTTATTTTGTTAGTCTCCGTGCAGTTCGACCTTCCCCTCATGTCTGGTGGGTTAATGGGATGAAGTGCGTTGCGTGGGTCTTATAGCTATGTCTATTAACTATATCTTTATCTCCTATTCTCATTTCTAATCCAACCCTTTCCTTTTAGCCATGGTACAAGTCAATCAAGCAAGCACACATGCCATGCAATATGCGATTGAATAGCAAACACACCAGGATGTCTCCGGTGACTCGGAACCACCACCACCAAACTCTCTCCAACAAAGCACACAACACACCACACAGCACGCACATGGCACACCATTATTTAATTCAAATCTGCACCCCAATTTCCAACAGCATCTCACCTTGTTTCTACCCTCGCTCACCAAAATTCACCATTTCGACCACCAACACATCCTGCACACGGGAAAAAATATTCCCGCACCCCCTCGAACCTCTGCACCGCTATAATTCACCACTAAACAGAGGCATGCTGCACGACTCGGGCTGTACTTGGACTGCATGATGTGGGGACAAGTAACAGACATTAATAGCTCGACCGCATCTCGTTGGGGATGTACCGGGTGAGCACGTGGGATTGATACGACCCTCGCCCAGTCACCAGAACACAGCAAGACAGGGGCTGCGAGGAGGGGTCGCAGGAAGGATGATCTAGGAGTTTGGTACAGAGCCCAGGTGTTCATTTTGGCTCATGAGAGGGGGCCCGTGGGTGGCAGGTGTGCATTACTATTCGGCATTAAGACTGCATTTGGAGCACGTTAAGGGCCGGGTTGTCGGCTCATACCCTATGTTGAGTCAGGAGCTCCATGCATTGGCGAGCCGGATGGGCAAATGAGACCGTTTCCTTACGTATCTTTTGCCTTACGTATCTTCTCTCCTCTCTCTCTTGCCACCTGTCTATCTCATCCCCTTTGGACGCACAAAAGAGTAACATTACTGACTCGCAATCCCATTTTCCTCTGGCACGACACCGCACCCCCCCAGATTGCACTGCACCACTCCTCCAACTCCCACACCTTAGACACCAGTATTTCTCCCTCCTACCTCTCCCTAAGCATACTGGGAAGCGTTGGTCAGCCGACCGCACCAGGTATAGTGAGGCCGTTTGTCCTCAATGTGCTCTTTTTCTTTCTGGCTATCTAATCTTCCTCGGGGTTGTGTGTGTGTGTGTGTGTGTGTGTGTGTGTGTGTGTGTGTGTGTGTGTGTGTGTGTGTGTGTGTGTGTGTGTGTGATGGCGCCTGTTATAGCATAAGTTAAGATTGACGGGATAAGTCTGCTCTGTGTCTGCTTTTGTAAATTGCTTGCCTTTTGCCGCACCCCACAAATTATTTGCTTTCCTCTGCTGTGCGTACCAATAAACCCTATTCACTGTGCCACATTCCTTTCCTCTCTTGATTGTAAATAACTGCTTTGTGTAGAAATGTTCCCAGCTCGTTTTCGTCTTTTCCTTCATTAGTCGAGCATGGTTCATATTCTAGTTTAGCCAGACGTTTCCCCCAATGATCTGTATTTCTATCCAGTACATCCTTGGGCAGTTATGCTCAGCTACATCTGATCCGGTAAGGTGATCCGGTTTGAACAAGGTGTACCGAGGGCATTTCTCATGACCATTCGGTAAACGATATTCATTAGATGGAGGACCCTAAGTCATGTGGTCGAGTTATTGGCATTCACGGTCAATTCGCGACCCACCGCGTCAGGAAGTTATTCGTGTGTGACAGCCTGCGATTCCAGAGAGTCTGATGGGAACCCGAGGTAGCTTCCCCCCTCGTGGTCTTCTCGCCCCGACCCCGGGTCCGCAACAATATGTTACGCTTAATGACTGAACACACACACAAAACTCATGTCAGAACAGCTGTACACAGAACGATACAACAAAGTTTGAGAAGTAATCCGCTGGCACATCTGCACAAATTTTGATATCGCAGTTCCAGAAAAATTGTGGGAACATGAACCAAAAGCAACCACCGAAAACATGGAAGTACCTACCGCTCACATACGACCTAATGATCCCATCAAGCGTGAACATCCAAAAAAAAGGCGTTGCGACCAGATATCATACTTATGTACAAAAAATAGTAGGCAGGGCTGATCCACAAAATATGTAACGGAGAAGAAAGTAAATACCTATGGATTTTTTTTATGCCATGAACAAACTTTGGTACATCACGGGTGATAAAGGTTGTGATCAAGTTTCATTGAAATTACGTGTGTGGTTTCAAAAAAGAAAACAAATACATATTTTGAAGGACAACCCCCCCGTAGTACTCCTTAGACCTCAATTTTTTTTAATGTCGTGAACAAACTTTGGTACATCTTGGGTGATGAAGGCTGTGGTCAAGAAAGCAAATGCATATTTTGGCCCCTGTTGTGTTTTTTGGGGCAAGGGAACCCATATTTGAAGGCAAACTCAGCCGACGTGGCAGCGATGATGCAAGGCAGAGGACTTTATACCCAGTGTTGTTGACATCACCAGATTTAACCTGCCCGTACAAATGACAAACAAATCTTTTGAGCCGAGCAATTCCTCATCGGTGAAGTCCTGAGATGCAGTCAATATCGATTGAGCTGAATTTTTCACATAATATAAAAATTCCTACAACACCACTTGCACCAAACATCAGCTTGAAGTGTGAATTTACTTCCAAAAAGTTTAAAAATTTGATCTCCTTTACTGTTTTAGATGAAGAAACCTACACATTTTGAAGGAAAGAAGGAGCATCGCAACTACACAAATTGTCAGTGGCACAAGGAAGATAAACAAGCAGATAAACAAATGGTTCCCCATCTGATCCACAATTCAGGTCTTGACCATCTTCCCCACATCTGAAGATAAACTTACACCTTGCACACAGTTTGTCATGTTCAGAGACCCACCTTGTGTTGTAAGCAGTTTAACTGCTTCCCTGTAAGATTCCCTGATACTTTCGCAGTTAAAATGCACAGACGAGTCCTTTTCATACTCTTTAATTTGGTAAAATCGCTCCTCCCTTAACGCAAAATGACACCCTCCTCAAAACCCGTTTAACCACATCCACATGATTTGCACAACTTGGTCGCTTTGATTCTCTCTTCTGCTCAAATTACCTGCAGGCCCACCCTTCCTCAGATGTCACCTTTACCTTTAATGCATCATCAGTTTTAGGAGTTTGTGCTCTTATCACTACAGTCGCAAAACAGAATACGATGTGTCCTCACTGTCAGATAGGAACGAATTGACCTCAGCTTTCCAATACAGCACCGAACCGCCCACAGCTCAAATGTCGTGAGGCACACCCACACACACCTACACACTGGTTGCTTCACCATGACACTTCGTTATTTCACCTTTTTATGTACTATTATGTATGTTACCTCACCAAGCAAAAAAACATACTGCCATTGATGCAGCGTCTTTTACACCAACTCATTTAACATGTTAAATTCGGTCTTCGTGCCTGTTGTTTGTGTCCTTTATAACGTCCTTAAAAACAGTAAGTTTCCTGTTTGGAATGATTTTCAATTTTGTTTGACTGCCAGACAGGCAGACGCACTAAAAACAAACATACTTTCCTCCACTCTGCGCATTCACGTTCAGGAGGAGATTCCGCACAATTTGCCAAATTCAGAGCCAGAACACTGACTCAGCTACAGGTTCATGTTCCCATTCATGTTCCAATTCGTGTTCAAAATATAACATTCTATTTAAGTTAAGTTAATTTGTTCATCAACCATAAACTGACCTTTGTACACAGACAGACTGATAGAGAGACAAAGTGAACCACTTGCTTAACTTTGCTTTTCGCTTCGCACAACAGAGGAAATAAATAAATATAAAGGTGAGTAAAGGTAGCCACAATAGCAGAGCAGTGTGCGCACTCTCTTCTGAGCTAGCTAGCCTGGGTTCAAATGCTGAGTCAGTTATAAACGAACATCTTGGTGCTTCGCATGCATCATTGTGTATGTGTGCTCCATCACACAGATAGACATTAAGTTAGAGGAAATGTCCACCAGCAATGGTTATTGGTGGATGTTAAAGATCCGACGTCGTGTACTCAGGAAGAGTAAGCGAGTAATCACCGGCAACCTGAAAAAATTCCAAAATTTCTTCCCTCACTGACTGTTGGGAAGGCAATGGCAAACCACCCATCATAAGCATACCACCCAGCTGGCATAACGAAACCACCTCGCAGAACCAAACCACCTGGCATAACCAAATGGTCCAGCACATTGAAACCACCTGACAGAACCTGTGCCAAGAAGCTGCTTCAGCAGCATATACTCTGTAAAGAGTCGAGCACAATGACGATGATGATGATTTGAGTTGAGTTGGGTCGTTAAACAAGATGACTCCTAAATGAGTGACATTTCTTCAAACTCATCAACTCTTTCAAACCTTTCCTGATTATTTTGGTGTAGTCCTGTCTGTATTTGTTTCATTTGTAATTGTGTTTGCAATTGTTTCATTTGCAATTTAAACTTGTTTAGTGTTCAATTTAGACCCGTTCTGTTGCAATTTGACCCGTTCAGTTTCAATTTAGACCTGTTCTGTTTGCAATTTAGACCTGTTCTGTTTGCAATTTAGACCTGTCTGTTTGCAATTTAGACCTGTCTGTTTGCAATTTAGAACCTGTTCCGTTTGCAATTTAGACCTGTTCTCGTTTGCAATTTAGACCTGTTCCTGTTTGCAATTTAGACCTGTTCTGTTTGCAATTTAGACCTGTTCTGTTTGCAATTTAGAACCGTTTCTGTTGCAATTTTGACCGTTCTGTTTGCAATTTAGACCGTTTCTGTTTTGCAATTTTAGACCTGTTCTGTTTGCAATTTAGACTTTTCTGTTTGCATTTAGACCTTCTGTTTTGCAATTAGACCTGTTCGTTTGCATTTAGACCTGTCCCGTTTGCAATTTAGACCTTTCTGTTTGCAATTAGACCGTCTTGTTTGCAATTTAACCTGTTCTGGTTGCAATTTAGACCTGTTCAGTTTGCAATTTAGACCTGTTCCGTTTTGCAATTTAGACCTGTCCGTTTGCAATTTAGACCTGTTCGTTTGCAATTTAGACCTGTTCCGTTTGCAATTTAGACCGTTCTGTTTGCAATTTAGACCCGTTCATTTGAATTTAGACCTGTTCTGTTTGCAATTTAGACCTGTCCTGTTTGCAATTTAAAACCTGTTCAGTTTGCAATTTAGATCCATTCTGTTTGCAATTTAAACCTGTTCAGTTTGCAATTTTGACCCATTCAGTTTGCAATTTAGACCTGTTCTGTTTGCAATTTAGACCTGTTCTGTTTGCAATTTAGACCTGTTCTGTTTGCAATTTAGACCTGCTCGTTTGCAATTAGACCTGTTCTGTTGCAATTTAGACCTGTTCTGTTCTGCAATTTTGACCCGTTCAGTTTGCCCCTTAGACCCATTCAGTTTGCAATTTAGACCCATTCAGTTTGCCCCTTAGACCCATTCAGTTTGCAATTTATACCCATTTAATTTGCAATTTAGATAACTTCCATTTTCAATTTAGACCCGTTTCATTTACAACTTATATCTGTTTAGTTTGCAATTTAGATCTATTTAGTTAAACAATTTAGACCCGTTGAGTTTGCAATTTAGACCCGTTTCATTTACAACTTATATCTGTTTAGTTTGCAATTTAGATCTATTTCGTTAAACAATTTAGACAACTTCCATTTGCAACTTAGCCCCATTCAGTTTGCAATTTAGACTCATTTCATTTACAACTTATATCCGTTTTGTTTACATTTTACATCCATTTAGTTTACAATTTAGACCAGTTTAGTTTACAATCTATACCCGTTTACTTTGGAATTCAGACCTGTTTAGTTTGAGTCTGACATCCAACTGCATTGGGTTATGATAAAACCGCTACTCCTGCTTTTGTTTGACAGTTTTACCGAATGACAGGGATTTTTACAGTGTTTTTTCAGGAGCACATTTTCTTTCATGAAATTGATTGATAAGTTTTTTTCAAGTTTTTACTCAACTCCTGTTATTTGGTCAATATTTTGATCAGATGATTTGTCTTCATGATGCAGAGGATGTTGACCTATGATGCACATACTGGGTCGTTGTGGGTTGAGGGTGGTGTTTTTCAGTTGCGAAGTTGTGAGAAACTCTCATTTATGTTTCTATGGCACCCTGTTTGGATGTTTGGATGTAATCAAACACCTGTTAGCATTGCCTCACAGTTCCCACAAGAGCACCTGAAAATAATTATCCATTATCAACACAAACTTCTACAAATCAAAATGAACTGCCATCTATTTATAGTGGAGAGAAAGTATATATGTATCTCATCTACTCCTCCAAGAGGATTTGACCAAAGACGCTAAACTTTCAGGGTTCCCCCCCCCCCCCCTCTAGCATCCCCCATCACGATCACCCACCATACCCACCACATTCTATACACCCCTCTCCCCCATTCCCCTCCAACCATCACCCCACAATACCCACCACCATCTCACCCCCTCCTCCACAATGCCCAATCACCCACAATCCCCAAATCTCCCCACAATCCAAAATCACCTGAAGAGGACATCGACACCTCACGGACACACGATGGTGGGACACTGGCACGACACAAATGGGGGTCCGAGGAAAGTATGAAATGGGACGATCTCATAACGTACAAGACACCTGGATAGCCTGCGATGGTGGGACAAAGCATGAGTCACCCATTTTGTCCACGGTGTCCGAGTGTGCCTGGGCGGTGCCCGTGCTGTTGAGCGATGATGGGTATTTCTGCTGGAGTAATATCTAAACCGATTTATTAATTAATACAAAATCATTTTCACAAACACTCTTTTTTTTGTATACATTGTCGAGGATCCTATTAGAGTCGATGCTTCTGCCTTCGTCATCTGAATCACTCACACGAGGCTTGAAACAATATGGCTCCACAATCCCCTGAAAGCGTTTCCATCACTAATTTTGTCTCCAACCGTTTCTTCAAAATCCCACTGGTCGGTTTCAACATTCTGAGAACCGTCAGAGTTATTATTGAAGGTGGAATCAGTATCTGAATCGGAGCTCGACACGCACTGTTTATCTACGTAAATCCGCCGTTTGGATCAAGATGGCTTCAATAATCAGGGGGGACGTCACTGGCAGAATCGAAAATCGACACTTTGTGAGTGGCAAAAATATTTCAAGTTTTTTTTCTCTTCAAATTAGACCATGATTAATGATTCTCAATGGTTTTCAGAAAGAAAAAAAATACGTTTGGGTTTCCCTTTAAGTATATAAGGGGTAAAGAACAAGCGAGAACAAGTGTGGGTCCATTGAGGAATAGTGATGATAGTGAATAGTCCAGGTTTATGAAACAGTGATTTTGCTTCAACATTGATACAAGAACAGTCAGAGGAAGTAGAATGGCATTCGGTAGAGCACACAACTCCACCAGGGTGAACATTTAATGGTTTGTATCCCAGTGATGGACCAGATCTGGATTCGAACCTGAACCGAAATCCAATCAGCTGGTTATTGTCACTGAACCAACTCATCCACGTTTTGTCAATATCCATCCACAACGTTTTGAGACATCGTACGAAACAGTTCAGTGTTTTTGGCCCCATCTCTCAATGGTGAAGAATCTATAGAAAATCGAGTTGTCGACTCCTTCTCACCCGTAAAGGTTGATGACTTCGTTCAGTCTGGGCGATGTCCCATAAGCTGTGAAGCTTGAGTACAGGAAAGAGAAGAGATTGTTATTGTTGTATGTGTGGTGAATGTCGTGTGTATGTGTGTGTGTGTAATGTGTGTGTAGTGTGTATGTGTGTGATGTTTTATGTGTGTACTGTGTTGATGTGTGTATGTGGTGAGTGTGTGTGTGTGTATGGTGTGTGTATGTTGTGTGGTATGTGTGATTGTGTAGTTGTATGATTGTGTAGTGTTGGAATGTTGTAGTTTTTGTGGGTTATGTGTTGTGTGTAATGTGTGGTATATGTGTGTGTGTATGTGTGTGTATGTGGTGTGTAGTTATGTGTTGTGTTGATGTGTGTGTGTACTGTAGTGTGTATGTTGTGTGAGTGCTGTGTGTGTTGTAGTGCTGTGTTGTGATGTGTGTGTAGTGTGTATGTGTGTGTATGTGTGTGTATGTGGTGTGATGTGTTGTGTTGTGGTTATGTGTGTGTGAATGTTGTATGTGTATGTGTGTATGTGTATGGTTATGTGTGTATGGTGTGGGAGTATGTGTGTGTGTATGTGTGGGTATCGTGTGTTGTATGTGTATGTGTATGTGTGTATGTGTGTGTATGTGTGTGTTATGTGTTGTGGTGTGATTGGTAGTGTGTGTGCTGTAGTGTGTGTTGTGTGGGTTACGTGTGTATGTTGGTATTGGTATGTGTGTTGTGTGTAGTAGTGTGTATGTGTGTGTATGTGTGTTTGATGGTGTTGTTGTGTGTAGTGTGAGTGGTATGTGTGTGTATGTGTGTGTGTGTGTGTGATGTGTGTTAGTGTTAAGTGTTATGTGTGTGTTATTGTGATGTGTTGTATGTGTTGGAGTTGATGGTGTGTATTGTGTTGTGTATGTGTGTGTGAGGTGTGTTGTATGTGTGTGTGTGTATGTGTGTGTGGTGGGGTATGTTGTGTAATGTGTTGTGTGTGTATGTGTGTGGGTAGTGATGTGTGTAATGTGTGTATGTGTTAGGTGTTATGTGTATGTGTGGTATGTGTTGTGTGTGATGTGTGTGTGTATGTGTGTATTGTGTATGTGTATGTGTGTGTATGTGTGTTGTGTGGTGATGTTGTTTGTGTATCTGTGTGTGGTATGTGTGTGTATTGTGTGTTTTATGTGTGTGTGTTGTGGGTGTGTTATGGATTTGTGTGTGTATCGTGTGTGTTTGTATGTGTGTTGTTCTTATGTGTGTGTGTTGTGTATAGTGTGGTATGTGTTGTAGTGATGTATGGTGTGTAATGTGTGTGATGTAGTGTGTGTATATGTGTGTTATTGTGTGTATTGGTTGTATGGTGTTATGTGTTGTGTATGTTGTATGTGTGTGTTGTGTGTATGTGTATGTGTGGTGTATGTATGTGTGTATGTGTTAGTGTGTGTATGTTGTGTATGTGTCTTGTTGTGTGTGTTGTGGTGTATGTGTGTATGTGTGGTATGTGTGTTAGTAGTGTGTATGTGTGTAGTGTGTATGTGTGTGTATGTTGTGGATGGTGGTATGTGTTTATGTGTGGTGATGTGTGTGTTGTATGTGTGTGATGTTTGTTGTATGTGTTGTTTATGTGTGTAGTGTGAGGATGTGTGTGTGTGTGTTATGTGTGGTGTGTGTTGTGGGATGTGTGTTTGTGGTGTAATGTGTGTCTGGTGTGTTATGCGTGTATGTGTGTGTGTATGTGTGTTGGTGTATGTGTGTAGTGTATGTGTGTGTATGTGTGTATTGTGTAGTTGATGTGTGGTGTAAGTGTTTATGTGTGTAGTTGTGTGTCATGTGTGTATGTGTTGTTTGTTAGTGTGTGTATGGTGATGTGTTATGTGTTTGTATGTGTGTTTGTGTATGTGTGTGTGATTTGGTTGATTTTCGTGTGTGTAGTGGTTGTGTATGCTAGTGTGTATGTGTGGATGTGTGTATGTGTGTGTGTATGTGTGTATGTGTGTGTGGTATGTGTGTATCTGTGTATGTGTGAATTGTTTGATGTGTAGTGTATTTGTATGTGCTATGTGTGTGTGTACGTGTGTGTATGGTAAGTGTTATGTGTGTGGATGGTGTATGTGTGATGTGTGTAATGTGTGTATGTGTGTGTGTGTAGTGTGTTGGTATGTGTGTATGTGTGTTATGTGTGTATGCTGTATTTGTTTATGTGTATGTGGATGTGTGTTTGTGTGGTTGCTGTGTTATGTGTGTATGTGTGTGTAGTCTGTGATGATGTAGTGTTGTAGTGTGTATGTGTGTCGTAGTGTGTACGTATTGTGTGTTAATGGTGTGTTATGTGTGTGTAGTATGTGTGTATAGTGTGTATGTGTTGTATGTATAGTGTTGCTTGTAGTTGAATTTGTGTATGTTGTGTATTGTGTGTGATGTGTGTATTTGTGTCAGTTGTTATGTAGCGTGTGTATGTAGTGTATGTGTGTTGTGTGTATTGTATGTGTGTATTAGTGTAGTAGTTATTTTTTTTGTGTTTGGTAGTTTTTTTTTTTTTTTTATGTGTGTGTTATTGTATGTGTGTATATGTGTGTGAATATGTTGGTGTATGTGTGTGTATGTTATGTATTGTGTATAAGTGGTTCGTGTGTGGGTGTATGTTGTATGTATGTGTGTGTGTCTGTGTGTATGTGTGTTGCTTGTGGTAGTGTGTTTATGTGATGTGTGTGTGTATGTGTGTGTATGTGTGTGTGTATATGTGTGTATATGTGTGTTATATGTGTGTATGATGTGTGTGTGTGTGTGTGTATGTGTGTGTATGTGTGTGTAATGTATGTGTCTGTGTAAGTGTTGTGGTGTTTGTGTGTAGTGTGTGTATGTTTGTGTATGTGTGGTATGTGTGTATGCGTGTGTATGTGTGTTGGTATGTGTGTTGATGTGTCGTATGTGTATGTATGTGTGTATGTGTGTAGTATGTGTGTGTATGTGTGTGTGTATTGTGTTGTATGTGTGTGTATGTGTGTGTATGTGTGTGTGTATGTGTGTGTATGTGTTATGTGTAGTGTAATGTGTGTGTGTGTGTATGTGTGTGTATGTGTGTATGTGTTGTAATGTGTGTGTGGTGTATGTGTGTATGTGTGTGTGTGTATGTGTGTGTGTGTATGTGTGTATGTGTGTGTGTGTTTGTGTGTATGTGTGTGTATGTGTGTGTATGTTGGTATGTGTGTGTGTGTTTGTATGTGTGTGTATGTATATGTGTGTGTATGTGTGTGTGTATGTGTAGTGTGTATGTATATGTGTGTATGTATATGTGTATGTGTGGTATGTGTATGTATATGTGTGTATGTGTGTGTGTATGTGTGTGTATGTATGTTGTTGTGTGTGTATGTGTGGTGTTTGTGTGTGTATGTGTGTGTATGTGTGTATTTATGTATGTGTGTATCTGTGTATGTGTGTGTATGTGTGTGTGTATATGTGTGTATTGTGTGGTGTGTATGTGTGTGATGTGTGTGGTGTGTATGTGTGTGTGTGTGTGTGTGTATGTGTCTGTGATGTGTCGTTGTGTCTTGTGTGTATGTGTGTTATGTATGGTGTGTGTTTGTATGTGTGTGTATGTGTGTGTGTGTATGTATATGTGTGTGTATGTGTGTGTATGTGTGTGTGTTGTGTTGATGTATGTGTGTTATGTGTGTATGTGTGTGTATGTATATGCATGTGTGTGTAATGTGTGTGTATGTATGTGTGTATGTGTGTGGTGTGTGTGTATATATGTGTGTGTATGTGTGTGTATGTGTATGTGTGTATGTATGTTTGTGTGATGTGTGTGTGATGTTTGTGTAATGTGTGTGTATGTGTGTGTATGTGTATGTGTATGGTATGTGTATATTGTGTATCTGTGTAGTGTGTGTATTGGTGTATGTATGTGTTTATTGTGTGTTGTATGTGTGTGTATGTGTGATATGTGTATGTATATGTGTATTATGTAGTGTGTATGTGTGTATGTGTTGTATGTTGTGTATGTTGTGTGTGTATGTGTGGTGTATGTATATGTGTGTGTATGTGTGTGTGTATGTGTGTGTATGTGTGTGTATGTGTGTATGTATGTGTGTGTATGTGTGTGTATGTGTGTGTATGTGTGTATGTGTGTGTATTATATGTGTATGTAGTGTATGTGTGTCATGTGTGTGTATGTGTATGTGTGTGTGGTATGTGTGTGTGGTATGTGTGTGTTGTATGTGTGTGTCGTATGTGTATGTGTGTATGTAGTGTGTGTATGTATGTGTATGTAATGTGTGTATGTGTGTATGTATATGTGTATTGTGTAGTATGTGTGTTGTGTGTGTGTGTCAGTGTTTATGTGTATGTGTGATGTTGTGTATGTTGTGTATGTGTGTGTCGTGTATGTTATGTGTTGTATGTGTGTATGTGTGTATGTGGTGTGTTTGTGTGTATATGTGTGTGTGTATGTGTTATGTATGTGTGTGTGTGGTATGTGTGTGTTGTTTTGTGTGTGTGTATGTATGTGTGTATGTATGTGTGTGTGTGTGTATGTGGTATGTGTGTATGTGTGTGTGTATGTGTGTGTGTGTGTGTGTGTGTGTGGTGGTGGTGTGTGTATATATGTGTGGTGTGTGTGTGTGTGGTGTGTTGTGTGTGTGTGTGTGTGTGTGTGTGTGTCGTTGATTGGTATCTTCATATGTGGGTTTAAGAAATGTAGATTACAGTCCTCCTAGGGATGTCTTGGTACCCGGTCATCACTGCCAGCAGTTATAAAGTGTGCAGTTCTATATTATGTCTCATATTAATTATGTAACACACCAGTACACAAACAGCACACAAAACAGTCCTGGCGAAGGGCATGCAATCTCTGATGCTCTTTTTCTTATTGAACTTGTGACTCATTTACGCTGTC
>CM068968.1:56640190-56651246 GCA_035128595.1 Eptatretus atami
CTCCCCCTCCAGTATTTGTTCCATTGTTTCATTCCCAATTTTCCATTCCTCCTTGCTGTTTGAGCGTGTATCAAGTTTCCTCGCCCCCGTGTCCTCCTCCGTGGCCCCTTGATCTCGTTCTTCCTCTGAATGTTCTTCTGTTGTGTCCCTCTACCCTACCATTGGCGTGTTTTCCCCCATTCCCAACGTGTTCTTCTTCTTCATCTGTTTTCTAGCTCTTCCATGAGCCTCAACTTTGAATACAAAAACGTTTCCCTTTTTAGGTCATCTCTTCGAGCATGACCTAATAATATGGGTGTCGATGTCCTTCGATCCGTCCGTCCGTCTGTCCGTTCACAATGAAGTTGAAGCGGGAGATCTGGTCATTAGTGATCCTGATAGAGGTCGATGAGACGTACACGATGGTTGACTTTCAAGGTCGCGAAGGTCAAGGTCAAGGTCACGAGGCCTTGAAGTTGCGAAAATGACGATTTTCAAATTCTATCTCCTCCGCCATTTCTCAAGCGATCTTGAATTTGATTGTGGCATATGAATCTATGGGACAATATCTAAATTTTGGTCGGGCCGGATTTTCGATATTCGCTTTCGTTTTCGTGTCACGTGACTTCAAAGTTGGCAAAAAATGCGAAAATGACGATTTCATGCGAAAATGACGATTTCAAAATCTATCTCTCCTACATTTCTCAAGCAATCTTGAATTTGATTGTGGCATATGAATCTATGGGACAATATCTAAATTTGGTCAGGACGGATTTTCGAATTTCGCTTTCGTTTTCGCGTCACGTGACTTCAAAGTTTGCAAAACTGCCCTACCTTCAGGAGGCTATATATTTTCTCGCAGAGATGACCGTCACTCCCGCACGGGTGTATTTTATTTCTCCTATTTTTGTTGTGCAACAGAACTGCTGTTATCGGACATTGTATAGTTTGTATTGTAAAATAAATAATCTTGTGTTGTCTGTTCCAACTTGTCATACTAATGTTATCTTCCTGTTATTATTTGGTTTCCCCTTGTGTGGCTATTTGATTGCCTTTGATTTATGAGACAAATAACCCCACAACGCATTACCAAGTATGACACCGTAGTGGTCGACTCGACGACTGCGACCAACTTTGAACACTCATCTGGTCCCAACGTGTGACGAGGAGTTTTTGATTTCACTTTATTCATATTGAAACCCCGTGACCCCGACCCCACCCCTTCCCCCCTGTTTATTTAGGTTTTTTTCATGGGGAATGATAACATTAACACTTCATTGTGAATATTGTTATATTGTGACACGCTGTTTGTGTTGCGTCTCTTAGGAGGCTGCATAACGCTGCGCCTTCGTTACCCCGACGACAGCCGGGAACAGAAAAGCTTTCTATCCAGCGCACCTCTCCAGGTGGGCATGTCTTATCAAAAGCGATGAATCTCATTGGTTTGATTTCTGAGTACAGGTAAAAGGGGTATCCCATGATCGTGAGGGGAGGGAAGGGAAGAGCCTTCCCTCTTGGATTTAATGTGGATGTGTGAATTTAACCTCAATTCGATATGAATTGCCATAATCGGAACAAAATTTATTGCAATCATTTAATAAGAGAAACATGATGAAGTCAGGAGAACCAGGGAGAATGTCTGAACGACGAGTCATGTTAAAATCATATTGTTTATTCAGTCATTCTTTTGTACTGCATCCACTCCCCTTGCCCCTTTTCCAGGAGCTTTTTAGTCACGTGACTCTGCGGGGTTTTCCTCTCAGCAGATTTGACATCGTGGGGACCTTTCCCGCATTGCGTGTCTCTGCCATCTGCCCTCGGAGTCCCTTGTCCGCCTCTCTGTACCACAACCACACACTTTTTATACACGAGAAGCTGTCATGATTATATGCTGCACGGCGTGCAGTGTTTGAGATTTGACACTTCCGACGTGACGTAAGTTGAAAAGAGAGCCACGGAGCAATTACGAGTATCCCTGTGACGAGACAGACATACACGTCGATGTCCATGTTCCACACGTAAGGCTTCGTTCCAGATTGGCCGTTCGTTTGTCCCTATGGGATGCATCAGTTTCAAAAGTATGTTCGATAAACCTTCTAAACCCTAATGTTGATAGCGATACCGTATGGAGCACGGTAGGATTTAAAAGGGCTGTTTCTTCTGTGCAACGGGGAAGATTATAGAGATGGTAATACTCATAAACCTGATCAATTGTTACATTCTTCTTAGCTCGGATAATTCGTTTGATTTCTGCCAATTTGGCTTCTAGGTACACGTACCGACCGATGAGCGACGTCACGCCCGGTGTGTAACCAGCGAAACGTAAACCCTCATGATAACTTTCCCTCATCAATATCGGCATCGATGCTTTCCATTTCTGTTTCTCTAACTATGGTTGTCCATGATTGATTGAATCCATTGCATGAATGCAGACACGCGTGTGTACACGCCAGGTTTGTTTGGAAGGCCACAGCCTTTCCCCCATGACGTAATCCCGTAGAGAACGTATCTTCCTTCATCCTCGCACACTAATGGCCCACCACTGTCTCCCTGCAGAGAGAGAGAGAGAGAGATGTTGGAGTAAACCCATGTACAAACATATGACTGTAAGATATTTCATGTTGCATGTTTTCCAAGAAATAAATGATAAATGGCTGGTTTGGATAGGCTCATTAAGGATATCATTTTTACTCTTCTGTTTTATTAATGGCTCCCCTGTTTGCTTTACTCCAACCTGTTTCGGCACAAATTGAATGTGTTAACAGTTCTAACACTGTGTTCCTGCATTCAAGACAAATAAAACATCGAAATGTATATAATCTGTGAAACTCCTCCAGTCCCTGTCTCTCTACTTTACCTACTGCGGCTCTTCATCGTCACCGAGTGGACATCTTGAGCTAAATCTCAGCTGAGTGAGTGATTGTGTACACTTGTTTCGGTCCGAGATCGCCCCCATCCCCCAATCTCAACTCGGGTGTGCATTGGCCATTCGACACGTGCTTCAATCACTGCAAGGATTGTGTCTCGACTTCCATCGGTGCCGACCAGGGGGCAGCCACCACGTCACTGCCTGCCCGGAGTCTCATTTGAAGGCAATGGTGGGATTTGACTTGGAGTGTTTTTTTTATTCCTGAAGCCAACATGTAGCATTATAGAAACTGATTAACCCAAAAACAATTGCATCCATCTTAGTGCCACCTTGACTGTCCGAGGCAGTTACATCCATCTTAGGTTCCTGTTCAAAGTGAGTAGATGAGTTCTTCGCTCCTCCACCAGTTCATTTCTTTCAATGGCATGAATTTCCCACCTGTTTTTACGAGGAAATCTAAGGTGGAGGCCATTCAGCCCATCATGCCCACACGAACACCATACTAATTTATCTACACAAGATACAAGGAAGAAAATGCAAAAAAAAGTTTATATTTGATTACATTTTTTAAAATTGCTTTTTTTTGTTTTTGTAGTTTTTGTGTTTTTTTCCCCTTTTCCTCAGGGGAGGGGGCATGAGCTTGGTTAAAAACACACATCAACCACGCAACACGCCTTGACAAGACCCCCACCAACAGCACTCCGAACACAATCACCCATCAATACTCAAACTACCTAAGTCCTGTCAACAACCCCATAACTTCCAGGTAACTATCTAATTCTAATTTAAACTTATCTACTGTTTCTGCTGCCACTACCTTTCCAGGGAGACCATTCCATGCATTAACTACTCTGAGTGAAAGTCCCCTACCTTACTACCGTCTTCACTCTCCTCTTCTTTACTCTCAAGCTATGGCCCCTGGTCCTATCATGGTCTACTCTGTTGAATAATTTATCTACAATTATTTTATCTATACCTTTCATTATCTTAAACATCTCTATTATATCTCCTCGTAACCGCCTCCTTTCTCGTGTATAAAGCCCTGTCTCCTTCAGCCGCTCCTCATAGCTGAATCTAGCTCGGCCCAGAATCAATCTAGTTTCCCTGCGCTGAACCATCTCTATGGCATCTATGTCCTTCCGGAACTGTGGTGACCAAAACTGCACACAATATTCTACATGTGGCCCTCACTAAGTGTGGATTGAACAATTGTTCCATTTATCAAACCAGTATCTAATCATTTCCAGATCAGCAGAGAGTGACAGCTGCTACTTGCCTGTTAGTGGACTTGTATGATGCAAGACAATGTGGAGTTGTCTGCAAAGCTGAAAGGGTTTTCAAGAGCCTCAAAAGGCTCATTAATGTAGTAGATTATGAACACGACTAGGCCCTAAACACTGCCTCGTGGCACTCCAGCATCCACTGGGAGATGGGAGGAGAAGCCTCCATTGATAACAACACGTTGACTGCTTGAGTGCAGGAAGTCAGGAATCCAGGGATGAAGGTGACATTCTCTGCCACAGGAAGAGATCTTGGCAAGCAAAGCAGGATGGGAGATTATTGAATTCCTGAGATATGTTCAAGAAGACGGACTTGACCTCGAGATTGAGGGCCTCAAACTATTGCTGATGAGCTGAACCATGTCCAGAATTGGATGACCGGGAAGGAATCCATACCGATGGTCGGAGATCAGGCTGTTTGAAAACAGGAAAGACTACATCGGAAGCAATGATGGATTCCATGACTTTGCTTGTAATTGGCAGTAAACGTGGTGGTTTGTAGTTAAATAATCTGTTTTTCACCCTTCTTGTGTACCGGGTTGATGTTTGCTCACCTCGAGGCAAACGGGAGGTGACCAATTGACAGGGTGAAGAGCACAGACAGGAATAGAAGAAAAACCCAGGTTTTTTCTAAACTTTGTTTTTTTTTATTGTTGTAAGACGTTAACAGTATTCATTATCACCTCCACCACCGAAGGTGAAGGAGGTTATGTTTTCACCCCTTTCTGTCTGTTTGTGTACAGGATATCTCAAAAAGTTGTGGACAGATCTGGATGAAATTTTCTGGACAGGTTGGGTGTGTGACAAGGACAAACTGATTAGATTTTGGTGAAGATCCAAATCCAGATCCGACTACTAGAACCTCTTAAGTGATTCTCCACCATTGAGAGATCGGGTCAAAAAGGATATCAAGCATGATATCTCAAAAATGTATCGGGCCTGATATGTTCTCGTGGATCAGGCATTACGTGGCGGGGGTATGCGCTCTCTACCGAGTGCCCTTGTAGTTGTAATTGTAAGTGTAGTTCTACTTCGTATATCCACTCGTATTAATTGGACGATGCATTCGACCACGTCTGTCCTGCCACTGTCTACAGTATGCTCTTCAACCAAGCTGTTGGGGTTTCTTCTGCTTTCTTCTACCCTCCCACTTCCTTTGGCTTTCTCTTGCTCTTTACTCTATCCACCTTCCTCCCTCCAGTCCCTTGTATCGGTGACAAGGAAAAGATGACTCCATTTCCATCAAACCTATCCTCTTCCTCTTCTATCCCACTTGACTCCTTTTACCACGTTCTTGTGAAGTTCTAAATCTTTAGCTGTCATTGGAGAGTAACATAAATACTCTGTGTCAATGTGTATCATGTCGTGCCACATGGTGATGGTGGCAGAGGGTATTACAATGTCCAAATTCCCTTTGGCTGCAAAGTTACTTTTTCACGGTTCTCTACCCGCGCAATTACAAATAAATATAGATATATAACTATAAGGGCACTAAGGAGAGCGCATACCTCCACCACCCATTGCCTGATCCACAAGAACATATCGGGCCCGAAGCCTGGTGTTGGCTCAGTGGTTAGGGTGGCGGCTTGGGATCCTAGGGTCCTGAGTTCAAGCCCCGTCGGCCGCTGAATTAATACACCAGGGGGTTGACTCAGCCTGCCATCCTTCCGAGGTCGGCGAAATGAGTACCAGTTCCAGTGTGTGTACTGGTAGAGGGGCACTGCATCAGAGACACAGTCGCGCTTCAAGAAATGATAGCTACCCCGGCAGCTAAGCTGCCATACGACCACCATACCATATCGGGCCCAATATTTTTTTGAAATATAATGCTCTATATCGTTTTTGGCCCCATCTTTCAATGGTGAAGAATCACTAAAGAAATTAAATAATTCTCGTATCCGGTCTGGATTCGGATCTTCACCAAAAACCAATCAATTCGTCCTTGTCACACACCCAAACTGTCCACCAACTTTCCTCCGAATCCGTCCACAACTTTTTGAGATATCGTGCTGTATATTGGTTTAGCCCAATCTCTCAATGGTGAAGAATCACTTTTAAAATTATCAGATCCGGATCTGGATTCTAATCTTTACCAAAATTGAATCAATTCTTCCTTTTCACACATCCCAACATGTCGATCAATTTTCGTCCAAATCCATCTTCAACTTTTTGAGATATCGTGTTGTATTATATATCGTTTTTGGCCCTCTCTCTCTCTCTCAATGGGGAAGAATCACTTTAAAAATTGTAGTAGTCGGATCCAGATCCGGATCTTCACCAAAATCTAATCAGTTCATCCTTGTCACACCCCGAACCTGTCCAGAAAATTTCATCAGAATCCATCAACAACTTTTTGAGATATCCTGCACAAACACAGACAAACAAACAGTTAAACAAACAGACAGACAGACAGGGGTGAAAACATAACCTCCTTCCACCTGCTGTGGCAGAGGTAAAAAGGAAAACACGGTCAGTCCATCCATGAAGCCGTGTGACTACATGTCTATTAATTACATACTGTTAAAGCGTCAACTGCCAATGACTACCCACACATACATCTATTTATTACATACTATTGGAATGTACTTTTCAACCCTTCAGAGTGCTGAGACCCTTTCGACTGTGGAAGACCCAAAACACACGGAAAACTTAAAAGTGCCTGAGGACCCAGAAGACCCTGAGGACCCAAAAGACCCAGATGACCCAAAGATCATGAAGACCCAGATGACAAAGGACCACGATTACCCAAAGGACCACGATGGCACAAAAGTCCTCGATCCAAAATCCTTGAAGACCCAAAAGAGATGACCCAAAAGACTCATAACACACCAAGGACCTTGAAGACCCAAAAGACCCCTAGGAGTCAAAAGACTCAGTAGACCAGGTCAGGTCAGGTATGGGAGCATGCGCCAGAGCAGTGCGTCACTGCGTCCACTTTCCCTCGGTACTCCAGGGGCCTCCGTCTGGCCAATCCCCCAGGCAGATGTCTGGCCCAGCCCCATCTCCTTGAGATGCTGATCAACCTGCTGCAACCACGAGGCACGTGGTCGGCCCATTGGCCTCCTTCACTCACGAGACTCCCTCGCTGAGAGAATCTGATGAGCAGGATCAGCATCAGGAAAACGAGCCACAAGGCCGCAAGTGACACTCACGGACTATGCAGGTAACAAATCTCATTTGAGTCTCTCTCAGCAACCGCTCGTTGGAAACAAAGTCAAACAAGCAAAAGCCAAGGATTCTCCAAAGAGACCTGGTAACAAAGAAGAGAGCATTGCGACAAAAATGTCGGGATCTTGGACAATGGAGTCACCATCAAAATTAATGACAGGTGGCTGGAGAACAGTTCTTGAATGTGCAGAAAAGTAAAACGATGAGAAGCTGTTCACACCAACAAGAGGCTCTGACCTGTTTCCAGCAGAAGCGCATCTTCTTGCAAATTGTCAGAAAAAATATTTACAAGATCCCCAGAATTGGAGACAGTGAAACAAGGCTACATCAAGAACTAGAGAAAGCACGTGAGTGTGCACTGAGCTGGGTGTGCGACAGATTACCGAGGGAAGTTGTGCGTGACACCAAGATTGTTAAGCTCAATGATTTATGTGACCTGGATATTTCATCTTAAGAAAACACATCCTTTCCCAATCCCATGTATCGAAGTGAGACGCTGAAAGCAAAATTAGAGAACACCTATGGAGAGGAGATGGCCTTTTGTCCCCTAAATATCACGGGCAAGTTAACCTCACACCTGGTTGACAGGTTAGATAAGAAGTCATCGTCCGAGGACGTGCATGCTTCAGTGCTTCACTGTCCCATCACTTGCATGTTTCACTATCACATCACTTGCATGTTTCACCATCACATCACTTGCATGTTTCACCATATCTTGATGCTTCATCGTCCCATCACTTGCATGCATCACCGTGCTATCACTTGCAAGCTTCATATTCTGATCGCTTGTATGCTTCATCATGTGATTGCTTCCATGCTTCATCGTCCGAGGAATTGCATGTTTCATGTTGTCATCATCTGAGGAATCTGCATGCTGTCCATTCGTCCTGATCACTTGCATGCTTCGACCGTCGTCATCGTTGATGCTTCATCTTACTAATTTCACTTTCATCTCACCATCCGATCATTCATGCGTTTCACCATCCATCCACCTTCATGCTTCAGCCGTACCCATCACTTTCATGCCTTTCACCATCCCATCACTTGCATGCTTCTTTGTCCGATCACTTGCATGCTTCATCTACTAATCACTTTCATGCTTTCACCATCTCCTTCACTTTCCATGCTTCACCATCCCATCACTTTCATGCTTCACTGTCCATCACTTTCATGCTTCACCGTCCCATCACTTGCATGCTTCATCTACTAATCACTTTCATGCTTCACGCATCCCATCACTTTCATGCTTCACCATCCATCACTTTCATGCTTCACCGTCCCATCACTTTCATGCTTCACCATCCCATCCACTTGCATGCTTCTTTGTCCGATCACTTGCATGCTTCATCTACTACATCACTTTCATGCTTCACGTCCGACACTTGCATGGCTTCATCTCAATCAACTTTCATGCTTCACCGTCCCGATCACTTGCATGCTTCACCGGTGCCGATCCCACATTGCATGCTTCATCTACTAATCACTTTCATGCTTCACCATCCTTCACTTTCATGCTTCACCATCCCATCACTTTCATGCTTCACTGTCCCATCACTTTCATGCTTCACCGTCCCATCACTTTCATGCTATCATCTACTAATCACTTTTCATGCTTCACCATCCCATCACTTTCATGCTTCACCCATCCCATCACTGTCTTCATGCTCCTACCCTCCATCACTTTTCATGCTTCATCCATCCCAGTCCACTTGCATGCTCTTTGTCCTGATCTCACTTGCATGCTTCATCTACTAATCAATTTCATTGCTCACCGTCGATCACTTGCATGCTTCATCTACAAATCACTTTCATGCTTCACCGTCCCGATCACTTGCATGCTTCATCTACTAATCACTTTCATGCTTCACCGTCCGATCACTTGCATGCTTCATCTACTAATCACTTTCATCTGCTTCACCGTCCCATCACTTGCATTTCTTCATTGATCCAATCACTTGCATGCCTCATCGTCCGAGGACTTGCATTGTCTCATCGTCCGAGACTTGCATGCCTCATCGTCCGACGACTTGCACGCGCTTATCGTCCGACGACTTGCACGCTTCATCCTGCGATCCTGCATCTGATTCGCTTTTCACTTATGTATGTATTGTACTTGCTGTGAAACAAAATCACCTTCCTTGTCTCTGACATTCCTGCGAAACTGTTCTTCAACAAGTGTAAGGAACATCCTAGGTATATAAGCTGGTACCTGTATCCATCACTGCAAATCATAGCCATCTGAGAATGGATTTATAAGGAGATTATAGATTATTGGAAAATGCTTTTTGTTCTTACCCCACAGGTATCTGTTCCACCCTGAGGAGTATCCAGCACAGAACTGTACCTTGATACGGAATTTTGCAGGTACGAGGCAGAGTTACAGGGTTTTGTGAGATACAATAGGAACTTCGCCTGGCTTCAGGACGTGGTTGTATTCCGTTCCTAAAGGGAAATAGATGACACGAAGTTGTGAAATAGAGCAATATCCCTCTCAATCAACACACCTCTCTCCACCCCAACACCCCTCCTCAACCCAACACACACCTCTCAACCCAACACTAGACCCTCTAACCCAACACACCTCAAACAACCAACACACCTCAAAACCAACACACCTCAAAACCAACACACCTCCTCTCAACCCAAGCAACCACCTCTCAAACTCAACACACCTCCCCTCACAACCCCACACACTCTCTCACCCAACACACACTCTCTCACCAACACACCTCCTCCAAACCCCCAACCCCGCTCTCACCACACCTCCTCTCAACCAACACACTCTCAACCCACACACCTCAACCCAAACACAACCTCTCAACTCAACACACCCCAAACCCACAACACGCACCCTCTCAACCCAACACGACCCTCTCCAAACCCGCACATCCATCATCCACCCAACACACCCTCTCTCAACCCCAAATCACACCCTCTCAACCCAACACACCCCTCTCACCAAACACACCTCCTCCACCCCCACACACCTCCAATCCAAGCACCAACCCATCCTCTAACCCAACACGCACCCCTCTCCACCCAACACACCTTTTTCTCCACAACACACCTCCCACACGCAACACATCCTACTCAACCAACACACACCCTCTCCACCCAACACACCTTTTCTCCACCCAACACACCTCTCCACCAACCACAGCCTCCCTCCACAATCTCCACCACAACCTCCTCCACCCCAACACACCTCTCAAACCACACACCTATCCAATCACCCAACACACCTCTCTAACCCAATGCACATCCTCTCAACCCAACACACCCCTCTCCACCCACACACCCTTCCAATCCACCAAACAACACCCCCTTCACCCAATGCACATCCTCTCAACACACTACCTTCTCCACCCAACACACCTCCTCTCCACTCAACACACATCTTCCAAAACCCCAACACACCTCCTCTCAACCCAACACACTCTTTCAACCCAACACACACCTCCTCACAAACCCCACACTCGGCCCCACTCTCCTCACCATCCATGCATGCCAACTTCTTTCCCCTCATCTGTAACCCACCTTTGGTGTCTCCCGCAACCCGTGATGAAGCAGGAGGTGCCAGGCTGCTATGGATGAGTACAGTGCTCCCGGTAAGCAGGCCACATCGATAGTGGAACCAATTTGTGCGGGTCTGTAACAGGTTCGTGTAGATTGGGAGGGGTGTTAAAAGAGAGAATACAATGAGAACATTGTCCGTATTTAATTCAACGTTATGACATCATATTGAATGCAGGTACTCAGG
>CM068968.1:56662567-56675201 GCA_035128595.1 Eptatretus atami
GTGGTGTTGCTGAAAATTGGTCATTGATAGGTGAAGCGGGCGTGTGGTGGTGGTGGGGCACGAAGTATATGGGGCCATTGTACAGGACTGAACAAAATTGGGATCAAACCGTCACACTAACAAACTCGACACACCCGATGAGTTCGGAGGAGGGGGTGTGTGAGCTACGGTATCCCTTCTCTCTGGGTCTAGGAGGAGTATGCGGAGAGGAAGAAGGGAAGGAAGGGCGTTTCCCTTCATCGTCCAAAAAGCGAACCCAGTGTTCGTGCCTTTATTAATTTCCACACATACTATAAGCTCTAGAATCACTTACCTAAGCCGATGCGGAGATGATCAGAGCAAAGATTTTGACTGCTAAAGAAACAATAAATAAATTAAAATTTAAAAAAAGCTTCTTCATTCAATTCGCACCTTCTTTAACACACCTTCCTCTCCTCACGCTCCGGAGAATTGTATAGTGTGCAGGGGTTTGTAGAGATAATGTGAGGGTAAGAACGCGCTGCTCGCACATGCTCCTACCTCTCATACCGACCTGAGGGAAGGCAATCATGAGGGGCAATGGAAGGCATCATGAGGGAGGGGAGGCAGTGCAGGTGAGGGAGAGCAGGCGAGGGCAGGAGGAGGGAAGGCAGCGCGGGGGATGGGAAGCAGCATGAGGGGAAGGGAGCAACGCAGGATGGAAGACAGATGGGGGTGGAAAGCATCTGGGGGATAGAAGGCAGATGGGGGATGGAGGCAGCCAGTGGGGATGGAAGCAGCAAGAGGGAAAGGGAACAGTGAAGTGGAGGGACAGTGACAGGTGATAACACGACTGACTCAACTAGAACATTAATTAACACCGTCTATATTGAACCAGGTGGAGTATGTTGTGTGTGTGTTAACTTCCATAGCTAATGTCCTGCACAAAGAATGCCGCCTAGTGTTGTCATGCTGCTGCACATGGGCGCCAGCTGGCGCTTGTTGGTCCACCCCTGCTCGCATGTAGTTGTCCGGATTACATTCACTCGATGAAGTATATTCAGGGATGTACTGGTTAATTAAACTCGGCTCGTATACCTATGGGAAGCGAATTCTAATTGCAAACTAAACCCAGTCCAGTTGCCCTATACAGTCCTCCTTCTCAACAGAGGAGTAGAGGGTTGGCCTATAGTGTGTTATGTAGTCGCAGCCTCAGACAGATTTGCGTTTCTGAATCTCTAAGACGTTAGCAGCACAACAATGTGAGAGAGTAGATATACAATACGCTGCCACATAGTATTGTCGAGCGCAGAGCAGGCCGTGGTTAAGATAAGCCTGTTGTGGTGGCGAACAATGGTTCCACCGAAGTCTCGTATTATTTGTCCTTTCTTTCACATTTTTGATTCCAGCCCCATGGTCCGTTATCCCTGAAGCCTAGAGCCGAAACTTTATCCCATACGATCCGTCTCCTTCATGTAGCGGTCACGTCCTTGCGCAGTCCGTTGTGCCGGTTGCGATCATGATCCGTGTTAAGTTGATCCGGTACAGACAAGACAGTACTGGGGGATGTCACCACAGTACATCTGGCTTATCGCACCGGTGTTATTTTGTTTGGTCAACTAGATATAAACAGTAGATTGGAACATGAAAGGACCCTAGCGTCATTGTGGATTCGCATGTTTGTTGAGCTTCGACCGGTGCCTAACGCATCGGTTCCGCGACTCCAGATCCGGAGGTCCTAGCTGGTAACATCTAGGATCCATGTGTCCGCTAGCCGGCCCCGTTAGAATGTTCTCTGGATGATCTTGTGCTGGTGGATTCCTTCCGAGATATTTCCCCCCCCCACCAACCCCATACCGGTGTCTCTTTACTCTACATGGACCCCCGGCCCACGATCAATATAGTATATATACGTTTCATTTACCACCTTTATCTTATTCCGACATAGAAATATCATCGGCCCTTCTTCGGAAAATAAATTATATCATTTTTGGGCCATATCTCTCAATGAGCTGTAACCCACATATGCACTAATTGTCAAGATTCTGCCGCATGCTAGACCTGCGAATTCTGGAGTACTGTCCACTTGCCCCAAAAAAGATGTAAATCGTTGCCTGGTCCATTCTTGGCCAGTCGACAAATAACACACAACTGACACAACTAAATTGACAAGGAATACCTTGAAACACTGTGAGCACAGACAAAAAACATGTTGACTACCAAACAGACAGACAAAGAACCGATATTCTGAACAGCATACTCTGATCAAAAACATAACCACAGGCACCAAAAACTCTTTTTTCGCAAAGTTATTACCGCACATGGCACTCCACGATCCCCAAAAAGGTACGCAAATTTGAGATAACACATCTTCCGATTTCACAAGTATATTATTTCAAACCTCATGTGGGTTCTTACTGTTGAGAATCTGTGAGTGTAAAGGAGGAGAAGAGTGGAAAGACAATATCTTCTGCCATTCCACCTTTAAATATGGTGATACGGGTAATTTATTGTTACACCAGCGTTATTTTACTTGGTTAAAAGCCCGTAAGAAATGTTATAATGTAAATTTATAGAAGAGGTTTCTTTTAACCCGTGTTGTGATCATTGTGGTTGGGTGGGCAATCGTTTGCGTGATGTTTCCAGGCACTTGCGAGCGCTCTTCAAGCTTAATGGCGATACTGGCAGACTCGTTTCTCCATGGGGACCATTTCTTTCGAGACAAGAAGAAGGCAAAGAAATTGGTAAGTTTACAATGATAATATAAAAATGTTTCTATGTTGTATAAAAGCAACGATCCCACATAGCACGGTGCGTAAGGTAGTACGCTCGACTCTAAGCTGCTAGCCTGGGTTGCGAATCTCGACCAGCTATAAGCTTCTTCAATCTTTCACAGCAGATTCTCATGTGTGTGCAGTCTCTCGAAGGGCTTAAAACTGGACTTCACATCTGCTGAAACCCCCTCCCCCCCTCTCCTCTCTCCCTCTCTTTTTTCACCCCTCTCCTCTCTCACCCGCTCTCCACTTTCCCCCCCCCCCTCCTCTGTTCGAGGAGATGTTAAGGACTGATGGTTTAGTTTTGAATTTAGAATTGCTTCCCTAGTGTATCATGTACGAATCAGCTTCAGTGAACCGACCGGAAGGGTGCAAAGTCGTGCATGTGCGAGCACGTAGGCAGGTCTTTGCCAGTACTTAGCTTGGGTTTCAAATGCTCCCACCTGGTTCATATAGAACCCGGTGGTTAAAAAAATATGTTGCTGTTTGATGTGTTTTATCACTGTCACTTCCCTCCCCTCTCACACTGCCTTCCTTTCCCTCTTGCTGCCTTCCCATCCCCCTGCGCTGCCTCCCCATCCCATGCCTGCCTCTTCCCCCCACGCTGCTTTCCACCCCCCCATGCTGTCTTGCCATCCCCCTGCGCTGCCTCCCTATCCCCTCATTGCTGCCCTTCCCATCCCCCCCGCTGCCTCCCTCCCCCTGCACTGCTTCCCCTCCCCCCTTGCACGCCTTCCCCCTCCCTCATGATCCTCCCATCCCCTCATGATGCCTTCCCCTCAGGTCAGGTATGAGAGGTATGGGAGCATGTGCCAGAGCAGCGCGTTCCTCTACCCTCACATTATCCTCCTCACAAACCCCCTGCACCACTATACAATTCTCCGGAGGTCGAGGAGAGGAAGGTGTGTTAAAAAATGTGCGAATTGAATGAATGAAAGCTTTTTTTTAATTTTATTTTATTTATTGTTTCTTTTAGCAGTCAAAACTTTTGCTCTGATCACTTCTGCAATTCGGCTTAGGTTAAGTGATTCTAGAGCTTATCGTATGTGTGGAAATTAAATAAAGGCACGAACACTGGTTCGGCTTTTTGGACGATTGAAGGAAAACGCCCTTCCTTCCCTTCCCCTTCCCTCACGCATACCTCCTCCCAGAGTCCCTCCACAACCCCTCCCCCCTCCGAGAGAGATCGACAGTTCGGTGATTGAGTTATTTATATTATTAACGATTGTCATTTTCAAAACGGAAATACTACACAGACTGTATATAATAAAGATAATGATTATCTTGAAATTAACCTGAACTTCGGATAAAACATAGTATTAAAAAAGCCAATAAAAAATTAATAACGTGTTTTCCAAACATTAAATGAATGATTTTTTCCCATTTGGGAAAATAGATAATATTTCCAACCGACAAAATCTTACCAAATTCATTAATGTCTCAAGTTGGTTAGCGGGTGTGGAAACCTGCTTACTTTTAGATGCTCCTTATCCCAACTTTTTGGATTATGAATAATATTAATAATTTTAACAAAGTACGAGTTTTCACCTGAGTACAACTACTTTCACAAGGTTTTAATGCTGGCTACTTCACAAAGAAGATAATAATCGGTTTATTTCAACTTCAAAAACAACAATGATAACACATTGAGATATTAATACAACTGATTTTGGATGCACAGAGCTAGTACAAAAAGAAATCACAAACGATATTGTATTCTTTGTGATAATACGGATGAATTATACTGTTTAAACTTTATTCCCAAAAGATTTGGATAAATCCAAAAAGAACTCGTTATCTTGATGATTGTGTTAATGAGAGAAACCAAACGGTAATGGATAGCTTACACAAGTAGGAACATTTCTTATAATTGTATTTTTTAGTCTTACATATCATATCCTCGTCGCTCAATAGGAACAATGCTAATACTTTTTATTATTCAGTTAAATTCAATAGATATAACATTTTTTTGGAGAGCATGTTCTCCATTGGTAGTAAAAGGATTTTTAATTTGGGGATATATTGAACAAGACTGAAAATATAACATATATTGTTGTGAACAGATGAGTTATAAGGGATATATTTGTTTTATTGTTATAATCGGTACTACAACAACACACATTATAACAACAACACACTACAAAACAGAACAATGTCATGTCCCGCACGACGACGTCGCCATTGCCCACATGTTTCGGCTGAGCGTGGGCGAAGCTCCAAACGTCAAGTCCGAGGCTCGTCCGCAAGGCAGGGCATGATCCGTTCCTCCGCAATGACGAAAGCAGCATGACACGCCACGCCCAGCAATAGAGGTGCACAGTCATTCCGACAACGCCCTCGTCCAATCAGGAGGTGAGTGGGAGGAAGAAGAGGCCCCCACCTAAAAGGATTAGAGTGGTTGTCTGGACGAGTGTTGGGCAGACAAGGGTCCGTTCTGCATGATCGTGCGAATTGCGTTCTGCAGGATGTGGCAATTGCGTTCTGCAGGATGTGGTGATTGCGTTCTGCAGGATCCGAGGCGATTGGGTCTGCGGTCTGGTGTTGAGTGAGGCTGGTCTGGGTCATGGGTTCGAGTCCCAACCCGTGGTGTTTTGTTGTTTGGAGCGGCCCTCCGGCTGGGATCCGTGTCCGTTCCCCGACTCAGTCCCACATTACGGTCCTGTGAAACCGCCGAGGCGGGAGGTAACCGGCTCTCGAAATAGACCCCACAGGTTCATTTCGTGTGTGTCGTGTGTGTGTGTGTGTGTGTGTGGTGTGTGTGTGTGGTGTTGTGTGGCCGTCTGTAAGTAGAATGTTAAGTGCTTTTTCTTTGCTCATTGTTACATTGCTGCCTTTATTCGGAAACTCTGCTATGTGTGTCCCCTCCCGATTAATTATTGTTATAAATTAAACCCCTGTTACAATGTACCAGCTCGTTTTCTGTGCTTTCTCCATTGGACGAGCATGGTTGTGGGTTTGAGAATTAGCAAAGGCGTTCGGGGGCCGTAATTGTTCATTTTGTCCGGCTGGAGCTTTGTAATTTCCCGCTCGGTACCCCGGATTCCGAGATCGGTGATAGCGATCTATTCGGCCAAAGTGGCCGTAGGGTGTGGGTTCCCGGTAGTCGTTGATCGACGGTGGGTATTTAGGTATATTGAAATTATGCATTAACCTACCCCCACGCGTCTAAATATTGCGACTCACGTTCCGCTAAGGACCCATGACTCTTTGGAGTTTATCCAATGGTTTACACTATCAATTCCGGGTGTTCGCGGTGGGAGACGACTCCACTGTTTCCACCTCGTGAACGTTGATCGCACAACGGCCACACAGTATCCTATTAACTGTCATATATTTTCTGATACATAAATGAAGGAAGAAGACTTCAAGAAAATTATAATCTTTTTGCCCTTCCAAGGATACTACAAGAAAGGGTGTTAGATTTTACATTCCTTATGAATTGGAAATATGACCGGGCAATTTTCAATTGAAACTGGCCTTATACTGAGTAGAAAACCCACTAAATAGAGATTTGATTAAAAATATAAATAACAATGATCTTCTAAAGGTGATGAAATATAACTGTCTATTTAGAAATCTCAACCAAATCTTTTGGTTTTCTATTAATGAGAAAAATAACTGTGGATTCAGGAGTATCTGCGAATCCAGATGTAATATAATGTATGAATATTCTATGGGGCGAGAAGTGGTTCAAGGTTAGTAGCCCGAGGTCCAATTTGCCACGCGCGGCCGTGGGAGTCTCGAAAATCTACGGCTACTGCAATTTATCGGCGGCCGCAGTTTTGCCACGGTCATCACAATGTAGCAGTCACATATGTTTTATTTTTCGGCCACGGCGTATTTCTACGCGCTAAATACTTCTGCCACGGCGGCCGTGGGTCTCCAAAATGTGCGGCCTGCAGTATTTTCACGGTCCACACAAATGTAGCAGTCACAGTGATCTTTTAATTTTTCGGGGAGCCTGCACGGTGGTATTTATAAATTGGTGGAGACCGGAAAACGTGGGGTTTGCTGTCACGGTTCTTGCTTTGAATGTCGCACGGCTGAACCTAGGGCGTTCCTGCGGACGGCCTAGAATTTTCAAAGGCAGACGCGAAGGTGCCCGCAAGGCGACGCAGGGTGGCCGCAGTGGGGCCCTAAGGCGAACGTGCGGCCAGAGCGACGTAACGAGATGGGTTAATTTTTTTTTTACCCAGTTTTTTTTTTCGGCTTGTCGAATTGGCTACGTGCGAATGTAGAAAATGAAAAAATTAAATCTCCGGTTATAATTCCACGGCATACGGCGTAGGCCACCCTGAGGCCGACTCAGAAACTCTGCGCGCGCACGTTTCTGTAATTCAGAGGGCGTACGGCCGCCGTATCCTCGCCGTAGAGCAAAATGTGATTAAGGCCTTAGGTCTTAGAAATAGTCGGAGACTGAAAACGTGGGGTTTGCGTAGCGGTGCTTTGCTTCTATGTCGCACGTGACCTTAAGGGGGCCTGCGGCGCCATCGGAATTTTTCAAGGCAGACGCAAGGTAGCCCAAGTGTGCCCGAAGGCGATCCGCAGGGGCCCTAAGGTTGAACGTGCGGCCAGAGCGGACGATAACGAATGGGGTTTATTTTTTTTTTTTTAGCCAAGTTTTTTTTTTCGGCTTGTCGATTGCTACGGCGAACCGTAGAAATGAAAAAGTTATAACCTCGGTTATAATTCCACCATCGGCGACCTTACGAACTGTTAAAATAACGCCCAAATCGGCGTAGGGCTGACCCGGAAGGCCACCGAGAACCTGCGGCCCGCCGCACGTTTCTGTCAATTCAGAGGGCTGTACGGGCCGCCGTATCCTCGCCGTAGAGCAGATATTTGACTTTAGCCTAGGATGAGGAGAGAGGAGGGAGGGGGGGGGGGGGGGAGGAGGGGGAAGGGAAAAGCGGGAGGGGGAGGAAAGAGAAGAGGGAAGAGGGGGGGGAGGAGAGGGGGAAGGAGGGGGGGGAGGAGGAAAGAGAGGGGGGAGGGGAGGGGGGGAGGAGAGGGAGAGGAAGGGGAGGAGGGTAGGAGGAAGGGGGGGAGGCGTGGCGAAGTAGGAAGAGGGAGGGAATGGGGAAGAGTAGGGAAGAGGGAGCAAAAAGGAGGGGGGGCGGGAGGGAGAGGAGGGGGGAGGGGGAAGAGCGAGGGGAAAGGAGTTGAAGAAACTGAGACAAGAGGAGAAGGGGAGAGGGAGAAGAGAGGAAGGAGAGAGAGGAGGAGAGGGGAGCGAGAGAAGAGAGGAGGAGGAGAGGGAGAGGGAGGAAAGAGAGATAATATCAATATAAAATATGAACCAGTGAGATTTATAAAAGATGCAAGTATTACAGAAATAAATAACTCTCAACGCACGAGGAGGAAAACAAAGAATTGGCTAAGTCTATCAGAAATATATGCCGTCAAGAGTTTAACAATCGATTTAGGGAGAAAATTTAGAGAAAGTGGAGATAAAGAAGAGAAAGAAGGAAAGATTATTTATTGATGATGTTGGTGTAATTGATTTGATTATAGTTTTACATTTTTTTTCTTCCAGTAAAGTGGATGAGAGAGTAAAGACATTTCCGAAGGATTCTTTATGTTTTAATTAAGATTCAAACTGTGCATGTGGAAACTAAAAGGTTTCGCACTCTGTCGGAATTTTCTTTCACACATAAATAAATGAAGTTATTGTCTAAAATTGTAAAAAGACACTCGAGTAAAAAAATCTCGTATGTTAAAAGTAAAAATACATAGCGTATACAAAAGGTTACATGTTTGGTGTGTGGCTCAAAAAAGAGTGAATTCATCACAACACAACGAGGGGAGATGTAAGAGTTTTATCGAGAGTAATTACAACGCTGTGAAAGGGGAATTACATCTACCAGGTATTCTTTTCTGTGGTCCAGGAACAACTTGAATAAGATTATGAGTGAGGCTGACAATCCTAAACCGTGTGAGCAAACCTATCAATAGGTTGATGAAGTGGGCAGATGGCCACGATATTGATTTTGGGAATCAGCCAAACGGTTGAAGAAAACATAACGCGATAGAGAATGTTGTATAATT
Organism: Eptatretus atami; assembly: GCA_035128595.1. Lineage (NCBI taxonomy): Eukaryota > Metazoa > Chordata > Myxini > Myxiniformes > Myxinidae > Eptatretus > Eptatretus atami. Next base: position 56,671,348 of record CM068968.1, read on the forward strand.
TGTCTCTGATAAAATCCAACCTTGAGAGAAAAAGTTGATGGTTCATCGTGAAGAAGATGATCATGCTAAATTGAAGACTTGGATTCGCGAAATTCAACAAAACTTATTAGGCTGCTAATGATGTCATAAAGATTGAAGAGCATTATCTGATGATTAATAAACCAAATAATCACAAAGTTTCATAAAGGAAGGTTTATTCCAAGGAAGTTGATTATTCTGGTCCGCTGATTTGATTGACCTCAATAATGATAAGGGGTACAAGTAATGCTTTAACGTTATTGATTTGAGGAGTAGAAATTACGCATGGGTTGTCCTTAAAAAAACAAAAAGGTTAATTTACTCTTATGTTAGCCTTTCAAAAGATTTTCCACAACAAACTCGCCCCCTTTTGCTCCGCTCACACAAGCCACATGCCAACAAGCCCCACCGCACAAAAGCCACATCACAACAACTCCACCTACACAAGTCCACCCACCCACAAGCCCCACCACACCAAGCTCCACCCCCCACACAAGATCACCCACACAAGCTCACCCACTCCACACAGATGCCTCACACAGGTCTCCACCCCCACAAGCCCCACTCACCACAACTCACCCAGCACACAAGGCCCCCAACCCTGTGCGCCCCAACCTTTGACTCCCACGTCCCCTCATCCCACCCCCCACCTTCCCAAGATCACACCGGGGAGGGGAGGGGAAGGGATGAGGGGGGTGGTGGGTCGTTGGGGAGCGCACCTACCCCCACACCTAACCCTCCACAACTTCCACCCTCCCCTTCTCCTTTACAATCTCTTTATTCTTTCTTGTAATTCAAAACAGATAATTATAAGGAAAGCAATTTATTAATTAAACAAAAGTAATAACATTGAACTAAAATTGTTCTTTCGCACAGTCTGAATGGTTTGTTTTGGTTTTGGAACTCGATAAACATATTCTTGTTCAAGAACAAAGATTGAAGACTTAGGGTATATAGAAAGATGATTATATTATTGATATTATAAAATAAAAAAAACATTTACTCCAGAAGATAGTGTCGTTCAGATTGCCTCCAGAAGACATTAGTTGTGTTTGTTATGTCAGACAGGTGTTAACGAAAAAAAAAATAATAATAATCCGAGTAAAGACACACCACACACACACCACACAACACACCAACACACACACACAACAGCACACACCACCACCACAATACCACACACACAAAAACGCAGAGATAAGCACAGAGAGACAGACATAAAGACATCACAGGGATAATCTCACCTTTGATCGATCATTCAAGGTCGAGGACGTGAGAGAACTTTTTGCAGCCAACAAAAATGTTCATTCAATTCGTCTTCGAAACGATGCATGTCTTCAGGAAGTCATTCATTTTTCGCCCTCAATGTGTAATTCAAAGGCCTCCTTTCTAGATCAGTTATCAATGATGGTTTTTTATTTTGCGCACTGTTAAGAAAAAGACACACAATACATATTGGTTGTAATTGTGATTTAATTCTTGTATAAAACAACTAGAATAAATGATATTGGGTTGAGGCTCTACCGGGGGGGGGGGGGTGTCATCCTGTGAAAACCGATTGTCCGCAAGGCGGAAGAAATTATCTGCACATCCATTCTCCTTAATAAAACAACTCGGCCCACAAGTTGGTTTAATATAATCAACTTGATGTAATGGAGATTTACACAACAATGGTTTTTTCACGGGTGTGTCCCACATGAAAATGACCGGAAGATTTTTTGGCTTTGTTCGGCAGCGCGAAGGCCTTGTGACTTCAACTGACTCATCATGTTAACATGAAAATAACAGCAGCTTGCTTTGAATGAATTTGGAAAACAACTTAAAAGCTTGTTTATACTTCCTTTCTTTCGTGCTTGAAGCAGATACGAAGTGAAATTACTCGATGGAAAATGAATGTTACAGAAACTTAATTGTTCCCTGAAATATAGAAACATTAGGGCAAATATTTGTTGGTCACCTCTTTGAGTGGAATGACAATATGAAAGGAAAGTTCTTTAATCTAGTAAGTCTCATCTTTCATAGTTTCATATTTAATTTGCTTTTCTGGGAGGGAAAGGGGATAGGTGGTGGAGAAAATCAGTCTACCTACTTTTGAGCTGTTGGGGCTTGAAGTCAGAAAGTTTTCCCCTTTTTTCCCATTCCATTGCAAATGTCGGAGTCACAGAAACCCTGTTTCATATCTCACTACCATCTAATGTTGGCAGACGGGAGACGTTTACGTCCATCCGAGTATCGAGACACAATAAGCACACATTGAGAATAAGCCTGCTTGCCGAACACCCGTGCAATGAATCTTATAGCTCGCGGGATTCCAACCCAGGTAGAAGCTTTGAGGGAGTGTGCATACCTCTCGGATTCCTGCTGTCAGCTCCATTGATGACTGACTTATAGTTGTTTGCAACGCACTCCATGAGGGATAGAGAGCTTCACTCAACCACCATGACCATATCCATAATGCAAATGCTGTTGGACACGTGACACACAGAATAAAGTATTTTGTATGCCACCTTCAGCATTGATGTATTGTTGCATTTTCATTTAACCTAAGTACTTAAGTATTGGCATGTATGAACTGGTTGTGCTACAGTGGTTAGGCGGTGGTCTGGATCACTTGGGTCCAGGTTCTGAGCCCCGTAGGCCCTGATGTTAGCATTCAGCGGGGTTGACTCAGCACTGCATCCTTCGAGTCGGCAAAACGAGCACCAGTGTACTGGTTAATCTATCCCTGCAGGTCGAAGGTGAATAAGGGCTTTGTGGAAGGGCATCCGGCGTATAAAACATCTGCACAGAGAAAGGGACATTGATGGACCCAAAACGCTGCCCTGCTCAGGAAAAACGGCTTCGAAATTCGGTGTATGAGAGCTCTAAGTTCTTGGATTTAAATTGAGATCGAGAATAGGACGATGTCTAGGAAAGGAGAACGGTCAGAATTAATTTGTCTTACTCTTTAATTCTTTGTAACCAATTGCATTATATAAAAAATAATACGTTACCCTACCAATATACATGTAAAATCCATTCTGTACTCCATACCACCCCATCCCATCATCACAGCATCAACATCAAGGAACGAACGTTGCGAGTTCAGTGTGCCCCCAACGGTGCGTCACACGCATAGTGGGCTGATGATGCCAAAGCCAATTCCGGCCTAGGCAGGTCTGCTCCTTCGAAGAAGCTCTGGATTGGTAGCAGGTAATCACAATCATACATCCATCACAAATACTAAAACACTGAATAGGTAGATAGGATAGAAATAATATCCCCCCAAATCTCATTCACTTTTGCATCTCAAGAGAAACTTGCTTTGAAAAGAAGTCTTCATAGATCCCTTCTTATAAACACATCCCACCCTTTACATCGATATATACATATAGTATTATATATATATTATATAATAATATATATATTATACCATCACTATTTATCATATATGTTTCAACCGTCATTTACAATACGTGACTGGGGATATCAAGAGGCGGGGTTGCTGAGTGTGAGAGGAGGAGCTGGGGTTGCGAGTAAAGGGGCAAGAAAATGCTGGAAATCTGAGGAATGGAGGAGACAGGGAGAAGGTGGAGGAGAGCAAGAAGGGGGTGGGGAGGAGCGAAGCCTCAACCACACGTCACTCAACTCTCAAGGAGGGGGGAGTGAAGGAGGATGAGGAGAGGGGGTAGCGAAGGAATCGTGTTCTGAAAATGCATTTTGATAGGGGGAAAGCGGGCGGGCGTAGGGTGGTCGGGGGGCAGGAATGTACCTATGCGGGATTAGTAACAGATTGAAAAATTGGTACGCTCAACGGCTCCACTAAACAAGCTCGACACCACCCAGAGAGGTTCGGA
>CM068968.1:56698809-56710723 GCA_035128595.1 Eptatretus atami
AAAAACTTTGATGGTTATCAATTGAACAATGGAAAAACAATGTACTACAATCTCAAAATGATATGCAGCTCAGGAGGTGGCTCTGTATATTTACTCTCTCTATATATGTGGCTCTCTATATATGTAAAAACCATAAGAGCATTACGAGAAGTTTATCATTTCATTTCTGCTCAACAAAGACACTTAAACCAAGAACCAAGTTTTAAGTTTATTCTTTGTGAATATACTCGATGGAAATGAATGTTATAAGAAAATTAAGTTATTCCCTAAAGTAGAACATGGTCAAATATTCGTTGGTTCGCTCTTTGAGTGGAATGAAAATATGAAAGGAAGAAAGTGCTTTAATCAGTAAGTCTCAATCTTTCATAGTCTCAATTTTACATTTGCTTGTACGGGAGGGAAGGGATAGGTGGGGAGAAAATCAGTCTCTCCTCTTTGAGCTTTTGGGGCATGAGTCAGAGTTTTTCCCTTTCCCCCCATTCATTTGAATGGGAGTCCCAGAAACCCCATTTATCATCTACTGTTGGTAATGTTAAAGATCCCTTGATTTGCTTCATGAAGAGTAAGCAAGTTATAGCTGGCACCATGAACACATTACACTGCCTTCAGAAAGGATTCAAACCCCTCGACTTTTGTCACATTTTGTTGTGTTGAAGCCTGAATTTAAAATGGATTTTATTTTTATTTTTTATTACTGATCCACACAAAATAGCCCATCATGACAAAAAGAAAACATGTTTTTGGACATTTTTATAAATTAATTTTTATCAATAGTATTAACCCCTTTTGCTTTTATGTGCACTTCCAAATTTGAGCTCAGGTGCATCCAATTTCCTTTGATCATCCTTGAGATGTCTCTACAACCTGATTGGAGCCCACCTGTGGCCAATTAAATTGATTGGACATGATTTCGAAAGAAACACACCTTTCTATATAAGGTCCCACAGTTGACATGTCAGAGCAGAAACTCCACCACGAACTCCAAGGAAATCCATAAACTCCGAGATAGAATTATGAGGAGGAATGATCAGGGGAAGGTATAAAACGATTTATGGGTGTTGAAATTCCCAAGATCACAGTGAGTTCTGTCTTAGGAATGGAAAGAACATGGAACTACCCAGAGACTCTTCCTTGGAGCTGGCCGTCTGACTAAACTGAGCAACCGGGCAAGAAGGACCTTGGTCAGGGAGGTGAGCAAGAACCCAATGACCACTCTGAGAGATTTGCAGAGATCGTTGGTGAGATAGGAGAACCTGCTGGAAGGATAACAATCTCTGCAGCTCTTCACAAATCTTGGCTTTATGGGAGAGTGTCCAGACAGAAACCACTCCTGAGAAAAAGGCACATGACAGCACACCTGGAGTTTGCAAAAAGGCATGTGAAAGACTCCAAGAGCACGAGGTAAAGTATTCTGTGGTCTGATGAGATGAAAATTGAACTCTTTGGCATGAATGCAAAGCGAGACATCTGGCGGAAACCGAGCACAGCTCATCACCCATCTAACACCATTCCTACCGTAAAGCATGGTGGTGGCAGCATCATGCTATGGGGATGCTTTTCATTGGCAGGGACTAGAAGACTTGTAAGGATATAGGGAACTATAAGGGTAAATCATTGAGGAGAACCTGCTTCAGAATGCAGAAAATCTGAGACTGCAGCAAAGATTTACATTCCAACAGGACAATGACCCCAAGAATTCAGCCAATGCAACAATGGAATAGCTTCAGAACAAGAACGTAAAAGTCCTTGAGTGGCCCAGCCAAAGCCCAGACTTGAATCCCATTGAGAATCTGTGGAAAGACTCGAAGATCGCTGTTCACCGACACTCCCCATCCAACTTGACAGAGCTTGAGTAAATCTACAAGGAAGAATGGGAGAAAATCCCCAAATCCAGATGTGTAAAGCTGATACAAACATACCCAAGTAGACTCGAAGCTGTCATCGCTGCCAAAGGCATTTCTCAGAAGTATTCACTCAGGGGGTTAAATACTTATTGACACAAGATATTTCAGCTTTGAATTTTTCATTAATTTATAAAGATTTCGAAAAACATGTTTTCACTTTGTCATTACGGGGTATTTTGTGTAGATCAGTGAAAAAAAAAATGAAATTTAATCAATTTTAAATTCAGCCTGTAACAACAAAATGTGACAAAAGTCGAGGGGTGTGAACACTTTCTGAAGGCAGTGTATAAATTGCTGTTCTTGCATACAATGGCAACTGCATCAGTGGCACTGCATCAGTGGCACTGCATCCGTGACACCGGCTGAATTCAGAAATGGAATCCCAGTACGCTATGCATTTGCCAATACCAACAGTGTTGAAGTGAAGAGAGAGGCTTTGTCGGGTTGATTGTCCTTCTCACAAGTTAAATCAGGGCAGTTGTAGAAAGGTATCACGATTGTAGAACTAGCAAAGGTATTGTAACATGAAGAAACAGGAAAGGACTGAAGCTTTGTAAGTTAATGGATGTGAACATAATGAATGGAAATTGTGGAAGTTTGCTTCGCACATGCACAAAATGTATGCATCCAGACAAACATCAATGTACTTACGACATAATGGCACGCTGCACGTTTCCCAGCGTTTATGAGGGTCCATCGTGTAGCACCATGGACCTCCGGTGTCTTTGTCTGGGTTCCTGCAGTACTAGAGCAAGAAGTGAGGAAAACATTGAATAGATGGACAAAGAGTAATTACTGCAGACATAATGATAGACATTCAGCTCTGCCATGAACCTCATCATCTGTTTAAAGAAATATCATCTCCATTGCATGAGTACCCCTCCAATTTGATGGGAATGTGAGCTCTTGATAGATAAAAATCCAATCCGATATCTTGATCATCACATGTTGACTTCTAAAATAGACAGGAGGGTATGAATTATTAAATATTAATGAGGAGAAATCTAAAAAGTAATTCTCAACATTGTAGAATCCACAAGCTACTGTGGGTCACCGAGACCTTTTGAGGACGTCATTCATTCGGAGACCCAGGGTGTTCCTGCCTGCCTGCCATTTGTCATGTTGTGGGATTGCGTTGTGTGTACGCAATAAGGGAGAGACAGAAACTGCCTTGCCCAAGACTGGCAATGAACATAAGCACCGTGCGTGCAAACTCGGTGCGTACACAAATCCTGTACGTACGTTTTTGGTCAGATCAGCGTCTGGATTATTGCTGGTAGTATACACACGGTCCTCATGAGGTCCAGCTCCTGTCCTCCAGGGCTGGCATTTGCGGCCAGATTTCGTTGTGGACTCGGTTCCTTTGTAGAGATATCCCAGCTGTAAATAGCAATCTGCATGAGGGAGAGAGGGAGAATGCTGCTTGAATGACCAGTGAAAGATAGAGATTCAGAGATTGAAAGATAGAGATCAATCTCCACAAGGGAGTACCATGGACCACAACCTAAAGAGAGAGGGCAATGATACTGGGATCATCACAAATTTAAAAAAAAAACATTGTACATCAATCTTGGACAGCACTGTTTCTGCCTTAATGGCTTCATCAGCAGAACAACAAACGGTTAATATGAAACACGTCCAAAGAAACAGTTACAGCTGAACGACACCATGAATGCAAAGGTTCCAAAAGCTACACAAACCTTTCCTCTTGTTCTGTGGTCATGTCTGGCTAGTTGAGACCGTGGAAGCAAACAAATGGAGAAAAACAAGAAAGGTAAAGAAGTTAGAAATGAAGCGAGGAGAGAAGAGACCTTGGCTGAGATGTGAAGATTTGCGAGGAAGGATGGTGGGGTTGTGGTGGCGGGACAGTGAAGAGCTTGCTGGGAATAGAGGGCAATGGAGGAGTATTGTACAAAAGATGGGGCAAAGACAGCTTGATACCATTAGGCCTCACCCCATATAAAGGAAAATGAGGAAAAAGAAGAGGAAAGTAAAGAAAAGGTGAGCAAGTCAATGTTTCACATCCCCTGCATATCATCAGCATAAATGTGTGGAGAATGAAAGGAAGTTCATCTTCCTGAACGTGTATCACGATGTAAATGTCACAAACTCAATCAGATTGTCATTGTAAAAGTGGAAACCTGGTGTAAGTGTTTGAGCTTCCTGCTTGGTGTACAGTTCCACCTTTCTCACTGATGAAAGAAGATTTTCTGCAGCAATAAGAGATTGGAGGTCAGTGAGGAACCTTTGATGGTGGTCATGCTCCCTTTCCAGTCTGACATCCTTGTGTAAATAGTTGGGCCAAGTCTTGATGTGCAGCATCATTGACATACTTGGGAAACCTGATCATCACTAGTTTGTCCAGGATGAACGGTACTCGGCATTTTGTCTTCCCCTTGCTGGCCGGCAGCTGTGAAATATCAGTGATGAAGAAGCAACCGACATGATTAATGGTCCCGCAAGAATATCTGATGTCGACCTCATGTTTAGATCTCAGGATGCTGGGAACTGACAGTGTTGGACATCCTGCAGCAACTTTCTGACAAAATCTCCCAAATGTCACTTTCCTGCCAACCTTTCATTATCAGAGGACCTTTTATAACCACTAGTTTCTGTCCACTTCGTACACATCCATCCATATCAATCTTCTCATACATATCCCTGTGGTCACCATTTCTAGTACAGTACAAACATCTCTGATTTGGACTTTACACTCAAAAGGTGTCTCTCACCTGTCCACTTTGCTGAGAAGTCCAAACCTTTATTAATGCACAAATGATTGTTCACAGATGATGGATGGTTTGAGTGACATCACATGGTAATAGACAAAGCATCTCGTTGGTTCATTCCCGAGAGCAATCATTGAACTGAAAATGAAACTTTGTTTACGGCTTTGTGAAGTGACTTGTGTACTTATGGCAGGTTGTTTTGTAAATTGAGCTCGGCTCATTTTCTGATTGTTTGTGTACTTCACTTGCTGATCCGTGTGTGTGTGTGTGTGTGTGTGTGTGTTGGAACTGAGGTTCATGAACTTTCGCAAAAATAATATGAGCATTTGTCAGTTTAGCCAAGTTGGATGCGACAACCAAAGCCGGCGTATCTGTTCGGATAGTAGTTTGTGGATCTGTAAATCTGAGCAACAAACCGATATTGGGCGTCAGGCCTGGCAAGGCATCCGTCTGGTCTTGCTGTGATATCATGGTAGAAGCAGGAGCAGGAGCGGCTCCACATTGAGGGACATCGCAGAATTCCCAACGGACATCCGCATCGAGCGTGTGGCACCAAGGGGCTTCCCTCCCATTTGGATTGCGACAATAGTTATTCTCAAGGCCTCTGGAAATGACATTAATGAGGATGATGACAATAACACAGATATATTATATAAGAATAACAATTGAGGTTCTGAGATAGCTTGTACAAGGGTGGTTCAAATGTGACCCTGGACCTTTCTATTTAAAATCGTCTGCAACCATGACAGGCAATCGTCACATTCTTATGCAGCCAATTGACTTGGATTCCAAACTGGAGGCACCACCAACCAATTACAGTTAATATCTGTATCGCAGGTAAGACAGCTCAGAATCTGAGCCTTGCTTGATGGGCAGCTTGTACTCGGTGGTGGTACCTTCAGTTTTGAGTTAAATGTAGATGCTGCTGTCTTACGGAACATGTATTGGATGGCCAAACAGGATGAACGGCAATTTCATATGATTAGAATGTTACAACCTGGCCATCACGACCTCTCTTAATATTATAGAGCTCTTGCAAGCGGCACATTTGATTGGTCAAGATGACGTAAAATGCCGGAATATTTTGACCCAGTACCACTAAACAGATGGATTTTGAAAGTGCCAATAAAGGTGATTTCTGTTTTACAGTGTTTAAGTATATAATTAAATTTAAATGAAATAAAGATTTTAAAGGTTGTAAAAAAAAAATAACGCAACTTTTTTTTCGGAAGGTTACCGCCATTGATGCACCGTCTTTTACACCACCTTATTGAACACGTTACATTAGTTATTTGTGCCTGTTGTTTGTGTCCTTTATGACGTCCTTAAAAACATTAAGTTTCCTGTTTGGAATGATTTTCAATTTTGTCTGACTTCCAGACAGGCAGAAAGAGGAAAGAAATTATCTCACTCCTCTCTGCGCATGTGCGATTTGGACGAATTCAGACGATGTGGACAACTGAGATGGTGTGTGACGGGTATGTCCTGTTGGTCGGGATCCGCAGTTTGAGAGGGTTATTATCACAGTACCCCTGATTACACTTAATCAACCTTGAAAGATCTAAAACCACGAGGGTGATTAACCTGTGAATTGATTCTCTTACTTGCAGGAATAGACTTCAGGTGTAGTAAAATGGTGGTGTGGCAACAAAGAACTCCACTGTTGGCATGTTCGTCCTGAAATGGTCGTGGATACAAAGCCACGGTATGTTTCACCATCGTTGCTGTAGCATGATGTCGTGGTGTCCCCTGTGGAAGGAGGCCTCTTCACCTGAATTTGCACAAACAAAATGAAATTGCAATTGAGGAAGCAGCATCACCTGATTAAAGCCGCTGTCACACCTTGACGATTTAGCCAGCGTATGCCGATTTATGAAAAATTTGTCTAAAACGCTGGCACACGTCGAATACGTTATGGGTACGTTTTGTATACGTTAAGACCACGCTGAAAAACACTGCCATAAGTCGTAGTACGCTGGCTTTAAACGTTGTACTTTTGGGTTGTCCTCAAATTTTTGCATGCTTGAAATTAACGACGAATGCCGGTATGACTCACACGTTCCGCTATGCTGGCCATAAGTTGTAGGCACGTTATGCGATCGTTGACACATGTGACAACGTTATTTGTAAGTTACTCATAAGTCGAAACACGTCGAGGTAATGTTTAGCGTACCCGAACTTATTTCTAACCAATGAGTAACGTTTTGTAAGCACGCTACACGAACGTTGTTCACACTTCGCAACACTTACTGAAAAAAGACGTAGACTATTTGACGTCTTCAGGACGACAACAGAACTATAATGAACGCGTTTCTAACTTACAGATACCGTATAATGGCGTATTGGCAGCGATTATGGGAATTGGTATATAAAAAGGGGCTTCGCAGGAGGAACCCGTCTTTTTTTTAGACTCGTGGTGAGTACCTGTCCATGTCATTCCGAGAGATGGAGGATACGGCAAGGCTGAGACGACAATACCTACCTGTCCTCCAACATCAACATGACCTCATCGAGTTGACACTGCACCAGTTGCGTGCCAATAGAGCCGGAGAAGAAGACGTGAACGGAGGAGAAGGAACTGGGTGAGACCATGGATCGGGAGGCGACGCCATTACGGCATATATGACCAGCTCATGGTGGAACTCCGGAACGAGGACCATGCATCCTTCATCAACTTCTGCGAATGCCCCCAGCGATGTTCGACGAGCTGCGAGCCAGAGTGGGTCCAAGGATAACCAAGCATTATTATTAATCATTTCAATAGTCCAGTGGAAGCGATTTAACTCGTTCAATGGAAACGATTTCAATTGCCGAGCACCAGCGTCCAAAAACAATAGGCGAGTGACAGATTTATTAAAAGTGAAGTTGCAGCCTATGAATAGAAAACCTCATGTAATCGTCGACGATACGCTGCCGCTATGCATACATTAGACTATCGTTGGGCATAGGTTGTGGACGCCTAAAAACACGCTAATCAATCGTTGGTATAACTTATGTATAAGTTATCGAAGCGTTCTGTGTTCATTACTAGTACATTATGCATTTGTCCAAGTCGTTTTGAATACTTTTAAAACTGAAACAAAAAAATAGTTCATCGCGTTGAATGAGAAAAAAAAATTAGCCGAAAAGAACATCGAACAATGGTGCAAAGTAGTCTCCTATTCGTGGACGCAACGAGGATCCATCATCACCCACACCTCCCCATCACGCTCACCTACTACTACTGACATGGACATACTACTACTACCAATACTACTACTACTACTACTGACACGCTCACCTACTACTACACTACTAGCTACTGATACACTGACATGGACATACTACTACTACTACTGACACGCCCCTACTACTACTACTACGCACACACTCACTACTACTACTACTGCTACTGATACTACTGACATTGACATCTACTCAACATGGAGTCTGGAACACTGACGGGTTCCTCTTGTGAAGCTCATTTGTATATACCAATTCCCCTAAACGCTGCCAATACGCCATTATACGGTAGATGTAAGTTAGAAACACGTTCAGTAAGTTCTGTGGTCGTCCGGAAGACGCAATCAAATTCGTCTACATACGACAATGTGCATTTGAGATACGTTACACATAGGTTCAAAGCATGCTACTCATAGGTTCAAAGCACGCTACTCATAGGTTAAAAATTAGTTTCGGGTATGCTAAACATTACCTTGACGTTTTTCGACTTATGAGTAACTTACAAGTAACGTGTGTCCGACGTGTGTCAACGATGCGGAGCGTGCAGCGAACTTATGCCAGCGTATGCGGAACTTGTGAGCCATACGTCGAGTACGTCGTAAAATTTTCACATGCTTGAATTCACGATCGTACTAGACGTACCACGGAATATGACAGCGTACTTCCTCGTTTTTCAGCGTGCTCCTAAGTATACACAACTTACCCATACCGTATTCGACGTGTGCCAGCGTTACACACATTTTTCATAGGTCGGCATATGCTGATAAATCGTCAAGGTGTGATTGCGATGTTGACACTTCCAATTTTCAGGCGGTTATGATTTAAATCGGCGTGCGGCAGGTTTTAACAGGCTACGCCACGAGTTGTCGGCGATACTGCAGCGCGCTATGCCCAAGTTAAACTATCGTTGGGCATAGGTTGTGAACGCCGACAACAGGCTAAGCATTCGTTGGTATAAGTTATCTATAACACAACGAAACGTTCTGTGCCCATTACTAATTTGTTATGCATACGACCAACACTTTATGAATATGACCAAAACTTAAAAAAAAAAACCCTCAAAACTTCAGCGTACGCCAACGTTTACATACATTTTTATACGTTGCCATTGCTGGCTAAAAGTCAAGGTGTAACAGCGCCTTTAAGCACGGTGGCCTCAACATCATGACCAATCACCATTGATACCACTGGGGTAGATTTAGAAACCAAATTTTGGAGATTGTATTATAAGACAGGTGTGTCAGCACTTACCTTTCATCAACCCCGATGAGGAGCACAGGGTACATCCTAAAAGCCATCATAATGGTCATGGGTTTTTAACGGCTTGGAACCGTTTCTTTAAGCAAGCTTCCACTGGAGCTTCACTCTTTCAATGAAATTGATCATGAACAATGTAACATGAGTCCTGATCTGATGATGTCATGTGACCTATCTCATCAGGATAAGCGACAAACTTTAAGCTGTAGTGGTCGAACTGATAGATGCAAGTACTCGTCGCAAACAAAACAAAACTCTGGTTAAACATTTTGGCGACAGGGTGTCCATCGGGGGTTATGTAGATCATGTTTTCTTCAGTTTCAAAGTAGGTGTCGAGTCAAAAAAAAGTAACAGAACGTTCAATGGCCTAGCTTTCCTATTTGAAGTGCACAGGTACAGGTGGAGATAGAAAATGCCATTACCACACTTTTGAATATCACAGAACTCAAAGCGTTTGCTGGACTCCATTGTGTAGCACCACGGCTTCTCATCCTTGTCTGGGTTTCGGCAAAAGTTATCCCTCAAATCATCATTGGGGTATCTGTCGTCAAGCAAAAATGGAATTGTTACATTGAGCTGGATATCCTCTCCAACCATTTCATAAATCTCTGACGTAGGAGTAGTAAGATGTCAATAATCTACTAACTTTTCTCAAGATTTCACAAACGCAACATGGCAGTCACTGTTTTGTAAGCTGGGGTGCAACTGTACCTTGAGGGGGTGTAGGGATGGGTGTGGGGTTCTTGAGAATCCCATGGTTGACACGTGAAACCACTACTCGTCACGCTCATAGTCCCCATGTAGTCTTCCCCAATGCAGTGGTAGCATTCACCTGGAACACCCCTGGATCATTAAATTCCATGTATAACCATTTAATGCACATGAATTCAGAATGTGATGCAGATGAACGAATACCTCAGTGAGATTGAAGAGAAAAGGTGAAGAGCCAGAGAGAGGATGTGATGAGAGACCAAGGGAAGTAAAACACTGTGAGTCATAACCCTGTGGGGTTTCCTTACACTGGATTACAAAATGTAACGACAACGGCACTTGTAGAGCACATCGTCTCACCTCACGCGTTCAGTCTTAACAAAAATATCTTCATTGCTATTATGACCCATATATATATATATATATATTTACCCATGCACCCTATTATGTCACATAGTTTGTTGGCATGGGTTGTGAATGTCATAAATTTAATTCTTCACTCACATTGGATCATAGATCAGATAGATCAGATATTATGGTCAGGTCAGTGTTTTTGGACTGCCACTGGTAACATGTGCTGTAATTCAGTGCTACCTGCTGACATCCCTCACTGGCTTGCTAGTAGGGAGGGAGACTGTTACGCCTTGCCAGGACTAAACACAACAGCTGAGAAAAAGGCGGGAGCCAATGGCCACCCAGTCATGACATGGTGTCTCCTAAAAAAAACACCCATCTGGATTGGACTGGTTTGTGGTAACTCAGGTAGTCAAGAGGGGTAGTGGAACCTTGGTGTGAGGCAGGTGAGCTAGTTAGTATTAGCCAACAGCAACCCTCAAAAGGTAGATAAGCCAGTATTTAGCCAATGGCAACCACAAAACTGCATCCGTGGGGAAGAGGGTGGATACCACAGTGTCGCTGAAGCTGTGGAAGGCATGTTCCTCGTCCGGTGGATGACACTGCAGTTCCAATTCTTCCCCAACCACTTTTGTACCATTTTCATGTAGAAGTGGACACTGATATTTGGTGTCAATACTAAGTCGTTTATATATATGTACTGGGGGTATGCTTGCACATTGCCAGCAATAACGAACCGTGCTTCTGTTGTGGTGCCGGGTTCGGTGGCGAGGACGACCGCTAGATGGAGCAGTTGGGCCGTCTCCCACCGAACACCGGAATTTTAGGTCGTCACTCCGGATAACTACGAAGTCGACGGGTCGCTTAATGGACCGTGGACGCCAATATTTAGACCGCGCGGTTAGGGTCTTTTTGTACTGACTTTCCAATTATACCCTAATAGCGCGCGGTCTAGCTACCGGGGAAGCCACACCCTCGCGGCTTTTTCCGAACTGAGTCGCTGTTACCGACTCGGATCGGCGTAACGAGCGGAATACCTAACCAAAGCCGCGCCGGTCAAATACAATACGGCACAATCGCGTCCCTAATTCTCAAGCCCGAAACTGGTCAATAAGAGCACAACAGAACTGGACATTTAACAGTTATTTATTTCAAGGATATAAGGGAGGGACAACAGAGCAGACTTATTCACGAATATAGATGTAGGCAAATGTACAATGGCAATCACTTAAACGATTTCTACTTATCAGACTGGCCACAGACAGACACACAACACCCAAAAAAAATGGACCTTGTGGTCTTTATTCGGCCCTTCAGCTTGGGATGGAAGGAGCTAAGGTCAGAGTTTGGCCGGGATACCTGCCGCCTCGTGCGTTTTAACCGACTCGCACTTGTGGAAGCTCGGTAGGATCTCCGAAGGAGACGGCGAGATAGACTCGAGCGCGTCCAACACAACCACCATGGTGGGGACCAACCCACGATCCAGAACAACTGAGCCCAGATCTATGAGATCCAGCGAATCGAAATCGACGAAACGAGCACCTACGAACACTCCACCATAGACGCACCACCACCACAGCAACCAACAAAACACGACACGACCCCAGAGATCGCCAAAAAAGACCACCGCTGAGACAGCTCGCCACCCTTCTTATCCCTACCCCGCACGGGTGGAGGGATCCGCTCTGAGGTAACTCGCCTCCGGATTGGTCGGGGGGCGTCGGGCGATCGGTGTCC
>CM068968.1:56725393-56740155 GCA_035128595.1 Eptatretus atami
CACTTTTGGAACAGCAGTATAATTTAAACCAGTAATTTGGAACACATGTAAATGATCGGTTATACCACAGTAAGGCACACCGTTGGTTATTGGTAACTTGTATTGATTGATTAATATATTATCAATCACTGTAGCTGTAGACCTTGTGACATGGGTTGATCTATTAATTAAGGGTAGACAAAAGTTACTAAGAATTGAGTCGAAATAATGTATTAAGTTGAGGTATTTACATATCTTGAAGGAGGGTCGATGTTATTAAATTGATCAACAGATTGGTTAATATTATATTAGGAATCATGAGCTAACTGTAAGGGAAAATCAATATATGAGGGAAATCAGCATGGTATTTATATTAACCATAATACAGAAAAAGAAAGAACGACTAAAAGAATGGCTAGACCAACAGCAATTATGAAATCAATTCACGGAATTAGGAACTGTACCATGTATTGTAATTTTATTGCTCCCACTGATTAGTAGCTGGTACTAGCCTGACTTTAATTTAAGTTAAATGCATCCATATTTGTAGAAAGACAAAAAAATAATAAAGATAAACCAGAGTTATGTCTCAGTGCAGAAGGCATTAGAGAAATGAATGTTAAGTATGTCAGACTATAAGAATTATGTTGTTGAAAATCGTGCAGACACCACAAGCAGCATTAAAATAATACCTATATTATTTGTTTTCTGATTAATTGGACAGGTGTGTGATTTTTTTAGGGTTGTGTGGTACTTCTTGTACGTTTACTTACCAATTCCCCATTTCAAAATTTGCAATGAAGTAAGCGGGGGATTTCTAACACTGATTTATGACCATTTTTCCTCAGCACGGAAGTGCAAAGTTAGCTGGGAAAAAATAATAATGATAAAAAATTGGCAGCTGCTTTGGAACTGCTTGTGAATGAAACTGTGGATAGTTTAGCAGACATGAATGTTAAAAATGATTGCAATGCAAATGATAACTGTGCAAAAAAACAATTGAATCGATTTTGATTTAGTACTTGCTCTGCAGTGGGGAGCCTGTGCTCTTATTGAATGTTGTACTTATATCTCGGACAAATTAGAACACATTGAAAATTAAAGAAGAAGCTAACTTTCATAATTATTATAGAGATGATGGAATAAATAATTTTTGACAAAAAGGTTTCTTTGGAGGATGGTGGACAAAATTGTTTGATTTTTGTTGGACATGTTATTTGTTATCATTGTACTTTTCAATTGTGCTACTATAACATTTCCCTCACTAAAGGCACCTTCACTGATTGCCTCGTGCTTTGAGAGGGAAATTACCCCCTCTTTAATGGTACAAACTGAAGAGGCCTTTCTGGAATTATTGAAATTGGAACCCTGATAAATACTGCCACCCTTTCTACATGCAAATAGCAAATGAGATTTTTGTTTTTGAGTGTACATACAACTGAGATTTCTTTCGATTTTAGCATGTCGTTTAGGTGTGAAAAAAAGAAAGGTAACATTTTGATATTTCATGCAATGTACGTTAAATGCCTCTAGAAAGACCATTGTCGGTCTTATTGAAATCCATGGGCCCACTACGTTTTATTGATTAACTGAATTCCAATCAGTGTTTAACCTTCATTTCGTTTGTTTTGGAGTGTTGAGAGCAGTTGAACTATGCAGTATACGATTTCTTGTAATTAAATTTAGGAAGAACTTCCACCGAAAGATTGGACGATGGGGAGAACCCAGATTTGGGTGATTGGGCATTCAACACATGATCATGACACGACCCCCTTCCTGAGGAGATAAGATGAGCGTGTTAAAGAAAAAAACAGAAAAAAAAATCCACTAAAGAGAAAGTTGGACAAGTCAAACCACGGCAAGGCAAAGACTTAACGTCGCTGTTGCATGGCGCCTTACTGTCAAAGCAACCGGACCACACTCGCAAAACCCTTGCTCTGCAGATACATTATGAACTTGCCGTGGTCGCACAACGCACAATGAAGGCCCTGAAGGTCCATATGGTGAGTCATCTGCAACATGGGCCTAATGGTGCAGGGAGCTAGTGGGCCCATTGCGGCTGCCTCCAATGTGCATAGCTTGCTTTAGTGAATCAAACCTGATTGCACGAACTGCTGCTATGAGGCCCCAAATTCTGCTGGGGCTAGTTCTCTGGGTCACATCCTGAGTCCTCTTCATCTCCTTCAACCCAGTGTCATCTGCAACCCAGTGTCGGGCCCAAGCTCGCACCTTCCAAGATCTACCTTCTCTGCAGCTCAAGGAGCGCCTCGACTGTGTTTCCCGTTGGGTGCTGCTCTATCTACACCCTGATCTTCTGGCCTCAGGTAGCAAGCCTTTACAACTCGTGACAGCTGCTGACAAACAGGCCATAAACTAGGTGGAAACACACTCATTAACCCGACTGGGGCGCTATCAAGATGGCTGTTGTCCAGCATTATTCTCCTATGAGTGCTCACTGCCATTATTGTGGGTGAACTTGTGTAAGAGATTTATTTTCTCCTTTAGGAACGGTGTATGGTGATCATGTGTAATATAATTATTCAAATTTGTCCTGATAGGAAAAAAGGGGGGATGTGGAAGAAAAATAATTATATTCATGCATTTTCAATTATATTCACTTGTTGCTGTTACTTTATAAACTTAAACACAGTAAAAAAAATTTTTTTACCTTTGTACTGGAGTCTAATTTACTGTTAGTAAACTTTCCCTTTTCCCCCGACAGTCTTTTGACCTCAATAGTGGTATAAATGATTAAAGTAGAATTGTATCTTACGATGGAAAAGGTCTTGCTCACTGCATAGAAACAAGCTTGGTGTAATGAGAATGCATCCTGCAAACTTTCACCTTGTGCTTATCAGCTCTTCCCATAGTTGAATTGCCAAATGTCTCACCCTCCCATGATTTGTATATCAAACGAGTACAAGAGGGATTGCTTCGGGCTTCTTGTTAGTGAAGTTCATTTGAATGCTTCAGTGAATCATTGAATGTTCTTCCTCCGTATATACGAAATTTAAGATTCTCTTTTGTATGCTGATCCATCATGTGGAAATTGAGTTCTTTTCCACCTCAGAGGTAACCGAGGATGCCTTAAGACCCCAGCGAGAACGATTATCGAGAATGTGCCCGATAAAGGATATAATTAAATAAGGCTGTTAATTATTATCTTCAAAAGGAGTGTTTTAATTAACCTAAACACCCATTTTCACTCATGCACTTCCTTGGAGATCCTTAGTGTGTAGGCAAAGTTTCAGGCTGCTAGGTTTTATGATTTTGGAGTTATGAGGACACACACACACACACACACACACACACACACACCACACACACACACACACACACAGATATTTATTACTATAGATTGCTTTATTTACTCAGAAATATTTTTTCATTCACACACATTCAGGTCATGTTTCATTCAGCATTTTGTTGTTTATCCAACCTGATGGTCCAGAGGTAGTGTACTTAATTGATCCGCTTAGTCTGTACAGTATTGAATTTCCGACCCGACTATACACTGTCAGATTGGTGCTTTGTAGGTTGGGTGGTGAATCACAAAGTACACCATCCCTTGGGTGGTCATCATTAAGCTTTATGTCCTCGATACGAGCATGAGTTGGTGGATGTTAAAGATCCCACGGTGTCTCACTTGAAGAGTCAGATAAATTACCAGAACATCATCATCATCATCATCATAATCATCAACACCATCATCACCATCATAACCGAATTATTACCTGAACCCTGAACAAATTTCAGATTCCTGCCCAAGTCAGCTCCAGTCGAATGCTATGCCTGGCAAACCGATTCGTGAAAGTCTTGAGACAAGAACTTTCCAGGCTGACCCCAGAAGACGATGAAAACTAGAACGGCACTCGGTAGAACGCATACCTCCACCAGGCTGAACAGTTTAAGTTTTGTATCGCACTGATAGGCTGGATTTCGATCCGGACCTAAACCAAAATCGATTCAATTCGACCGTGTCACCTACCCTACTCATCCACCAAAGTTCGTCCGAATCCATCCACAACTGTTTGAGATATCCTGCTCACAGACAAACAGACAGACAAACAGGGTGAAAACATAACCTCAGTCCACCTTTGGTGACGGAGGCAATCAAAGGCCATTAAAGAAGACGGGGTAATTGGTAATAGGTATTGCTACCAATTAGCTAACAGCTCGGTAATTGGTAATGGAAATAGTCCTCAGGTTCTTTCATTCAACCTCAAGCAAATTTATTGTTTCAAAGCGAATTTTTTCCAACTTGTAATCACACAACTATTATCAATCAGGCAATGTTACATCGGGATTATCACACAGATATTATCACTTAAGTATTACTACACAGATATTATCACACAGGTATTATTACACAGATATTATCACACAAATATTATCACACAGGTATTATCACTCATGTATTACTACACAGGTATTATCACTCATGTATTACTACACAGATATTATCACACAGGTATTATCACACAAATATTATCACACAGGTATTATCACACAGGTATTATCACATGTATTACAACACAGATATTATCACACAGGTATTATCACAAATATTATCACTCATGCATTACGACACAGATATTATCACACAGGTATTATCACACAGGTAGTATCAATCCATCCATTGGGACAATACTTTGTGCAGAGCGTTGGTGCTGCTTAAGCAGTCTCCTTATACTTTGGATATTGGGCACAATCATGGACGGGTTGCCACTCCGATACAGTATACCAGCATGCTGGCACTCATTTTGCCGACCTCGGAAGGATGACAGGCCGAGTTAACCCCACCTGGTATCAATTCAACAGCTGCGTGGAATTTGAACTCAGGACCCTCGGATCCAAAGCCCACCACTCTCACCATTAAGCCAACACCAGGCATAGGTATTATCATACAGGTATTATCCAATGAGATATTTCTTGACTTATGTTTCCCATCATATCCAGATACCATCTTGTTGTCTTCCAAGAATTCCAATGAATGTAATTTACTTTAAACTATGTACTCATGAGTGTAACGTCTTATAACTTACCAAACATGCATTATAGACACACTACTTACTATTCCATGATCAATGAATCATCACAAGTCTAGTCAACCTGTGACAATAACTAACAGGTTGTTGTTGCTGCTGATGTTGTAGTCTCGACATAAGTTTGCAAAGCTGATATCTGATGTCTCCTTGACCAGGTCCTGGTGGGTCTCAGAGATCTTTTTGTGTTAGTAATGTTTAAGGATTGTGTGTGTTGAGTGAATGTAGGACATGTGGAGAGAAGGTGGGCTGTAGTATGTGGAGTAGTGTTGAAGTGTTGGCATAGTTTGTTTCCTGCAAAGGGAATCATGTGTAAATAGTGTTGGAGGTATGGGTAGTGACCACAGTGCAATCTCGTGAGGTGTACTCTACTCTAATTACTCTACACAGAGTTCATTCTGTGTTGTGTGTGTGTGTCCGAAGGAAGGGCGTTGAGGAAGTTGTTTGGGGGGGTAGCATTAGAAATTCACACTAAAGTTGTAGTGCGGATTCCCTCTGCCAATGTGACAAGTCCCACCTTCACAGAGGGGCACTTTGCAGTAGTCAAACCGCTCCGAGGGATCGGTGGTGTAACACCAAGGTCCTTGTTTGTCTTTGTCAGGGTTTCGGCAAAAGTTCACCTCCAGACCAGCATCGGGGTGGCTTGTTGGGCTGTACCTGGATAATGCAGGTCACAAACGATAATGTGACACACATATGGAGATATGAAGACAGGTTTATCCAAAATAAAACCCAGAGTCCTGATGTCACAGAATCATCAAACTAACCCAGTTATCTATTTTATTGGTCATCCACTGGATGAGGTTCATTCTCTTGAACAAGTAGGCCTCATTTTCAACCATGACCTTCCCTGGGCTGACCACAAACCAAATCTGCCCTCCAGGGTTGACCACATACTAAATCTGCCCTCCAGACTGGGCAGCCTCCATCGTTCAACTCATCCCTTGAAATCAGAGCCATTGTTATTATATACTCACAGCCAACAAGGCCTTTGTCCATAGCTCCAAACAGTACTCTCCCCTGATCTGGAAAAACCTAGTAAGTCAAATGCCCATGTAGAGCACTTCCGAGGGTTTTCCAAATCAGGGGAGTACTCCTCTTCCCCATTGGCTGGGCCCCAACATCACATCTCTTTCTTTTGGATTTGGTGGAATCTAAAGATCGCAAAATTATTGGAACCCTCCATGATGAGACCGAAGTTAAAGGTCCGTTGCACTCATATTGCAGACAAGTTGGTGGCCTGTTTGTTTGCTTGTTTGTTTGTTTTTACCGCCTCTACACTCGTTTAACTCTCTCTGCTATCCGTATCTTCACAACAACTCCATGATGTGCGCGTTATTCCAGTAACCTACTCCTGGTTAAACTTTCAAAATCTAGGAAAACTGTACACCTCAACTGCTTTGTTTTGTCGTGGAACCACCTTCCAGAGGCTATGCTATCCCACTATTACCTACAAGGTTTCAAATGGGTGTTGTCTCACTATCTCATGTCATCCTCCATCGTGACCCATAATCTTTATTACCCCCATTAATTGTTCCGAGCCCAACCCTCTGACTTGCAGGTTGCGGTGTTTCCTCCCCACCACTCTCTCCTCTTATCCTGCTTGTTCATTCCCTTCCATATTGTATCCAAGGGTTCTCCCACTGTCCGACTGTCAGTTCATATCCTCTATCACCTTGCTCTTCCATGAGCCTCGATCTTATAGAAAGAGCGAGAGAGAACTGTCAGAGAGTAATCAGATAGGCTGTGTTCTTCTGTCCCTCGGTGCGACCTCACCTTGGTTTGTGGGGTGTCTCCGAGGCCCAGGCCTGGCATGTGAAACCACGCTTAGTCGTTGCCAGTGTCCCACGGTATGAGATGCCCTCATCTTCCCGGCATTCCGAGGGTATATCTGAAAATATGGGTCAGTTGGTCAGAGTTGGATTTTGGAATGATGTTGGAACACGGGTCAGGATTAAGACTATGAGAATGAACAATTTTACTGCAATAATGCAATGCAATAGAATGGTTTGCTGAAATTGGCAATGGAGTAAAATCCTTGATGATTATTTCAGTATCAGGAGCCAACCTTATAAAAGGGTATTAAATGTATTTGTATTAATGCTCATGTTCTAACAGTTGACTGGTTCTTAAATTATTATTCTTACACTGTCCTCTTACCCTTTTTTCCTTCTACAGGGTCTAAGTACTCAAAGTGTTATTCATTTACATATATCATTTATTACATTTATTTATTATTACTGTTATGTACATATTTATATACTTATTTATTACTATTCTTAAATACACATTTATTATTAATTGCACATTTATTTATGTTTATTATTTTTAATTCCACATTTATTTATTAGTAGTAGTATTATTATTTAGTATACGTTTAATTATGTACTATTGTACTTGTTATTACAGTAGTTTTTTTATTATTTATTTCAAAAATAATAGAACAATAAAGGTACATTTCACACCTCTACAATGCATTATAGAACAATACAAGTACATTACATACCTGTGCAATACATAATAGAACAATACAAGTACATTGCATACCTGTACAATACATAATAGAACAATACAAGTACATTACATACATGTACAATACATAATAGAACAATACAAGTACATTACATACATGTACAATACATTATCCTGGTGTTGGCTTAATGGTTAGGATGGTGGGCTTGGGATCCTAGGATCCTGAGTTCAAATCCCGCTCAGCTGTTGAATTAATACAAGGTGGGGTTAACTCGGCATGTCATCCTTCTGAGGTCGGCAAAATGAGTGCCAGCTTGCTGGTATCCTGTGTGAGAGTGGCGACCGGTCCAGGATTGTGCGCAATAGCCAAGGAGACTGCTTTGGCAGCACCAACGCTCTGCACAGAGTATGGTCCCAATGCATGCACAATACATTATCGAACAATACAAGTACATTACATAATAGAACAACACAAGTACATTACATACATGTACAAGAAATAATAGAACAATACAGGTACATTACATACATGTACAAGACATTATAGAATAATACAAGTACATTACATACTTTTACAATACATTACAGAACAATACAAGAATGTAAAAGGCAGTGATGAGGGTGCAGCAAGTGCAGGCAGTGGTGAGGGTGAGTGCAGGCAGTGGTATGGGTGCAGCTAGTGCAGGCAGCATTGAGGGTGCAGCAAGTGCAGGCAACATTGAGGGTGCAGTGAGTTCAGACAGTGTTAAGGGTTCAGCGAGTGCAAGCATTTTTGAGGGTGCAGAGATTGCAGGCAGAAATGAGAGTGCAGGCAGTGGTGAGCCTGTACAAGTGTATGCAGTGGTGAGGGTGCGACAAGTGCAGGCAGTGGTGAGGGTGCACCGACTGCAGACAGTGGTGAGGGTGCAGTGAGTGCAGGCAGTTGTGAGGATGCGGTGAGTGCAGGCAGTGGTGAGCCTGTACAAGTGCATGCAGTTGTGAGAGTGAAGCTATAAAGATATATAGGAATGAGGTCTGGGAGACAGTGTTTGTGGGCAATTAAATACAATATATAGATTCTTCATTCTACGGGAAGGAATGAATGGAGACAGGATTTTACATTTGTTGTGGGATTGTAATGGAATGATGTTAAAATATGTCGTGATGCTAATCCATAAGAGGATTGTGGTGTCGTATTGTGGTATTGTAATATGGTGTCATTCCTACCTTGTTTGGTTTTTTTTTTTGAGAATTCATCCCTTAATGTTTTTACATTAAAAAAAGTTTTATGCCTCTACTGATGAAGTCGCCGGTGGCATTATGTTTTCAGGTTGTCCGTCAGTACGTACGTACGTATGTATGGCCGTCCATGTTAATTTTCTTGGTTTTCTCTACAACCGCTTTTCCGATTGACGCAACATTTTCACCATTGGTGTGACGACTCATGTAGAATGTTTTTATGATAAATATGATGTCATAGGTCATGTGGTGTGGCAGCCATGTTGACAAAAAGGAAAACCTTTGGACCACTGTACCTCCAAAACCGCTCCATGGGAGCAATTGAATCTTGGCACATGTGAAGTACTCCCAATGAGAAAGAAGTGTGATTTTTTTTGATGATGTCATAGGTGGCTTCGTATGACGTCATAATTGCATACATCAAGTGCTTTATCCGATCAGTATGAAAATTGATGAGGGTCATCTAGGGCTAAATTGTAATTGGGAAAAAATTTTTATGATATCATAGGTCACATGATTCAGCAGCCATATTGTTTTTAACGCAAAACTTTCAAAAATCTTCTCCGAAACGGTTGAACAGATCGAGACGAAACTACAGGTATAATCGCCTATCCAGGAGGCACAAAAAGCTCTCCACTTATGACGTCATAGGTCACATATGGTTTGGCAGCTATGATATTTTTTAAAAACAAACCTTTAAAAACCTTTCTTCAGAATGTCTTGACAGATCGAGGGGAAACTTCACCCACATGTTCCCCAAGTCTTGGGGATGACAGGGTTTTCACAAATAATTAATGTCATATGGTCTGGCAACCATAATGGATTGATGAATGAAAAATTAAAAAAATTATTTCTTTTGAACCACTTCCTCAATCGATGCGAAACGTCACCATTATGATCTCGTAGTCATGGGGAATATATGTTTTATGTTTCAACATGATTGGATGCATGGTCTGGAAGGCAGAATTATTTAATATTTTCAATCTGGGTTCAGGAAACATTGAATTATTTTTGATTTGTTTCACTGTTTGTCCTGTTTTATTTAATTATCTTTGATTTGTTTCACTGTCTGTCTGACTGGCTGACTTGTGACTGTAACTTGGCTGAACTTGGCTGACCGGGTTGACTGGATTGATTGGGCTGACTTTGGTGACCAGCGTTGACCATGTTCACTGGGATTGGGCTGACTCTGTTGACTGGGCTGACTGTGTTGACTGGGTTAACTTAGCTGACTCGATTGATAGGGCTGACTGTGTTGACTGGGCTGATTGGCTGACCGGTTGACCGGGCTGAATGTGTTGACTGGGCCAACTTAGCTGACTGGGTTGACCGGTTCACTGGATTGATTGGGCTGACTGTGTTGACTGGGCTGACTATGTTGACTGGGCTGACTTAGCTGACTGGGTTGACCAGGTTGACTGGATTGATAGGGATTTATGTGTTGACTGGGCTGACTTGGCTGACCGCGGCTGATTGGGCTGACGATGTTGACTGGGCTGACTTAGCTGACTGGTTGACCAGGTTGACTACATTGATTGGGCTGACTATGTTCATTGGCTGACTGTGTTGACCGGGCTGACTTGGCTCACCAGGTTGACCAGGCTGACT
The DNA here is from genome assembly GCA_035128595.1 of Eptatretus atami. NCBI lineage: Eukaryota > Metazoa > Chordata > Myxini > Myxiniformes > Myxinidae > Eptatretus > Eptatretus atami. The sequence continues at coordinate 56,735,716 of CM068968.1, forward strand.
TGGCTGTCCTGGGTGATCAAGCTGATTGGGCTGACAAGGCTGAATTGGTTGACTAGATTGATTGGGTCTTTGGATCTTTTGCCTGGTTGTCGATTGTTATGAGAGGAAAATGTTGTCAGTCTAAAAAACAAAACTTGTGTATAAACAGGACCTGAGAAGTGTGACAAGTATTAAAAAAATCCAGGTTGAAAGATGACACATACATGAAAGGTCATTGTGACCTTTCCATGTGACCATGTGAAAGGCGAAAGGTCAACCCTGATTGTGATTACGTAACCACAATGGCGATGTGCACTAATCAAAGGTTTTCTTCATTCAGTCAGCGTGTTTCGCAAGTCGACCAATTCCTGCAAAACATTTCCCGTTATCGGGAAGAACAATGACATCAGGAGGAAAGGCAACGTCCTTCTGGAGAAGCTGGTGCGCACCTATGTCTGATGTGCCAAATGCAATACTGATAATCTAGGAATTTCCTGCACTTACGTAAACCCTCATTTGACTGAACCATGAACTCAAAGCGACTGTCACTACACACGCACGTTTGCGAATGCTCAATAGATCCGGTCACAAAATCTTATACAAAGAAACACACTCCACACTTATGATTGGTTACATCTGGTTTGTACTTCCCCTGAAAATAAATAAATAACGACAGAGCCTCACGAGTTTCTCATCGCGTTCTCCAAAGGATAAAGATAAACAATCAGGATTGATAGTGGAATGCTGTCGCAGCATCAGGATTATGATATACTCTCATTGCCCCATAGCCCATGCATCCACAAATAGACCTTTATCTTGTATGTTTAGTCATAAGTTAATGACTAACAGAAACGAATAATAATTAAATGAAAAAGGACTAACACAGCAAACAAATCAAAAATTGTCAAATTAATCAAAACTAACACAGAGTGAAGCAAATCAAAAAGGAGAAGGGCACTCGTAGAGCGCATACCTCCGCCATGTAAAGCCTGAACCACGAGAACATATGGGGCAAATACATTTTTGAAATATCATGCTATACATTACTATATCGTTTTTGGCCCGATCTCTCAATGATGAAGAATCACTTAAAATTATCAGATCCAGATCCGGATCTTGACCAAAATCGAATCAATTCTTCCTTGTCACACACCAACGTGTCCACCAAGTTTCATCTGAATCCGTCCACAACTTTTTGACATATCGTGCTATATATCGTTTTTGGCCCTATGTCTCAATGGTGAAGAATCACTGAAATAATTCTAGTAGTCGGATCCGGATCCCGATCTTCACGAAAATCTAATCAGTTCGCCTTGTCAGACACCCAATCTGTCCACAAAATTTCATCCGATCCGTGAACAAATTTTTGAGATATCCTGCACACTTCGGTGGCAGAGGTAATAATTAAATAAAATAGGACAAACTGAAACAAATCAAAAATAACTAGAACTGCCACTTTATAACTGCTGGCAGTGATGACCGGGTACCCAGTCCGTCCACCTTTGATACAACATGGGACTTTCTGGAGATGACAGTCGCAAAGTTTCGCTTCGATAGGATAAGCGATTCCAGAGAAAACATAATTTAAGAGCGATACAATGCAGCCCAGCTTCGAGACGGCACGCGACTGACGAGTTACGAACCGGGCAGCACAAAGCGTTCAATTTTTTTGATTACGTATGCAGTTAGCCCTTTTCCTGGGGACATTGTCGGTATAAATTGAATTGCTGTTCCTGTTCCCTCAAACGCATTCAGGTGCAGCCAAGTGAGTCTTCTGGAAAAAAAAACAAAAATCTAAAAGTTCTCCGATTCAAATTATTAAATAATTCTGCTGCTCAACAGTGTGACCGATCAGGTTGAAATTTTAAACTTATGTTTCACATGTCGACTAAATTAAAATTCTGAAGTTTCGCATATATAGAAGCAGCGGTTCCAGAGTAAACATTAATTAATATTATCCTTAAATCCAAGATGGCGGCCAAACCATGTGACTTGCGACGTCATAATTTTACCACGTGTGCATGCACGATGGTAGATGATAATTGCAAATTTTCGCTTCGACAGGTTAAGCAGTTCCAGAGAAAACATTATTTAATATTTATCCTTCAATCCAAGATGGCGGCCAAATCATGTGACTTGTGACGTCATAATTTTTACCATGTCTGCAGACATCATGGAGGATGACAGTTGCAAATTTTGGCTTCGATAGGTTAAGCAGTTCCAGAGAAAACATTATTTAATATTTTTCTAAAATCCAACATGGCTGCCAAACCATGTGACCTATCAATTAGAAATTAACAAACTTGTATTCCCTACTCATGAGCAATAGGTGTGTGAAGTTTCCCTTGATCAGGTCAGCTGTTCTGGAGAAGAAGATGTTTGAAGTTTTTAGGGTATATTCAAGATGGCCGCCAAACCATGGACCGATCAAGAAGAAATTAACAAACTTGAGAAAGGACCTCATGGGGAATATATGTGTGAAGTTTCGTCTTAATCTGTCCAACCCTTCTGGAGAAGAAGATTTTTAAAATTTATTAATTTTCAATCCAAGATGGCTGCCGAACCATGTGACCTATGACATCAAAATTTAAATTCTGCTTTCTATCGTCGACCTTAACAAGTGTGTGAAGTTTCATGTAAATCGGATAAGGTCGATTTTTCTATCCAAGATGGCGCCAAACCATGTGACTTCTGAGGTAAAATATTTTTTCCGTCTATGCAGACTTGATGTGAGAAGGCAGTTGCAAATTTTCGCTTCGATGGCTTAAGGAATTCCAGAGAAAACATTATTTAATATTTTTCTTAAACCAACATGGCGGCCAAACCCTGTGACCAATCAATTCGAAATTAACAAACTTACATCGCATACATGTCTCGAATATAGTTGTGAAATCTCGCCTTCATTGGACCAGCGCTTCTGGAGAAGAAGATGTTTGAAGGTTTTAGGGTTTTTTCAAGATGGCCGCCAAACCATGTGACCAATCAAGAAGAAATTAACAAACTTGAAAGAGGACCACTTGGGGAATGTACCTGTGAAGTTTCGCCTCAATCTGTTCAGCCCTTCTGGAGAAGAAGAATTTTTTTTAAAAACACTAAAAAACAAGATGGCGCCGAATTACGTCATCGATGACGTCAAGAAAAACATTTTTGTCGGTGACTTTGGCGTAGATGATGCTCAGAATTTTCAGATTTTTCCTATATGGCGTTCTACTTGACGAATTTTCACCGGTATATCGCTTCACCTATGACGTCACGAAAAATCACACGTGTTCCCCATAGGGAGCTTAGTAAAATGTATCAAGCGAAAAAAAATTTCCATTGCACGGTTTCTGAGATACAGAGGTCCAAAGTTTATCGTTTTTTAAAGATGGCGCCCGCACCACGTGACCAATGACGTCATAATTATAACGTGAGTGTGCTATCAAAAAAGATACATACTGCGTGAAAATTTCGTGTCGATCGGACTTAGTCTCCCAGAAGAAGAATGATTTAAAGCGAAAAAGGGTGCAAAATGCCGGCGGAAAAAGAAAAATAAGAAATAATAAACTTAACAATAACAATAGGGTACCCTGTACTCACAGGGTACCCTAATTATACAACAAACACAGTGAAGCAAATCAAAAATAATTATACAACAAACACAGTGAAGCAAATCAAAAATAATTATACAACAAACACAGTGAAGCAAATCAAAATAAATAAATAAATAAAATAGGACAAACTGAAACAAATCAAAAATAATTATACAACAAACACAGTGAAGCAAATCAAAAATAATTATACAACAAACAGTGAAACAAATCAAAAAGAAATAAATAAATTAGGACAAACAGTGAAACAAATCAAAAATAATTAGATACAATAGGACAAACAGTGAAACATATCAAAAATAATTAAATAAAACAGTAAAACAGAACAAACAGTTAAACAAATCAAAGATAATTAAATAAAACAGGACAAACATTGAAACAAATCAAAAATAATGAAATAAAACAGTACAGACAGTGAAACGAATCAAAGATAATTAAATAAAACAGGACAAACAGTGAAACAAATCAAAATAATTAGATACAATAGGACAAACAGTGAAACATATCAAAATTAATTAAAAAACAGTAAAACAGAACAAACAGTTAAACAAATCAAAGATAATTAAATAAAACAGGACAAACAGTGAAACAAATCAAAAATAATGAAATAAAACAGTACGACAGTGAAACAAATCAAAGATAATTAAATAAAACAGGACAAACAGTGAAACAAATCAAAAATAATAGATAACATAGGACAAACAGTGAAACATATCAAAAATAATTAAATAAAACAGTAAAACAGAACAAACAGTTAAACAAATCAAAGATAATTAAATAAACAGGACAAACAGTGAAACAAATCAAAAATAATGAAATAAAACAGGACAAACAGTGAAACAAATCAAAAATAATGAAATAAAACAGTACA
>CM068968.1:56748687-56762124 GCA_035128595.1 Eptatretus atami
CTTAAGAAAGAGACTCGAACAACCATTTTCCTCTCATAACAAATTCGAGACAACCAGGCAAAAGATCCCAAAGACCCTAATCAATTCTAGTCACCCATTCAGCCTTTGTCAGACCCAAATCAGCTTTGATCACCCAAGGACAGACCACAGTCAGCCTGTCAAACCTGAGTGAGCCAAGTCAGGCCGGGTTCAACACAGTCGCCCCATTGCACAATCAGTCAGCCCCAACAATGTAGTCAACCTGCTCGCTCCACCCCACGTCAGCTAAGTCACGCCCAAGTAAAACCCCTCGGTCCATAAACACATCAGCCCGGTTCAGGCCAAGGTTCACCCACTGTGCAAACATAAAATCCCTATCATCCAGTCAACCTGGTCCACCCAGGTCAGGCTAATCAGCACCAGTCAACATAGATCAGCCCAGTAACACAGTCAGCCCCAATCAATCCAGTTGAACCCAGGGTCAACCAGTCAGCTAAGTTGGCCAGTCAAACAAATTCAGCCCTGGGTCTCAACCCGGTCAGCCAGTCAGCCCAGACACTGTCAGCCCTATCAATCGACTGGTCTAGCTAAGTTACCCAGTCACACCAGTCAGCCCATGGCTCAACAAGAGTCCAGCCCATCAACCCAGTGAACATTGTCAACCTGGTCACCCAAAGTCGCCCATCAATCAGTCACCCAGCAGGTCAGCCTCAATCAGCACCCAGTCTCAGTCAAGTCAGCCAAGGTCAGCCGCAAGTCGGCCCAGTCTCAGCAAGTTCAGCAGTCAGCCCAGTCACCCTGGTAAATTCCCATTCAATGAAATGCCAATGTACTTTGCTACATATCATATAGAGCGTACTTGTATTCCAAAGAAGTGTCGGTCAGAGTCCAATCCAAAATTGTTTATGTCGTTGTGGCTTCAAACCACAAAAATACAAATGTCCTTGTTGGTGCAGGTGAAGCTTAAGCCTCATTGACTGGTGTGGGGACAGCATCGAAGCGTCGAGACGAACCTGCTGTGAAGTGTCTTCCTCGTTAAGTGACCAACACACTTCTGCCGCGCTTGCGTGCGTGTGCTGTTACGATGAGCTGCTAGCATTAGAAACCGATCACCATCCTTTGTATCCTGGCATACTGGCTATTTTGCTAATTGAGAGCAGTCAGGTAGGTGTGGTTGGAATATGATAAGGTGGGGAATGGGCATGGGTGAGTATGAACATTGAATGGCTTATTTTAAAAGGCAGAGGAGACACAGAAGAGTGCGGAGGTGATGCGGAGGGGATTTGGGGAGAAAAAACCAATCTCATTTTATTTTATAATCTTTCGTTAAAGTTACGTCGCCCACTTCAATGAGGATAGCCATATATCCAGCATCACTTTTTTCCCGCACGTGGGTATTTATGAATCAAAGCAGATTTTAAGAAGCTTCTCAAGCTTGCAAATCGTTACGCTGTTTGTTCCATGGTTACTCATATTTATGTAATCCCGATCGAGATAGATATCTTTAATCTGCAGCGACTGATCACCCGACTGCAACCTGTGTCCACGCACACCCACTGTCAGCAGACAGGAACAACACCAGCCACATTGCACTCACATTTGAGTGATCCTCAACCGTAGTTCTACTCGCGTGTGGACGCGTCAGGATGTGGGCCACTGCGGGAGGGTTGGTCGGGGTGTCTGGCTGGACCGAGCACCGTGCTCCTGGGAAAAAACTCTGTTTCACAGTGATATGACCTGGGAGGGGCATGGAACTTTGTGAGCAGCTGAAATTTCGACTGTTCGGCGGGAAGGGCTCAGAGTCAAGGTCGCGGAATTCCCAAACAAAAGGTCATAGTAAGAGCGTTACACGCCCTCAATCCAATGATTTGTTGCCGAAGGTTTCTCCGCCAACGAAGGTGAAGGAGGTTTATGTTTACCCCTTTTGTCTGCTTGTTTATTGTTTGTGTGCAGGATTCTCAAAAGTTGTGCGACATACTCCGGTATGAATTCTTTCGGGGCAGATTGGTTGTGTGTGATGCTTTGCACAAGGACGAATGATTAGATTTTGTGATAGATCCGGATAGTCATTCGACTATTGAATTTTTCAAAGGATCTTCTTCACCTTCGAGAAGAGAGCAGGGCCAGAGATAAGACGAATACTGTAGCATGATATCTCAAAGTTGGTGGCGGATTCGGATGAAATTGGTGACCGTTGGGTGTTGTGGCAGGAAGATTGATTCGTTTTGTGAAGATCCGACTTCGGATCTGATACGATAATTATTTATTTTTAAAGTGATTCTTCACAGACTTGAAGGGCCAAAAACGATGATGTACTGTACAGCATGATTTTCAACATGTAATGGTCTGAATATGTTTCGTGGATAGGCATTGTGGCAGCGAACGGTATGCGCTCACACGGAGTACCCTTCTCATTACTTCTAGTGAGTTTTTTCATCATCCCGCTCCAGCGTCCTTTACCGAACGGTTTCTTACTCACAGGATTTGTATTGAGCCCCTGTTCACCCAACAGTGCGAAACGGGAATGACAAGTTAATGTTGGGTTATATTGCATTGGTGTTTCTTTCCCATTCAACAATTGCTCGATGATTTGGTGTTTATCACCTCCCACTGTTGGCACAACACGCGTTGGTGTTTTGTTTTTTGCGTATAGTAAATTTTAGTTTTGTATATGTTCAGCATGTAGCTGAGCTAATAGTGCCACAGCTTATAGCGTAAGCTTCGTAAGCGTGGTTTTAATAACAGTCTACTATCTCTCCTCTGGATGTTTTGGCATGGTGCGGGCACAGGTCATATGTGTTGATCGTCGCCTGGATATGATCATAACAGGCGTTCATCTGCCACATGTATTGGTTAAAGATTCCATCATTTCATGGTTCAGGTCAGGTCAGGTAGTGGCGAGCATGCAACAGAAGCAGCGCGTCGCCACTGCGCTCCACTTTCCGCCGGATTACTCCAGGGCCTCCGTCTGGCCATCCCCCAGCAGATGCCTAGGCCCATCTCCATCTCCTTGAGATGCGAATAACTGCTGCAAACCACGAGGCCGTGGTCGGACCCATTGACCTCCTCCACTCACGAGGATTCCCTCGCTGAGAGAGATCTGGTGTGAGCAGGAATCGTGTCAGGAATAACGGCCACATGTCCATACAGCCGCGAGCTTGCATGACCGAACTATTCAGGTAAAATCTCATTTCAGTCTCTCTCAGCAACCGCTCGTTGGATACAAAGTCCGACCAGCGCTAGCAGAGGATTCTCGAAGAGACTAGGTACAAAGATTAAGTCTCCGTCTCAGATCCGTACGAGTCGAAGTTCAGTCCATCATAGAGCCAAGACTGGAAGCCAGGACCTGGAAGACTCGGACTTTCGTCTTCACCGCAGGTACCGGCAGCACACAACCCATATCCATGAATCATGACTCCCCAGGCCCGATCACAGACGTCTATTGACTATGACTCAAGCACCACAGAGACATGAATATCACTGCCAAGTAGTGAATCTCTCACGACCTCAATAATCCTCACCACAAACAGACACGACAGGAGGCCGCAGCATCAAGATTCATTGAAGCCTGGATTCTTAGTTTGACCAGAGAACCCCATAATCAGCAGCTCCACTCCTCATTCACACCTCGAGGGCCCCAAAAGGATATCTAAGTCTCCGCAAAGAATGGACTATCATCTTGCGAAATCAAGGGTCGAGATCTTGACATTCACCAAACGATGCACCGCAGCTTGACTCTCCGACACTCCTCCGAGAATCCAGTCCATACAAGTAAGTCTGAAATAAAAAGTTGTGCGGCCAGTACACACCCCTGACGAACTCCAGTTAACAACTGGAAATAAGTCAGAGTGGTACCACCACAATTCTCACAGCACTCTCAGTACAGAGTTTAGTTTAACATGATCCGATCAAGTTTTCGGTGGCACCACGAAGACAAGAATCCTCCAGAGGGCATCCTGATTCACTGTAATCAATGCTTTACAGAGATCAACAATCGCTGAAGCAGCCCCTGCCGAAAACTCTCATCTGGTGTTCGGTGAGGACCGAAGAGCAGGATACGGTCAATCGTTACCTCTTTGGTGTAAGCCTGACTGCTTGGACGTGGTCTCAAGCAGATGGTGGCGACCCTATCCAGAATTATCGAGCAAAGCCATTGCCGGGGCATGAGGCAGCGCGTCACCCCTCGGTAGTTGTTGCAGTCTTGGTGATCACCTTCCCTTTCCAAAGAGGGACACAAGGCCCTCTTCCAGCAGTTTGTGATGATGCCTGTGTTCCAGGCAGAGCCGAACTGCATGCAACAACACAAGTGCAGCAATTTCACCAGCTTGAGAAGTTCAGCATGGATGCACCAGATCCTAGAGCTTTACCCCTTTCACCCCGGTTACCAGCCGTGTTTCACCAGAGGAGAGGTGGCACAGTTGATTTGTAGGGTCAGCAACTATATTGTAACACCTGACGTCCAATGAGAGTGGTGGTCAGCTGATAAACAACAGAGTAAACGGCCCAGCTGGGGCCTTCAACTTCGGACTCTCTGTTTAAGGCTACACCACTTCTCCTTAACTGCGTACAGGAAGCGATGGCTTGAATTGCGCAATCGCGGGGCGAAATCCCTTGGACGCGAGCGGAATCACTGTCACACGCGGTTGATGCTTACCCCTCACAGATTCCTGCACATAGGCCTCTTTCCATCTTGCACGTACAGTTTTACGCCTCAGCCTCACTGACAGCTAGCTCTGATTCAGCCTGCCCTGCGACTCTGGTCAATGGTATCCAGTGTCCTGGAGACAAATTCTTCTTTGCCTCGGTGAGTTCAAGATCCACGGCACATTCAAGGACAGTGGTCTTGAGGCACTCCAACTCTTCATTCTCCAAGCCCAGACACCCCAATTGTCATCGTTGTCCCCAACTCCATCGGCTACAACTCTCCTCGATTGGCAACAAAACTAGGTGGATGGTACCTTTTCTCAGATTTAAGCTGCCACTTAAGAGTTGCTAAACAAGCCGGGGAAGGTCAGTATTGAGGAACTGCAGCACTTCAGGCTCGGACTCTTGCAGTTTCTGGGTATTCCTTCCAAGCGACGCATCAACGGAGGAATGGTCAATCTCTTTGCCACCCAGCGAAATCCACAGCGATTGAGAGACTTGAAACAGTCGCGTGAGATCCTGGCCGACCCACATAGGCCTAGAAGGCCAGTTCTTTGCCCAAACGCTTAAGGAACTTTAGTGCTATTGGTTCACAGTTCCTAACCCATGGACCAACCAACTCATAACCGTCCCTTTCAGTTCCAGTCGAGTGCATTTGAAATCCCAGACTAGAGGTGTATCTCTTTGGAGCACTGATCAACACGACTCGAGCGTCGGATAGGAATGGTCCTTCACGGTGGATCACTCTCCTCAGTCGGCATAACGAGACAGGGGGATGTCACCAGGATGACGAATCCTTAGTTCTCAAATAGCTCCTTGACGGTGTTACCTCATTATCATTGGGAGTCAGCTTATTGGAACACGCTACAGCACTCCTAGGGCATGATACCATTCAGGCGACCAGACATAGTTGGGTGTAACCACGCCATGATCTCGCCGCCATCGGTCTCGACCTCAAGAGAGTGCTGCATACCGATGTCCAAACGCTTGAGCTTAGATGATAACAGAGACAGGTGATCATCCACCCTTAGGGATAGGATGTTCCAGGCACCCACCCGAAGGGACCGCCTCAGGTGAACCCAAGGAGACCGCCGTCTGGTGGAATACACCTCAGCACCACTCCGACACACTCTCCCGCAATGTGACCCAGGAATGTTACCCCGTGGTTTCCCTCCTATCATCAACGATTGGGGGTCCCGAAGGCTTTGCCCCAATCCCATCATCCGGTGAGCTGCCCTGAGAAGGGAAGCTGCACAGGAGGTACTCCCACGGAGTGGGTTTTCAGATTTCTTTGCGTTTTTGTGTTTTGCGGAATGAAGTGTTTTACGGTGGCCGGAGTGCAAATCCTGACACCAACCTCCTAATAAGAAGTAACCCAACTGCAGGAAGACGTCCGCAGACACAGTTGGGCACTAGATATGGATGGCCGTTGGCTCACAAGGAGCTCCTCCACCCTTTGACAGGTTTTGTTTTTAATCCTGCTGGGTGTCCATATCCAAACACCCTCCTCACCAAAAAACCTGGTGGGGGAGACGGTTTAGTCGCCGACAACCCGACCATGGAACAGGTTAGTACAGGTTTACATGATACCTGTAGCAAGTCACAGACCTAATCTGGCCTGATCTGACAATCATGGTGTCATTTCCATGGTGTCCTTCATGAAGTGTCAACAAGCTATCACTGGCACCATGAAAAAAATTCCAAATTCGTGCCCTGACTTCCTGAGTTTGAGTGACGACCCATTCAAGGGTTTAACCCCAGAGTCACGAAACTGATTGGGCAGAACCAATGCTCTTTGTAGACTGTGAAGCATGGTACACCAAATAATATTAATATATATTGTTACGGATTCGGAGTTCGGGTTCGACCACGGGGGGGGAAGCACTCGAGTCCCTCCCGAATGCCCAGTCCTGAGGCTGCCAGGCAGGTAACTCCGCACGTCATGGGTTGCTAAGCAACCACAAACACCGATTGGTACCGCCAATCCTGACAGGGTTACACATCTTCGCGTGTTACCGTTTAACGGTGGATTGACCCCACCAAGCGAGTTTTGTGCCCTCGATGCGTACTTGCATTAACTTACCATTTCAGGTGCAGCCGAGAGGAGTTGCGAAGTACACACCAGCTAATAAGAGCCAATCAGGTGGGGTACAATTTCCCGTCTCACTATACTTACGCACTGTCGGACCAATAAAGGAAAAGACAACCGAGACAGATTGGAAATAACAACAAACAATTATTTATTACACACACACTAGCAAGCAATCATTTAAAAGCAAGTATCTACAAGCAAGAAAGCAAAAGGCACAAAATAGGAGATTTCACCAGAACACGTGTTCTTCTTATTCAATCTTACTTACACAAAGGACACATGACCATCATTCAAATCAGGGGAGAAAAATAAAGCAAGAAGAACTTTGCTTTCTTTTTTTTTGCTGTTTTCTGCGACTCATTGGGACTGACTCAATCGGTCAACTTCCCGACCCGGATCTCAACCAATGGTAACCCATCCTTCTGGATCTGATTTTGACAAATTTCCCTGACAATATCTGCTGCTCTTCCTCCGCTCAAATGGTTCTTCTGACCACGTCCTTGTCAAAGTGGACATCTCTCTGGCTGTTATCAGAGAACCACCTCACCGCCGTCGAGTCTGGCATTTCACTCAAGCCGACTGGCAGGGTCTCCAAGCAGCCATCAAACTTATAGACGGTCTCCTATCGCTACGTTCTCCAACATCAACTCATCCTGGGAATTCTTTCAAGAAACTTGCTCTCCCTCATGCACAGATTTATCCCCTCTCGTCTTCAGTTGTCCTACCCTTCCCCCGCCCTTGGTTCACTGAAGCTTGTGGCGACGCAGTTGTCCTGAAACAACTTGCCTTTGCCTCATGGAGCAAAACCCAACTGAGGATAATCTCAGTTCCTTCCATAAAGCTCGGACAAGTGGTATCTATCCTCAGGAGAGCCAGAAAACAACATCTTTCTCATCTCAAGTCTGAACTCTCAACCATCCTCTCCTCCTCAAAATCCTGGTGGCATCTAAATAAATTCTGTTTCTGGTGTATGTCCCCCTCCATCCCCTCCCTTACCTCAAATGGCCGCACTGCTGATACCGCTCGTGAAAAGGCTGAATGCCTAAACTCGGTGTTTGCAGCTAAATCTTGTGTACGAAACCCATCGCTTTCTCTACCCACCTTACCAGTCGCACCCAACTATCCCTGGACTCTGTGTCCTTTACTCCTGACAAGGTGGAGAGTTTGCTGTCAAACCTCGACTCAGATTCTGCAAACCGGTCCAGACGGCATCAGCCCACGTGTCCTAAAAACCTGCTCTTCTGCTCTTGCTCACCCTCTCTCGTCTATTCACCCCTCATTTGCTCAAGGTCATCTGCCATCGCTTGGAAATCAGCAAACATTACTGCCCTGCATAAAAAAGGTGCAAAAACAGATCCCTGCAACTACAGACCAATCAGCCTTCTCCCAATCATCAGCAAGGTTATGGAATCCATCATCGCTCAGCATTAAATCCTTCCTCTTCTCCAATGGCTTGATTTCCGATCTTCAATTGGTTTCAGACCAGGTCACTCTACCCTGGATATGCTGCTTTTGCTCTCCCAACAATGAGAGTCCTCAATACCAGACATGAAATACGAGCTGTATCCCTGGACATATCACGTGCTTTTGACATGGTCTGCACCCTGCCCTGCTCACCAAACTCTCTTCCTATGGTATCCAAGGCCATCTCCACTCATGGCTCGCAGACTTCCTCTCCTGTCGAAGTCAACGTGTGGCCCTAAATGGAGTTCTTTCATCCCCTCTTCCTGTCCAGGCTGGAGTTCCTCAAGGTAGCGTTCTGGGCCCTGTTCTTTTTCTGGTTTTCATCAATGATCTCCCGACTCTCTGGAAATCCTCTTTATCTCTTTGCTGATGACTCCACCCTCTGCGGTACATTGGTCATCCCTCAGACCGGCAAGCAGCAGCTTCTTCGCTCACTGCAGATCTGGGTAAAATCAAAACTGGTCCAACACGTGGAACATGTCTTTCAATCCGGACAAATCTCTCACTTCACGATGTCTCTTCCGAAAGGACCGTTTAGAACCCCCCCCCATCCACTTTCTCAACAATCCTCTGGAAGAAGTCCTTTCTTTCAAGCTTCTGGGTCTCACTATCTGCCATGACCTTTCCTGGGAAAGCCACATTTCAAACCTCGCCTCCAAAGCCAGTCGCCGACTGGGAATCCTCCGTCGTGCAAAGTCCTTCCTCGGCCCACCTGAGCTCCTGACCACTTACAAAGCTTTCGTCCGCAGGCTGATGGAGTACTGCTCTCCCTCTGGGCTTGTGCTCCTGCCTCCCACCTTTCTCGGCTTCACGCTGTGGAAACAAGGCATTTCGGATCATTGGCATCTTCCGCAACGAGGCTGAGTCTTTGGGCCTCTCACTCTCTCACCGCAGGTTGGTCGGTGTCTTTCTGTCTTCTACAGTCTCCTCTCCAGCCTGCCCCCCTGCTCTCTCTGTGATTTGTCCACCACCACATTTCTGCAGGGCGCTCAAGGTCCGCCAACAACCCCCTTCTGGTAAAACTACCAAAATCACGAATCACAATCATCACGCTCACCTCTCCTCCTTTCATTTCCTCCTCTTTTCCCGCCTTTGGAATAAACTCCCTCACTCTATTCAATCCCATTCTTCCCTCCAGGCTTCAAAACAGCTGTTCACCACCACCTCTCATCATCCCCCATCCAAATCCTCGATCTTTTCTACCCCCAATAATCCAGCCAAACCCACCTCCTTCAAATTCCCTGCTTTCCTTCCTGAAAGCCCTGTAATGTCCATCTTCTATTCCCCATGTTCCCCGTCCCATCCCTCCCCCTTCCACAGATCTCCTAATGTCTCTGTTCCCCACTATTTTGTCCTTCCCTCTCCCGCCCCTCTGTCTCATGTCCCCCTTGATGTGCGTTGTGTGTTCGCTCTCACACGAGCCTTCGACAAGGTATACAAAAAATAAATAAATAAATAACTGGAAAAATACCAGAGAATGTGGAGGAAAGGTGGATGGGGAAGATGGGCAGTGGAGATGTGACACGATGGGACATGCAGCGACGTCTCTGAGCTTCCCAGACCCATTCGGTGAGTCTTCTCCGGCATGCCAGATATGCCACTCGCCCTCCTCTGTATCAGCTTCTTCCTCCTCAGGCCCCTGTCGATGAGGTGCTGCCATTCACCGTCCTCGTCCTTCATGGCTGACAGGATCGAGACCGCAGGATGACATTCATGGAAGGAGTGTTCTTCCCTCTTTTTTATTCACTCTCTTTTCAGTTTCTTTCACCACAGAAGCTTAACACCAACTGCTCGTGAAGCCTTTCTTCTTCCTCACATCGCTTCTCTTCCTTTCTCTCACAAGCTTACGATGTCCGCTTCTGCCTTTCTTCTTCTTCTTCTTCTTCTTCTTCACATTACTCTTCTTCACATTACTCTTCTTCTTCTTTCACGAGCCTTCTCCGTCTCTCTTTCACTTCCTCTCGTGAGCTCGTTTTTGTCTCGGCTCATGTGAGCCTGTCCCTCATTGGTCCACAGCCGATGGGGGCAGGTCCATGATGCGGCTTGTGGAAAATTCCACATCATACTGAGGGAACGTTCAGTGCACCCGCCCTTCCCTCACGTGCAAGCTCCGCCCCCTCCCTCACGTGCAAGCTCCGCCCCTTCCCTCACGTGCAAGCTCCGCCCCTTCCCTCACGTGCAAGCTCCGCCCCCTCCCTCACGTGCAAGATCCGCCCCTTCCCTCACGTGCAAGCTCCGCCCCTCCTTCACGTGCAAGCTCCGCCCCTCCTTCACGTGCAAGCATCCACTCGTACAGTCCTGCACTGAACCACACCTGTGAGAAGCGCCACACCTCGTGCCACGAACTTGCATATGTGCGAATGGAGCGAAAATGTCGAGGGATTCCTCCGGACCGAGGGATGACCGAAAGGCCACAGGGTTGAAGGTGAGAGCGATGAGGTGAAGGAGGGATTGTCAAAAGGAGCAGAGGAGGGGGGTAATGGACCGATGGGGAAATGGAGAGGTTGTTGAAAGGATTTTTGGTGAAGGGGAGCTTATTGGTGGATTGAGAAAGGTGGGGGGTGAGGGGAAAACGGACCGATGGTGTGAAGGAGGTATGGTTGAAAGTTAGCAGAGGGATTGAACAGAACGTTGGTGTGAAGAAGGAAAGATTGAAAGTAACAGAGGGAGAGGGGCGATATTATACCGGGGAAATACTGTTTCGAATTTGGAAACATATCACACACACAACATCCAGGTTCCTATAGCTCAGTTATTTCGGTAAGTATGTGTTTTATGGATGGCTTCCCGTCCCTTGTCTAATGGGTAAATCAATGCAAATGCGCTGGGATTTATTTTAATAGTTAGGAGTTTTATCGGGATTCTGCAGAGAAGATCAACAACGCTCCCGCCCCGAGATTCTAGCAGCGTAAACAAGAATGACGGTTAGAACAATGCTGCAGAGAAGAACGACAATCCCCGCCCCGGGATTTTCCCCGCACGCCAGGGAGGGGGAGGGTTGAGCGTGCCGGAGCAAAGAAAAGGAGCCAGCCAGGCAGCAGCCAGCCAGCCAGCCACCAAGAAGCGAAGGGAGGGAGCAAGCGAGGGAGGAGCCAGCAAGCAAGAAGCAAGCGAGAGAGGAGCCAGCCAATGAGAAGCGAAGAAGGAGCGCTCACCTTGCTGGAGCGGTCATCATGTTGGAACGCTCGTGTTGCGGGAGCGCTCGTCTCAGAAGGCCTGGACTGGTCTTGTCACTGTTGTTTGGAACGTCTTCCTCCTCCTCCTCCTCTTCCTCTTCCTCCTCCTCCTCCTCCCTCCTCCTCCTCCTCCTCCTCCTCCTCCGAAAGATCGAGCTGTGAAAAACCATCCGCGCCAGAAGGGTTGCGTGCCGTCTCCGGAGAGAACGGAGTCGAGTCTGGTGGCCAGGACGGGCGCCGAGCGGAGTCAGGGAGGCCGGGTTCGGCTCTCCTCTCACCGGACTGAGTCAGCCTGAAGACCGCACGAGCGGACGGGTCCCAGATAAACCCTGATCTTCAGCTCGACTATCCTCCGGGCGTGAGCCCTAATAAAGGCGATATCACCACTTCTTTTGGTGCGTGTGCGTGTCCGTGGGCCCGTCTGATAAGTTGTGAACTGTTAAGTGCTTGTGCCTGTACATACGTGCATTGTCTGATATTCGGTTTAATTCTGCCCTTACGTGCTCCCCTAATTCCCCCCCCCCCCCCCCCCGTTATTGTTGAATAAATACCCGATTGTAAATGTATCAGCTCGTTTTGTGTTTCTTTCATTGGTTCGACATGACGCGTGTTGAGGATTAGTGTCGGTAAATTGTTCATTTGGTCGCCCGACTTTGTAATTCCTCTCGTTACGCCCGGATCCGAGTCGGCGATAGCGACTCGATTCGGACAAAGTCGGCGAGGGTGAATTCCCGGTGGTTGGATCACGTGGGTGTTGTTCGTCTTTCAGCTGCTCCCGTTAGGGGTCGCCACAGCGATCATCCTTTATGATCCGCATACTGATTTGGCATGGTTTACGCCGGATGCCCTTCCTGACGCAATCCTGGTCGCCTCTTACGACACAGGATAAGGATTGGTTTCGCCATGATCCGGGCTGCCCTACACCCTCTCGTAGCGTGGCCCAGCGCAGAGCTCCCGTCCTCAAGCGATCCTCCGAGTAGCCGGATTACAGGCGCACGCCACTGCCCGGTGTTGGATCACGTGGTATTTAGGTAAATTGAAATTGGCAATCGACCCTACTCCACGTGATCTATCTATTGGCGAGTTCGGTCCAATAGTGGACCGTCGGCTCCGGAGTTATCCGGGACGACCTATACATTCGGCGATCGGTCGAGCCGACTCCGCAGCTCCATCTGGCGGTCGTGCTCGCGGCGATACCCGCCCCGCAACATTGGTGTAGTAGTGCGATTCGAGCCCCTCCGTCTCTGTAGCGAAATTCACGAGATTCAGATCAGGGGTATACGTAGCAACCCCCTGTGTCCCCAAATTACGAGCTTATTAAATTTTAATTCCAACACGCGACATGTCCAGCCAAGACGAGCTGAGGCAGGTGGTAATAATAGTATGTAGAGTTAATGGAACCAGAGCACAGGACCCACCACCAGCAGGTCGACCATCCCCACAACCGAACTCGAGTCCGTAATGGGCGCAGTGGGAAGAGGCGGCACAAGGGCGCCCCCTCCGTCAAATTCCCCCAGTCCCCAGTGAAACGGCGGCGGATCGGTCCCCTGCTGAGCGCACGGTCATGAACCAGTTGGTGGAGATGCTAAGACAAGCAATGAGCGAGGATTTAAAAACCAATGCACAAAGAATGGAAAATAAAATGGATGCAAATATGCAAACACTGTGGGGTGAGATGCAAACACAGTGGGGTGAAATGCAGAGCATGGGGTTAGGCCTGCAGACAAGCTTGAACGGCATGAAGGGCATAATGGCAGTTGCGCGTGACGAAACGCGGACAAAGATGGTGGCACCACGTGGCAGAGGGACCGAACCGACGAAGGGGGTGTGCAATGTATCCGGCCCGCAAAGGAGACGGGTAAGGTCGGGATGACGAGAAACGCCACAATTGATGGGGAGACCGAGACGTGTGAGACAAGACACGAGGGGGTGACGGAGAAATTAAAAGAGGTGACTGAAACGTGTAGGGCGAGACACGAGGAGACGCGGATAATAAAATAAATAAAGGAAGAAACTAATAAACACGAGGAGACGACGAAGGAGACAAGTGGGGTGACGGAGACACAAATAATAAAAGAGACG
>CM068968.1:56767828-56779573 GCA_035128595.1 Eptatretus atami
TCGGTCCGATAGAGGACCCGTCGGCTCCGGAGTTATCCGGGGGACGACCTATACATTCCGGGCGATCGGTAGAGCCGACTCCGCAGCTCCATCTGGCGGTCGTGCTCACGGCCGATACCTGGCCCCGCAACAATACAACCTAACCAACGCATGCCCCCACCGAACAACTCCTTGACGAGGGACCAAGGACTATCTGCACAAAGACTAATGAAATAACTAATCCACGGGTCACCTACATGTCCATGCATGCTCTCCCCCAAGGGTAAGTTTCCAAAACCGTAACATTATAAAGTTCATTCTAACCACTCACTGACTCACAGACTGATATTAATGTTCAGTACCTTCCAGGTGACGTAGAAAGTTGAAATTTTGCATGCTGATGGACATCAAAACCGATACACTGGGGGAAAAACTCACAGAACCATTGGAAAGTGTCCATAAATGAAAATATAAACAAATGAAAAAAATGAAAGAAAAATAAATGCAGGTGATCGACATGAAACAATGGGGAAACACGGCAATTTTACGTGCCAATGGATATCAAAGTGAATCCACCAGGAAAAAAAAAGAATTGTCAGAAAACGTCCATAAATGAAAATATAAATAAATGAAAAAAAATAGATCACAAAACAAATGCAGGTGAGCCACCTGAGACAATGGGGAAGCATGGTTTGTTATTGCTTACAATGTGTAAGCATACCACTCTGATGGGTTCATCGATCTCTCACCTCAAATGAGCAATCTTTTTGGAGTGTGTATTAGTAGACATGGGAGTTCAGTGTAAATATTCAGTGAGCAAATGTCAAGGTCTCTGTTATCAGATATCACCTGTCTCTGTTGTCATCTGAGCTCCAGCATTTGAATATCGGTATTGCAGCACTCTCTGAGGTTCGGAGACCGGACAGTGGTGAGACCATGGCGGGTGGTTACACCTACTGGAGAGGCTGGCCACTTTGATGGGTACCATTCCCAAGGAGTTGCTGTAGCTGTGTCCAATAAGCTGACTCCCATGATAATTGAGGTAACACCAGTCAATGAGCGTATTATGAGACAAGGGATTCGTCACTCCTTGGGGGTCATATCCCTGGTCTCTGTATATGCTCCGACGGAGGTTAGTGATATCGCTGTGAGGATGGATTCTATGCCACGTCTGTGGTTGATCAGTGCCCAGGCGAGATACTCCTCTAGTCTTGGGGGATTTCAATGCATCGACTGGGAATGGCAGTGATGCTAATGAGACATGTGTTGGTTCCCATGGGTCTGGAACTGTGAACCAGAATAGCACGAAGTTCCTTGATTTTGCAAGAAGTTGTGGTCTTATGGTGGTTGGTTCATGGTTTCAGTGCCCACAGACTCATCACTTGACTTGGTATTCCTACGCTGGTGGTGTGGCAAAGGAGATTGGCCATGTGCTCGTTCATAGGCACTGGAGGATGATTCAGAACTGCAGGGTCTACCAGAGTGCTCAGTTCCTCAACAATGACCACAGGCGTGTTGCAGCAACTCTGAAGTTGCAGCATAAATCCAGGAGAATGGTATCGTCCCAGCCAAGGCTGGATGTTGGCAAGCTCAGGGATGAGAGGGTAGCTGAGGAGTTTGCGAACAGGCTGAGTGGGGATTTGGGGGGTCTGGGTGGTTTGGGGCATCCTGAAGAGTTGTGGAGTGCCTTCAAGGATACCATCCTTGATTTTGCCGGTGGATGTCTTGGAACTCACCGTTAGGCGAAGAAGAATTTTGTCTCTCGGGACACTGGATACCATTGACCGGAGTCGCAGGGCCAGGCTGAATGGCAGAGCTGAGCTGTTCAGGGAGCTGAGGCATAAAACTGTACGTTTGCTGAGGGCAGACAAGGAGGCCTGTGTCGTCCTCACCAGCCTGTATGGACAATACCTGAATAGTCCTCACCGAATGCAGACTAGAGTTTCCACAGGGGCTGCTTGCAGCCGATGTTGATCTCTACAAAGCATTTGAGTCAATGAATCGGGATGCCCTATGGAGCATTCACGGTCTTCGTGGGGTGCCACAAAAACGAATCAATCCGATACCTGAACTATACCCTGGTGCTGAGAGTGATGTGAGATGTGGTGGTACCATCTCTGACTTATTTCCAGTTGTTACTGGAGTTCTTCATGGGTGTGCACTGACCCCCACCCTTTTCAGCACTCGTATGGTTCTAATCCTGGGGCGGATGTCGGAGAGATCAAGCTGCGGTGCATCATTTGGGAGTGTCAAGATCTCTGAACTTTATTTCGCAGATGATGCAGTCATCTTTGCGGAGACTGTGGATATCCTTTTGGGAGCCTTTGAAGTGCTGAGTGATGAGTCGGGGCCACTGGGATTACCGGTTTCCTGATTCAAAACTAAGATCCAGGCTTTCAATAACATCTTGGATGCTGCTGTCTTTAATGTGCCTGTTTGTGGTGAGGATGTTGAGATCATGGAGAGATTCACTTACCTTGGCAGTGCTATTCATGTCTCCACTAGCTGTGAGGCAGAGATCAATCGGCATCTGGGTCGGGCCTGGGGAGTCTTATGGATTCACTGGATCATGGGGCGTGGCGCTGTCGGTACCTGTGCAGGAGGATGAACATTTGAGTCTTCGGGTCCTTGGTGCTTCCAGTTTTGCTCTATGGATGTGATACTTGGACTCTGACCAGGGATCTTAGATGGAGACTTTCCTCCTTGTACCAGGTCTCTTTGGAGAATCCTTGGGTATCGCTGGTTGGACATTGTGTCCAATGAGCAGTTGCTGAGAGAGATTCAGATAAGATTTGTTACCGGTATAGTCCGTGAACCTCGGCTGCAGCTGTATGAACATGTTGCTCGTTTTCCTGATGCTGATCCTGCTCACCAGATTCTATCAGCAAGGGAGCCTCATGAATGGTGGAGGCCAACGGGCCGACCACGTGCCTTGTGGTTGCAGCAGGTTGATCGGCATCTCAAGGAGATGGGGATGGGCCAGGCGTCTGCATCGGGGATAGCCAGACGGAAGCCCCTGGGGTACTGGCAGAAAGTAGATGCAGAGACGTGCTGCTCTGGCACATGCACCCACACCTGACCTGACCTGAGATATCAAAGTGGGTGTAGCTGGTAAACTTGGCAACATCAGTTCATCGCACCAGTGAAGATTTCCTTGTTGTACGTCCGAAGTACTGCTTGGGAGTGAGGGTGATATTATGAAAGCTCGGCTGGGAAACAAATTCAGGCATGCTTTGGGCCCCACCCTTTTCTGCCCCTTACGTGCTCCCCTAATTCCCCCCATTATTGTTGAATAAATACCCCGATTGTTAAATGTATCAGCTCGTTTTGTGTTTCTTTCATTAGTTCGACCTGACGGAAGGTCACAAAACTTATGTCCATGCCAACCCAGCAACTCCAGCCACATATCCCTTTCCACATCACTTCTTAAACTCTCAACCTGGCCTCTCTCTCTATATTCCCCATAGCTTTGCTTTTGGCAATTTCCTTTTGGTATTTCCCACACCGATTTAGGTGCATTCTGGAAAAAAATGTCATCCTGTAAAGTTTTGTGGCCTTTGACCTTGGGAGCTCAAAGGAATGGCATCACAAACAAACAAGAAAGTTGTTGTGCAGAGCACGACACTTGTGAAATCCCTAAAACAAATTTGACCGTAAAAATAATTTGTGGTTGAGTTCAATGACCCAATGTGAAAATTTCATCCACAGTCTGATGGAGTACTGCTTCCCCCCTCTGGCGTGGTGCTCCTGCCTCACACCTAGCTTGACCCCATGCTGTGGAAACCAAGGCTTTTAGGATCATGGGTATCTCCCAGCAATGAAGCTGAGTCTTTGGGTCTCTCACTCTCTCACCGGAGGCAGGTCGGTGGTTTTTCTGTCTTCAACCCTCTCCTCTCTGGCCTCGCCCCTCCCCCTCCTTCACCCCCTGCTCTGTCTGCGTATGTCCCCCCCCCCCATGATTTCTGCAGGGCGTTCAAGGTCCGCCAACAACCCCCTTCTGAGAAAACTACCAAAATCAAGAAGCTCTGCTCACCTTCACTCTTTCATTCCTCTTTTTCCCCCGCCTCTGGAACAAGCTCCCACACTCTCTTCAATCCCACTCTCAACTCCAGGTTTTCAAAACACCAGCTGTTCACCATCACATGTCTTCCCCCATCCAAAACCACGATCTTTTCTACCCGCGTTGATTCACCCCAAACCCACCTCCTTTAAATTCCCTGTTTTCCTTCCTGAAAGTCCCTGTAGTACCATCTTGTTTACTCCATGTACCCCGCCCCATCCCTCGCCCTTCCACAGATATCCTATTGTCTTTGTTCCCCACTATTTCTTGCTTTCCTCTCCCGCCCCTCTTGTCTCCTGCCCTGTTGTATGTTTCTGTGTATTAGCTCTTATACGAGCCTCGACATGGTATACAATTTAAAAAAAATCCTCTTCAAATTTGAAGTCAATCGTATGAAAATTGAGGATTTTAGAAATCTCATCCAAGTTTTTGACCTTTTGACCTTTTGACCTCAAAAACAATATGCTTGTTCTAAATGACAAACTCTACCATGTGGTGAAGTTTTGTGAAGATCGGTTTAAAATTATTATGACCTGAAGGCGATAGACAGACAGACAGACAGACAGACAGACAATAACAAAATCGAATAACCAATATACTTGAAAAAGCTTTGATTTTGCAAGTAACATACAGACGGGTGAAAACATTACCTACTTCCACCTTCAGTGGCGGAGGTAACAAAGATAATCAGTCACAGAAAATGACGAGAGGGACACAGACTCCTCCTACACAGATGCGTAAGTCTGCGCGGCCACCCCGAGAAGCCGGAATGTGCACTGAAAAGGATAATGACTGCACCTCCTCCAGTGAGGAAGGGGATCCCCACCTCACGACAGGACATTGTTCTATTTCGGTTCAGCCGTCGTAGTCGACGGATCTGTTATGATATATACAGCCTGCGCTGCTATTATTGTAGTGATGGTTCGTGCAGGTCCATCGCCACTCTCTCTTTCCTGCAAGATCTGCTGCCGGGTTCAAGAACCTGAGCACACAACGACCTCGAGCAGGACTGCATCCGTTGACCAGAATCCACGTATATCTGGAACTGCACTTACCGTTACAGAGTGCTATTTAACCTATAACTGTGGACAAAAGGGTTTTTACAGCTACCTGAAACCGCCGGACACTTTTCATCATCACTTCATGGAGGCTTTTCAAGGAGGTAATATCCCACCTCCAGATAGGACACGTGCCACTAATTGTCCACCCTGGTAAACACCGGTAACCCACATATCTGGAAGCCATTCCCATATCCACCACCTAGGGAGGCCGTGGTAACATACAGCTCTGCTTTCTCTGAAAGAACCACGGAACACAGTGCTCTATACCAAAGCTAAAACATTGTTGCCTGTTCAACAACCAACAACTACTTGGCTTCAGACGAATCATAGAAGTTGAAATGACCAGAACTGGAGCTTCGTGTGTGTGTGTCAAGGAGATTAAAAAACAACTAATTTTCCACTGCGCTCTCCCAATTAACGATAAGTTTAGAGGTCCTCAGGTTCTAAATCCCACTTCTGATACACCAATTGTCAGCGTTCAAATCCTACACACCGGACTCCAAATCGGACTCGAGCTCAACAACTTATGAGACACCACTCAGACTGGATGAAGTCGTCTACCTTGAGCAGTGAGTAGAAGTCGATCACTCCATTTTCGATAAATCACTTGAAGAATTAAAAAAAATTCTCATATCTGGATCCAGATGTGGATCTTCACCAAAATCGAACCAATTAGTTCTTGTCACACACCCAATCTCTCCACCAAGTTTCATTCGAATCCGTCTGTAACATTTTTGAGATATCCTGTTCACAGACAGACAGACAGACAGACAGACAGGGGTGAAAACGTAACATTCGCCCACCTTCAATGTCTGAGATTTAAAAAACCAAAATTGATTTCTTCAAAATACCAACAGGATGAGAACAGCACCAGGCAACGCCGGGTCCCATTGCAAGTTCACCATTGAGAGATGGGACCAAAAACGATATTGAGAGGAGGACATCTCAAAAAGTTCTGGATGGGTTATGATAAAACCAGGTAAATGAGGTGGCTCGGTGACAAGAACAAGCCCATTCGATTTTGGAGATTCGAATCCAGATCCGGCCTATCTGTGGATATCTGATATCCTGCCACGACAGGTGTTTTCTTTCCAGAGCACATCGATTAAACGCCGAATTACCCTCATTTGTTTCGTTTAATTGAAGTACCTAAAGGGAAATTTTCTCACTCTGTTGCTCAATCTACGATTCACAACTACTATCGTTGGTTCCATTACTAAAATGGTCCATAAAATATCACGACTTCTGAAATACCACGAGATTGTCAGTAATGTCATCCACAAGGGGGTTTAAACGATTTGCCTTATTGAGCGTATTGCGTCACGACGTCACCGTTATTTTTTTGCTGACGTTGACACGTTTTCTCTTCCGACGTCATCACGTTCGTAGCGGTTTCGCTGTGTGGATTTTTTTTTCCTGTTGCTAAGGTAATTCGGATGTGCGTTTGTAATTATCTGAAGGTTTATGAAGAACGGGATTTCTGAGCACAGTGTATTCGTTGTAGTAATGGAACGTCATTTGGAGAGAGAGAGAGAGAGAGGAAAGGGGTCGAACAACAGCGATCAATTCAATGTCCTTTTGTCTTTGTCCATCGCGATTTCCTGTCATATCCACCGTCCATCTCCCATCTATAACATACCACGTACAAGACCCATCCACCACGTACAATAGACCATCTCACCACATACAATAGACATCTACCACTACAATAGACCATCCACCAAGTACAATAGCCTCTACAACGTACCAAACCATCTACCATGTACAATGGACCATCCACCACGTACAATAGACCATCTACCACATACAATAGACCACCCACCCACTAGACAATAGACCACTAAGTACCATAGACCATCCACCACGTACAATAACCACCAAGTACCAGTAGACCATCTACCACATACATAGACCACCACCATGTACAATAGACCATCTACCACGTACCATAGACCATCTACCACGTACCATACCATCTACCACGTACAATAGACATCCACCACGTACAATAGACCATCTACCACATACAATAGACCATCCACCACGTGCAATAACCAGTAAGTACCATAGACCATCTACACGTACATTAGAACATCACCACGTACAATAGACCATCTACCACATACTATAAACCATCCACCATGTACAATAGACATCTACCACGTACCATAGACCATCTACCATGTACAATACCACTCTACCACATACAATAGACCATCACCATGTACAATAGACATTCACCACATACATAAACCATCCACCATGTACAAAGACCATCTACCACATACTATAAACATCCACCAAGTAACAGAGACCATCTACCACATACTATAAACATCCACCATGTACAATAGACCATCCATCACGTACAATAGACCACAGTACCATAGACCATCTACCACGTACATTAGAACATCTCAACACGTACAATAGACCATTCACCACGTACAATAGACCACTAATACCATAGACCATCTACACGTACCATAGACCATCTACACGTACAAAGACCATCTACCACGTACAATAGACCATCTACCACATACAATAGACCATCCATCACGTACAATAGACCACAAGTACCATAGACCATCTACCACGTACATTAGAACACCACCACGTTACAATAGACCATCCACACGTACAATAGACCACTAAGTACCAAGACCATCACCATGTACAATAGACCATCACCAGTACAATAGACCATCCACCACGTACATAGACATCCACCATCACAATAGACCACCAAGTACCATAGACCATCTACCACGTACCAATAGACCATCCACCATGTACAATAGACCTCTACCACATACCATGGACATCACCATGTACAATAGACCATCTACCACGTACCATAGACCATCTACCACGTACAATAGACCATCCACCACGTACAATAGACCACTAAGTACCATAGACCATCTACCACGTACATTAGAACATTCCACCACGTACAATAGACCATCTACCACATACAATAGCCATCCACCATGTACAATAGACCACCAAGTACCATAGACCATCAACCACGTACAATAGACCATCCACCACGTACAATAGACCACTAAGTACCATAGACCATCCACCACGTAACATTAGAACATCCACCATGTACAATAGACCATCCACCCAAACGGACCAGTGTGCAATGATTGTGTGGCTTTGCTATGTTGAAAGTGCTGTCATTATCAGCAAGACAAGGATGAGACAGAAGAGACGACAGAAAGGATGCAGACATTGACTAGACAGGTGCACTAAGGAAGGAGATTGAGAGTTGAACAGAAGGAGCAACAGACACTGAGGAAGGAGATGGAGAGGATGAACAGAAGGGAAGAAACACGACACTGAGAAGGAAGGAGATGGAGAGGATGAACAGAATGAGAAACAGGACACTGAGAAGGAGATGGAGAGGATGAACAGAAGGAGAAACAGGACACTGAGGAAGGAGATGGAGAGGATATAACAGAAGGTGAAAGAAACACGACACTGAGGAAGGAGATGGAGAGGATGAACAGAAGGAGAAACAGGACACTGAGGAAGGAGATGGAGAGGATGAACAGAAGGAGAAACAGGACACTGAGGAAGGATGGAGAGGATGAACAGAAGGAGAAACAGGACATGAGGAAGGAGATGGAGAGGATGAACAGAGGAGAAAGAAACACGACACTGAGGAAGGAGGAGTGAGAGGATGAACAGAATGAGAACAGGACACTGAGGAAGGAGATGGAGAGGATGAAAAGAAGGGAAGAAACACGACACTGAGGAAGGAGATGGAGAGGATGAACAGAAGGAGAAACAGGACACTGAGGAAGGAGATGGAGAGGATGAACAGAGAGGAAGAAACACGACACTGAGGAAGGAGATGGAGAGGATGAACAGAAGGAGAAACAGACACTGAGGAAGGAGATGGAGAGGATGAACAGAAGAGAAACAGGACACTGAGGAAGGAGATGGAGAGGGTGAACAGAAGGAGAAACAGACACTGAGGAAGGAGATGGAGAGGATGAACAGAAGGAGAAAGAAACACGACACTGAGGAAGGAAGGAGATGGAGAGATGAAACAGAATGAGAAACAGGACACTAAGAAGGAGATGGAGAGATGAACAGAAGAGGAAGAAACACGACACTGAGGAAGGAGATGGAGAGGTGAATAGAAGGAGAAACAGGACACTGAGGAAGGAGATGGAGATGAACAGAAGGAGAAACAGGACACTGAGGAAAAGATGGAGAGAATGAACAGAAGGAGAAACAGGACACTGAGGAAGGAGATTGAGAGGATGAACAGAAGGAAAAAGGACACTGAGGAAGGAGATGGAGAGGATGAACAGAATGAGAAAACAGCACTGACTGAAGGAAGGAATGGAGAGGATGAACAGAATGAGAAACAGGACACTGAGGAAGGAGCATGGAGAGGATGAACAGAAGAGAAACAGGACACTGAGGAAGGAGATGGAGAGGATGAACAGAAGGAGAAACACGATACACTGAGGAAGGACATGGAGAGGATAACAGAAGGAGAAACACGGCACTGAGGAGGAGATGGAGAGGATGAACAAAGAGAAACACGACACTGAGGAAGGATGGAGAGGATGAACAGAATAGAGAAACAGGACACTGAGGAAGGAGATGGAGAGGATGAACAGAAGGGAGAACACGATACTGACTGAGGAAGGACATGGAGAGGATGAACGAGAAGGAGAAACAGGACACTGAGGAAGGAGCATGGAGAGGATGAACAGAATGAGAAACAGGACACTGAGGAAGGAGATGGAGAGGATGAACAGAAGGAGAAACACGACACTGACTGAGGAAGGACATGGAGAGGATGAACAGAAGGAGAAACACGACACTGACTGAGGAAGGACATGGAGAGGATGAACAGAGAGAGAAACAGGACACTGAGGAAGGAGATGAGAGGATGAACAGAATGAGAAACACGATACTGACTGAGGAAGGAGATGGAGAGGATGAACGAAGGAGAAAACACGACAACTGAGAAGGAGATGAGAGGATGAACAGAAGGGAGAAACAGGACACTGAAGGAGATGGAGAGGATGAACAGAATGAGAAACAGGACACAAAGAAGGAGATGAGGAGGATGAACAGAAGGAGAAGAAACACGACACTGAGGAAGAGATGGAGAGGATGAAAGAAGGAGAAACAGGACACTGAGGAAGGAGATGGAGGAATGAACAGAAGGAGAAACAGGACACTGAGAAGGAGATGGAGAGAATGAACAGAAGGAAAACAGGACACTGAGGAAGGAGATTGAGAGTAGAACAGAAGAGAAAACAGACACTGGAGAAGGAGATGGAGAGGATGAACAGAGAAACACGACACTGAGGAAGGAGATGGAGAGGATGAACAGAATGAGAAACAGACACTGACTGAAGAAGGACATGGAGGGATGAAACAAGAATGAGAAACAGGACACTGAGGAAGGAGCTGGAGAAGGGATGAACAGAATGAGAAACAGGACACTGAGGAAGAGATGGAGAGGATGAACAGAAGGAGAACACGATACTGACTGAGGAAGGACATGGAGGGATGAACAGAATGGAGAAACAGGACACTGAGGAAGGAGCTGGAGAGGATGAACAGAATGAGAAACACGACACTGACTGAGGAAGGACATGGAGAGGATGAACAGAAGGAGAAACAGGACACTGAGGAAGGAGATTGGAGGATGAACAGAAGGAGAAACACGACACTGAGGAAGGAGATGGAGAGATGAACAGAAGGAGAAACACGACACTGAGGAAGGAGATGGAGAGGATGAACAGAAGAGAAACAGACACTGAGGAAGGAGATGGAGAGATGAACAGAAGGAGAAACACACATGACTGAGGAAGGACATGGAGAGGATGAACAGAAGGAGAAACAGGACACTGACTGAGGAAGGACATGGAGAGGATGAACAGAATGAGAGAACAGGACACTGAGGAAGAGCTGGAGAGGTGAACAGAATGAGAAACGGACACTGAGGAGGAGATGGAGAGGATGAACAGAAGGAGAAACACGACACTGAGGAAGGAGATGGAAGGATGAACAGAATGAGAAACAGGACACTGACTGAAGAAGGACATGGAGAGGATGAACAGAATGAGAAACAGGACACTGAGGAAGGAGCTGGAGAGGATGAACAGAATGAGAAACAGGACACTGAGGAAGGAGATGGAGAGGATGAACAGAAGGAGAAACACGATACTGACTGAGGAAGGACATGGAGAGGATGAACAGAATGAGAACACGACACTGACTGAGGAAGGACATGGAGAGGATGAACAGAAGGAAACAGGACACTGAGGAAGGAGATTGAGAGATGAACAGAAGGAGAAACACACACTGAGGAAGGAGATGGAGAGGATGAAACAGAAGGAGAAACACGACACTGAGGAAGGAGATGGAGAGGATGAACAGAAGGAGAAACAGGACACTGAGGAAGGAGATGGAGAGGATGAACAGAAGGAGAAACACGACACTGACTGAGGAAGGACATGGAGAGGATGAACAGAAGGAGAAACAGGACACTGAGGAAGGAGATGGAGAGGATGAACAGAAGGAGAAACACGATACTGACTGAGGAAGGACATGGAGAGGATGAACAGAAGGAGAAACAGGACACTGAGGAAGGAGAAG